>VXBP01004160.1:0-200687 GCA_013400115.1 Rhinopomastus cyanomelas
CCCAGGGAGGGAGTTGAGGCCCTATCCCTGGAGATTTTCAAGGGGAGGCTGGACAAGGCTGTGGGCAACTTGATTTAGTTGAGGCTGTCCCTCCTTCCTGTAGGGGTGTTGGACTAGATGACCTTTGTAGATCCCTTCCACCCAGGCCATGCTATGATTCTATGATAGCACTGTTACTGTACCCATATATGGAGCAGAAGTTGTTAGCTTTCTTTTCTGGCATGTCTTTTCTCTGATCTGTCATCTTTTGAAGCCTACATATTTAACTGCTCTGATCTGCTCACTATGTAGAGTGCTCGGTGGGTGACTTCCAAACCAGTTGGAAGCTTTCGCTAATGAAAAGAATAAATTAATTATTTGGTTCCACTGATGTGTGACTGCAATCAATATCAGCAAAGTTTGTCCCCATCACAGCGCTGCTGCTTCTAGTAGCTGTAGATGAAGCATTCTGTAAACAGCTGGGCAATATCTGGCTGTTGCTAGCCCTTCCTTGTACCTGTAGGGGACTTCAATTCAACAGATGCCTGCTGGAAACACAACACAGCAGAGAGGAAACAGTTCAGAGGTTCTTGGAGTGTGTGGAAAAGAACGTCCTAACATGGCTGGTGAGTGAGCCAATTTAAGGAAGGCTCCCTGCTAGACCTGTTCTTTGTGAAAAGGGAAGGATTAGTGGGAGACATGAAGGCGGGTGGTCGTCTTGGGCTTAGTGACCGTGACACGGTAGAGTTTTCAATTCTTGAAGAAGGAGGAGCCTGCCTTGGTTGATAAGGACTGGTTTAGGGATAAGTTGAGCAAACTGGATGTGCATAAATCCACAGGCCCTAATGGGAGACAGGAAAAGTCATTGCTAAGCCATTCTACAGCATCTTTGCTAAGTCAAGGCAATCAGGAGAGGTGCCTGGGGACTGGAGGACAGAAAATGTCACTTTTCAGAAAGGGTAAGAAGGAGGACCCAGGTAACTACAATTTCTACTAAAGACTGTCTTGAGGCACATCAAGGACAAAAGGGTCAATGGAGACAGTCAGCATGGCTTCACCAAAGGGAGGTCATGCTTGACCAATCTAATAGCCTTTTATGATGGCATAAGCAGGTGGATAGATGATGGCAGAGTGGTGGATGTGGTCTACTTTGACTTCAGTAAGGCATGTGACAGAGTCTCCTACAGCATCCTGACAGCCAAACTCAGGCACTGTGGACTGGACGATTGGGTAATGAGGTGGATCGTGAATTGGCTGCAGGGTAGAAGCCAGACTGTAGTGGTCAATGGGACAGAGTGTAGCTGGAGGCCTGTATCTAGTCGAGTCCCCCAAGGGTCAGTACTGGGACCAGTCCTATTAAATCTATTCATTAATGACTCGGATGAGCTATTAGGGTGCACTGTCAGCAAGTTTCATGATAGGACAAGGGACAACGGCTGTAAGGTAGAACACAGGAGTTTCCATATGAATGTGAGAAGGAACTTCTTCCCAGTGAGGGCACCAGAGCATGGAACAGGCTACCCAGGGGGGTTGTGGAGTCTCCTTCTCTGAGGATGTTTAAAACCCGCCTGGATGTGTTCCTGTGTGACTTGGTCTAGGTGATCCTGCTGTGTCAGGGGCATTGGACTAGATGATCTTTTTATCCTTTCCAATTCCTGACCTTCTGTGATACCTTTTTGGACTTCCCGAGGGTAGACGTTGACCCATTTAGGAGACTGATTGGCAGACTCCCGCTACAGAGGTTTATGGACAGGCTGGATTGATAGGCCAAGGTTAATTGTATGAGGTTTAACAAGGTCAAGTGCTGGATCCTGCACTTGGGTAGTAACAAGGTTGGAAGGTTGCTTATCAGAAAAGAATCTGAGATCACTGATTAACAATCAGTTCACAGGAGCTAGCAGTTTGCCTGGGTGGCCAAGAAGACCAATGGCATTCTTGGCTTGTATCAGCCATACTGTGACCGGCAGCAGTAGGGAGGTGGTTGTCCCCATGTACTCAGCGCTAGTGATACTGAGGTACTAGGACATCTTGATTTTCACTTTTGGGCCCCTCACTACATGAAGGACTTTGAAGTGCTGGAGCCTGCTCAGAGAGGGCAAACAAGGCTAACGAATGGCCAGAAGCACAAGTCTGAAAACGAGAAGCTGAGGGAACTGGGTTTGCTTAGAGAAAAGGAGGCTGAAGAAAGACCTTATCACTAACAACTGCCTGAAAGGAGGTTGGAGTGAGGAATTCAGCCTCTTCTCACTGATGGGGAGTGATAGAACCAGGGGAAACGGCTGCAAACTGCAGCAAGAAGGTTTAGGCTGGATATTAGGAAGGATTTCTTCATTGAAAGGGTTATCAAATGCTGGAAATGTCATGCTGGTTGTGCTTGTTCATTGGTGACTACAGCTGAACATCCTCCTCTCTTTCCCTCAGTTCATGTTTCTACAAGAGAGCTGATGTATTTCGACCTGGAGACTGAGTGGAAGGCTGATAACGTTTACTCAAGCTTTTTCCTATGGGAGGGGCAAGTTGAGGCTCTGACTGGAGGGAGAAATGAAATAAAATTGTTTATATCTGTTAATAAATCAAATGGAAATTCTGACTGATGTTGGAAATACTCCCAGAGCCTTAATGATAGGTTTATTTTTATTGACGACAACAATAATTAATAATTAAAGCTCCATGTCTCCCAGGCACATCTTGGCAACTAAAATTAGCAAGGATAAAGTTTTAAATTATAGACATTTTAAATTATGTACTTAGCATGGATGTCTCCAGCTACAAAATCTCCCAGACCATGTGCACGACCAGAAACACCCTGGGTTAGAGCTGTTCTTACGTAGTATCATACAGTCATAGAATGTGTTGGGTTGGAAGATACTTCCAGAGGTCATGTCCACACAACAAGCAGAGACATCTCAAACAAGGACAGATTGCCCAGAGCCCCATCAAGCCTGAATTTTAATTGTTCTAGGGGTGGAGCCTCCACCACATCTATGGGCATCCTGTTCCAGGGATTGTCCACCCTCAGATTAACTAATTTTTTCCTCATGTCCAGCCTAAATCCCCCCTTTTCCAACTTCAAACCATTACAGAATCACAGAATTATTAAGGTTGGAAACCCATAATCACAGAACAAGGACCTTGAAAGACCATCCAGTCCAATCCCCCGGCCACAGCAGAATCACCTAGATCAAGTTACACAGGAACATGTCCAGGCAGGTTTTAAAGGTCTCCAGAGAAGGAGACTCCACAACCTCGCTGGACAACGTGTTCCAGTGCTCTGCTACCCTCACTGGGAAGGAGATCCTTCTCATGTTGATGTGGAACCTCCTATGTCCTAGCTGACAACTGTTGCCCCTTGTCCTATCATTGGATGCCACTGAGAAGAGCCTGGTTCTATCCTCCTGACATTGGCCCTTTCCATATTTGTAAACATTAATGGGGTCACCACTCAGTCTCCTTTCTTCCAAGCTCAAGAGACCCAGCTCCCTCAGCCTTTCCTCATGAGTATGTTCCGCTCCCTTCATCATCTTTGTGGCTCTGCACTGGACTCTCTCAAGCAGTTCTGTGTCCTTCTGGAACTGAAGGGCCCAGAACTGGACACAATACTCCAGATGTGATCTCAAATGAGTTTTGATTTCCTAATAGAGGAATACACCCATTACCCCTTGTCCTAGCATTAGATGCCACTGAGCAGAGCCTGGCTCCATCCTCCTGAGATCCAGCCTTTCCATAGTTACAAACATTAATGAGGTCACAACCATCAAGCCAACATTCAACTCAACACCTCCATGATCACAAGACCACAGTGCCACATCCACTTGCCTTTTGAACACCTCCAGGGATGAAGACTACACCACTTCCTTGGGCAGCCTGTTCCATAGTTTAACCACTCTTTCACTACAGAAACTTTTCCATTCTGACCTCCTCCTGGTGCAACTTCTCTTGAAATTACCCCTATTGTTCCTTGCTTTTATGAACAGTCATACCCTGCCTTCTTATAGTCCCCTTTAGGTATTGGAAAGTTGCTAGTTAAAACAGGAGCCGGGTTGAGAAGACCAGACTGTCACAGGGCAGGACTGTGCTTATGAGTCTAACAAGAAGCTTTGATAAAAAAGAAGAATAAATAAACTAAAGTACACTGAAAGGCTGTTTGTTCTGTGCATTCATAATAATCCACTTTTTATTCCCTGTTACTATTATTATATTTTATTACTATTGCTTTTCCCATATTTCATTTTAGTTATAAAATCTTTTTTATCTCACACCACAAATTTTGATTCAGTTCCCAGTTCCAAGCAGTATGGTGCTTAGTCGCTGACTGCGGCTAAACCACAACAAAGTCTCTGGAATGGAAAACCTGCCCTGTACTTCCTTGACAAAGAAACCTCCAAGTGGTGCTTTGGCTCTGCTTTGCTCATCGTAACTATTGCTGAGGCACTGAAGCCTCAAGAGCTGATACCTCCAGGGTCTGAAACACATAATCAAGTCATCGTGGCACAATAAGCGTCCGTCAAACCATATCGATAAGTTTTGTGCATTCTTCCAGCCATGGCAACTGCAAGGCAACATGATTTGGCTGAGTCTTGATATATTTCAGGCTTTGCATTTGCTGCTGGCAAAATGTGTGCACAGGGATTAATGCCACAACTGAAAGGTTTGATTGCTTCCTATCTGCACTGACGGGCAATTTCCTGCAATTAGAAAACCATGTTTAATTGTTCAATGGCTAATGGTTTTGTAGGACAGATAGGTTCTTTAGGTAGTTATGGAATGTGATGGAGTCTTCTCATTAAGGTTTCAAAATCTGTCGGGAACGTATTTTTGCTTGTGTTAGCTGCTATTGTGGAATCTCCTTTCCAAAAGGAAAATTCCTTTAGCAATGAATGAAACAGATACTTGATGAGGTCGAAACACTTATAATCTTGTTTCTGGAGAGTTTTATTGGATGATGTTTATGAATCATCCATCGTGATGGTTGTGTTTATGAATAAGTCTGAAACCTCAGTGCAAGTAAAACCAGCTTTACAATTAATCCTCTCTTTTTAAACTCCAAGTTTTAGCAGCTGTGGATTCTAACACGTCGGGCTTTGTTGTCCTGTATGGCTCAACCAAACTTGGTAAGGAAGCATTTTCAAGCTAAACCTTCACCTAAATTTAAGCAGTATCTAAAGAATAACAAATCTACACTTAGATTTCCTAGCTTAAAGGAATTGTCTAGTAAATACAGGAGAGGTTGAGGGTAAGTCTTTGTGTGGAACGAGAAGCACAGAGAACAATTATGTGCCAAGTTGCTAATTAGAGACAGATATGTAATCGCTTACTAATGGAACCACGTTTTGTGCCAACCTTATTCATATTTCCTTCCAACTGCTGGACTCCTCATGCCAGATATATTTCAGTTTCCTCAGAAGAGAAAGATGCTAAGATGTGTTCCATCCTGTTTTTGAACTCAGAAGTCTAGTGCCTACTGAACTTTCGTGACATTTCAGACGTTCTCTTGGTTTTAAGGGCTTGAGGTCTTTCTGCTACAAACATGTGCATTTCCCTGCAGGGCTCTGGAAATCTCACAGTTATGTTCAATAACAATGTCTATGGTTGTAGCCAAGTGCTTTGTGAATTTACCTTTACAGGCTTTTTTTCACAATTATTCTGAGCACAATTTTCTATTGAATTCCACACAATCCCCACCTATTCTTCCACAATGTCAGTTCTATATAAATCTGGACAAAATCATCAAAAAGAGAAAAATGCTAGAACCACAGTAACTGTTGGCTTTTTTCAGTACTAGGCTTGATGTCTATGTTGTGACTCACTGACACTCGACGTAATGAGGATGTATGTCCACAAAAACAAATATAAAAAGGTCATGTTGCAGCAGCAGTCTTAAAATAGAGGCACTGCATGCATAGAGGCACCAGCACCAAGAGGATCTCTGCATACAGAGTGTTCATTCCCTGCCCACACCTAGGGGTCCCTGTATTTGACAAGCTGAGCATCCCTTTTGTGACAAAGCTCTGTGGATAACAACTTTAAGGTGTCTCACAATGCAATAAACATGCTCAGAGCACAGCTGGTGAATGCTGACTGTGCTGGGCTCAGCACACAGTGAGCACAGAATGAAGAAGCTCACAAATTGTGTGATCACAGAATGGCCCAGGTTGGAAGGGACCTCCAATAGTCATCTAGTCCAACCCTCCTGCAGGGAGCAGGGACATCCTTAACTAGATCTGGTTGCCCACAGCCTTGTCTGGCCTCAACTTGTGTCCTGCTTTCTGTCTTTCCATGAAATCTCCCTTACCATCACCTTGATGAGCTAGAGAGCAGAAATGGGAACAAAACTCCTCCTGTTGAAACCTGGGTGTTTGTAACAAGGTTCACAGGGAGGAAGGAAGGAAAAAGGAAGGAAAATCCAGTCTTGTGACACATCATTACTTTTTCCTTTTCCTCTGAAGGTGGAATCATAGAATCACAGGGTTGGAAAGGACCTGCAATGGTCATCTAGTCCAACCCCCCTGCAACAAGCATGGAAATCACTCACCTGACCAGATTGCCCAGAGCCCCATCCAGCCTGACCTTGAATGGCTCCAGAGATGGGGCCTCAATCAGGTCTGGACATAGCCATTGGAACCCAGAGCTCAATCTTAGCACCTAGAACAATGATAATGTTATGGGAAGCCTATCTTGGCCATGACTCAAACTCAATGACAAATGAAGCCCTTCAATAAGGTTTAGGTTTAGGGTAACTCACATTTGTCCAGGGCAGAGGCTACTTTGCTTCTAGAGTGACTGCTTTTGTTTTAAACAGCATCCTGGACTAGTTCAACTGAATCTAGCAAATCATGGTTTGCTTTTAGTTTTTCAGTTGCTGAAAAGGAGGAAACTCCAGCATAAAGAGTGACCTGATTCACTAGGGAGCTCTGCTTTCAGAACTGGGGGTGCTTCAGCTGTAAATAACAAACATAAAGCTCGTGATTAATTTTCATACTGACTCTTAAAAGCATCTTCGACTCTGTTTCTCCAAACGTATCTGTGACATGACTTCTAAAACTTAAAGTTAGAGCTAGGGAATACTTTGATGTGTAAGGCTCATGGGACTGATCCCCACAGATTTTACAGAGTGAAGTGTGAGGTGTAAAAGACACAAGACTCAATTTACAGCTTCTGATGATCCCAACTCAATAGTCATTCCCTTACTTCACTCTTATCGAATTAACTACAATATGAAGAAGGAGGGTTAGGTTGGATGTTAGGAAGCCCTTCCTCATGGAAAGGGTGGTCAGAGCCTGGAATGGACTGCCCATGGCAGTGGTGGAGTGGTTCAACATCCCTGGAGGTGTTGAAGGACATACTGGTGGCCCTTAGTGCCCTGGTCTGGGTGATGAAGTGATGTTAGGTCCTGGGCTGGCCTGGATGAGCTCAGAGGGCTTTTCCAACCTCAGTCATTCTGGGATTCTGTGATATTGGGGTTTAAAACTCTGACCTAGGAGTTTATTAAGTAAATTATGTAGAACTGTACATGAGAACCTCACGATGCCTGTCAAGGTTAAACCATCCTGAAAATACACGGACACAACAGGGAGTTGTAGGTAGTCAGAAATAAAACCCAATAGTAGATGATCTTTTGCACTCATTTTATAATGTTGTCTCTCTTTTAATAGAGACTGTGTTTTCTAATACAATTTACTTTGTTATGCAGAAGAGCTAATGATGTGACAATTGTTGTAATAGGGCACAGGATACCCACTGCATTTACCTCACTGCTGTGTGATTCAAGGCATTGTTTTACCAACTGCCTCTATCAAACATACCTCACCCTATTGCTGTGTCTGTTCTGCTTCCTGTGACTAATGGATTCTGTGCCTAGATTCTTAGAAATTGTAGCCCACAGTGGACAATCCATGTAGGAAATTCAACTTTCATACTAGAATAAAAACAACCAAGTAGCTGAATAATGGTTTTTGGTGTTGCTCTTGCTTCACTGACACTTAAACCCTTTAGTCTTGTAGAGTCTATACTTATGGGCTATCCCTTTAAAAAGCCTTTTTAAGAGTGCTCATGATTTCCTCTTCCTTACAACACAAATTATCTAAACAAAAGGCATGAACATGTAACTGTTTGTAGGTTGAGCTACTTTCCATTGAGTGCTTTTCTATTTCCTCTGAAGTTCAACAAATAAGCAGAAGAGAAGTAAGAAAAAAGGTGTGAAGCCCAAAATAGTTGCTTGTGTCATCAACAGATTGGCTGAAATGATTCAGAAACAGGTGTCTGAATCAATGAGCTGTTTTCCTCAGGGCTGTGGGGGTGAATTGTAGAAGAGTAAAAACTACTCCAAACGGGCCTGTAGAGCAAGGAGTAAAAACCCTGCCATTTGGGGATGAGGAGAACCAAAGGGAGTTAAATCAGGAAAGGCAGGACCACAGAGGCATGCATGCCAGCACAGAGCTCAGCACAACAACCAGGGAGGAGGGAGCAGACTACATCTGTTCTCAGGTTGTTTGGATGGGTGACAAAAGACCCTCGCTGGCTGATAGACACTAGAGCTGGCATCAGTGTGAATCACAGGTCAGACACAGCCTTTCACAGATAAAACTTGGTGAATTTGGGGGTTCCAAACCAACATCTCTTGTTTTGGTTTTTTTCCCCAAATAAAGCTCACAGAAATAAGCTCTAACAAAGTCTCTCAAAATATTCTTGTAACCAGAGGTTAGGCTAGATGGTCACAGTCAGACAAGTGGACAACTAAATGAAGGCAAAACTAGTTGGATGGTTGGCTTAGAGTATAATGACTAAGGGGTGGCGATTTACCTGCAGGCAGATAGCCAGAAGGGTGCTGTCAGTGACCTGGAGGAGGGGTGCTTATTCATATAGCTTGCAGGTAACACCAAACTGGGAAGACCAGTCTATATGCTGATGGACATGACTCTGAGGCAGGTTGGATGGATGGGCAGTGAGGTGAATACGAGTCAGTAGTGTCCCCTGGAAGCACAGCTGACAAGATCTGGGGCTGCATCAAGAGAAGTACAGGCAGTAGGTTGGAGGATGGACAGTCCTCCTCTGCTCAGCACTCACTGTTCCATGTTAAGAGTATTGTGGCAAATGCAGTTGGTTTGCCCAGGACAAGAAAGACTTAGAATACTGCAGCAGGTTTAGCAGAAGTCACCAAGATGCCTGGGAGCTGGAACACTTGCCTTGTGGGGAAAGATGAAGGACGGTGGATGTGTTCAGTCGGGAGAAGACATGGCTTTAGTGGCATTTAATAGCAAACTGACAGTGACTACAAAGAGGTCACTGAAAAGATGAAATCAGTCTCTTCCCAGCGGTGCGTGATGGAGTGACAAGGGATAATGGGCATTGAAACACTGAAACAAGAGAAGTCCTGACCCAACTTTTCCAGATATATGGAAGAACATTTTAACCATGAGAACAGTCAAGCTGTGGGTCAGGCTTCTCAAAGGAATCTGTGTATTTTTGACACCTGAAGGTTTTCAAGACTTGACTGTATAAAGACCTGAGCAATCCATTCTACCTTGAGAATGAGGTTGGATCAGATATCTTCCAGCCTGAACAATCCTGTGATTCTAAAATAGTTCACAGTGCTCTCCGAAGGCTTCCAGGGATTAGAGGCAGAGAACACATGCTGCTAATATCTACCCAATTTCTTCCTTATAACCCACTACAATCAAAATGTCTATTTTGTTTAGAAATAGCAATCTGAATGATAAAGTTGATGTATTTGGAGAAACAGACTGGCAGGCACTTTTGAGGAGAACAGTGCCTTCTCCTCTGAGGCTGGTAACAATGGCAGGAATGACAGTGTTTGCTGATCTTGGATAAGAAAGTTCTGCTCCCAGAGAGAGGTTCTCTTGAGACTCTAGGAGCAGGTAGTTAATTCAGCTGATGTTAACAGGTTATGTCAGAACTTGGCATGGTAACACAGTGTTGCTTAAACAGACCTGCTCCTGTAGTAGTTACTCGGTGAGGGAGGCTCTTCTCTTGTTTATTGTTCTACACTACACAGCAGGCAGAGGACACGGTGCAGCTCACTCTGACTCCTAACCTATTTACTGGTGTATTTCTGTGGTGGCTGACCCACACCGAGACTGTCCCAGCTGTTCATACAGCTCTTATGCCAAGAAAGAGATGATGACCAGCAGAGCAGGTGTTAATTTGGAAGCTGGGTACTGGCAGAAATAAATGAAAGGACATATTTTCCCCAGGCTTCAGTCCCTTGGATGGGGGTATTTCCCTGAAGTTCTCTAGGCAAGACAAGACCTGAAATACGGAGTGCTGCTGCCTGACATTCTCATTTCCCTGTTCCTCATTGATTTTATAACACAACCTTAATGCTGTGTTAGCATCATTTCTCTGTTCTTCCCATCTGCTCTTAGGTCTCCCCTGCTGTTTCCTAGGAGATCTACTGCTGCAATGCCTGCATCTGTAATGGGGCATGAGCCACATGGTTCAAGGCAGCACTGATACCACCTGGACATGTGCAGGGCTCTCAGGGGATCCCCCTACACACTGTTTCTCAAAACATGAGGGACCTCTATTTACACAGTCAGCTGCTTCAGAGTGCTATGGGAATGGGATGCTGAGGCTTCCCAACCCCTTTCCACTTACATTTGCTTCCTTCATCCAGAACATCTGTGTAAAAAATAAGACTACAGTGTGTTGGCTTTGCCCAGTCAGCCCATTTAGTGAACATTCTCATGTTATTATACACAACGTTTGAAGGGGTTTTGCTTGTGTTTGATGCATTTCTCAGATCTGCTGATGGTTTATGCTATGTGCTTTAGGTAGTCAGGATGTGCTTTGTTCACATCCTTCAGGCATGGTCAAAGAGATGAATTCCACAATATAAGGGAAAGTGTAATAAACTGAATATTGTTATGAAAAACAGAGGGCACAGAGTATCAGGGTTGCTAAATCTTGCCTTGGGCCTTAAATTCTTTCCTATTCTTCCCTTGGTAGGCACATGTAGACCTGACTATGGCTAACAAGATGTACAGAATATTAAAACACTGCTCAAAATACACCTCCTTCTCACCAGTGAGCCAAATGCCAGCAGTGAAATTTTCAGCACATCCAGAGACAGATAATATAGAAAATAATTAACTGGTTCCCATATGTCTGATGAATTCTATGGTTTGTTTTAAATTGTATTCATCTCTGTTTTCTTCACAGGAAAAATAGTTAAACAAGAATTGTTTACATGAGACAGCTGATGTGTTTTTTTTTCCAGCAGAACCGTGGAAAAAACCCTAAACAACCAAGATACTTTTTGAATGGATGCAAAAGGAAAGAGAATGAATGAAAAGCTTCACGTAGTAGTGATCCATAACTTATTGGATGTAGAGAAACTATTAATTTGGTGAGATCTCCAGTATATCAATTGCATACCCTCAAATTTAAATATCATGACGTGGCTGCTATTTAACACTTCAAAGGAAAACAAGAGACATAAAGACAGAACAAAGTCAATTTGCACGCCTCTCATAACTCAGATAACATCATAGGATCATCACGACTAGAAAGAACCTCCAGGATCATCAAGTCCAGCCCTCAGCCCAACAGTTCCATTACTCCTAGACCATGGGCTGAAGTGCCCTAGCTACTTGGGTTTTAAACACCTCCAGGGATGAGGACTCCACTACTCCCTGGGCAGCCTGTTCCAGTGCCCAGCCACTCTCTCAGGAAAGAACTTCTTCCTGATATCCAATCTGAATCTCCTCTGATGCAACTTGAGGCCACTTCCTCTCACCCTATCTTTAGTAATTTGGAAGAAGAGACCAGCCTCACTACTACCTCCTTTTAGGTAGCTGTAGAGAGCAACAAGGTCTCCTCTCAGCTCCCTCTTCTCTAGACTAAATAACCCCAGTTCCCTCAGAGGCTCCTCATACAGCTTGTTCTCAAGCCCTCTCCCATACTCATTGCCCTTCTCTGGCCCCACTCCAGCACATCGATACCCTTCTGATACTGTGGTGCCCAAAACTGGACACAGCACTCAAGGTGATATCTCATGAGTGCAGAGTACGGGGCCATCGTCACCTCCTGCTGGCTACAACATACATTTAAACAAGACCTATCATTTCATAATACTCTGGTACATTCAGCCTTCAGTGACCTGTATTTCAAACCAGGATCTGACAAAACAACAAGATTTTACAGAGCCTGGGACACAATGGGAAGCCTTGGAACACAGTTCAGCAGTTTGAAAGGTTTTGGGGAAACGCTGAAGAAAGCAAAACATTTCTCAGCTCTGCCATTCAATAGCAGGCACAGCCCACTTGGCCGAGCAAGAATAAACCACAAGGCTTTTCTGTTCACAAAGGGCTTCTTTGCTATGCCAATCCTAATATTCCAAGCAGAAGCACCCTGCTCCATGCCTCCCATCACAACCAGTTCTGAAACAACAAGCTAAAAAGCCACCATGACCCTGAGAGCAGGATGCCAGCAATTTGCCTGGTGGCCAAGAAGGCCAATGGAATCATGGGGTTAATCACAAGATCAAGTAGGTCGAGAGAAGTTCTCCTCCCCCTCTACTCCGCTCTGGTGAGACTGAGTCTGGAATACTGAGTCCAGTTCTGAGACCCTCAGTTCCAGAAGGACATGGAACTGCTGGAAAGAGTCCAGCACAGAGCCACAAAGATGATGAATGGACAGGAACATCTCCCTGATGAGGAAAGGCTGAGGGAGATGGGGTCTCTTTAGCTTGGAAGCCTCATTAATGTTTATAAATATGTGAAGGGTGGGTGTCAGGAGGATGGAGCCAGGCTCTGTTCAGTGGCATCTAAGGACAGCACAAGGAGCAACGGGTGTCAGCTGGAACAGAGGAGGTTCCACCTAAATATGAGAAGGACCTTCTGCCCAGTGAGGGTGACGGAGCACTGGAATGGACTGTCCAGACAGGTTGCGATATCTCCTTCTCTGAAGAAGTTTACAATCCACCTGAACATGTTCCTGTGTGATTTGATCTGGGGGATCCTGCTGTGGCAGGGGGATTGGACTGGGTGATCTTTCAAGGTCTCTTCCAATCCCAGTGTTCTGTGGTTCTGTGACCTCTGCTCTCACGTTGATATCCTTTACTTAGCAAATATCGAAGGATAAAGAATATAATTTTTAAACAGGTAATATTAGAACTTTAAAAGCTCTGAGCGAATTTCAACTGCTACTACATGCCCTCTGTAGATACTTCACTCATTTCTTTCTGTAGGAAATAAGTGAATGAATGAAAATATAGAACTTAGTTAAACCAAGGACAATGCAGCGTTTAAACTCATTTAGTCTCCACTACAAGAAGACACGCTGGGCCTTCAACGAGTAGACCTAAACCTGACATGCTAAATATCCCTGATTTGCTTCGAAAGCAAATCCAGAAAGAAAAGAACAGAAATCCTGCCCCTATCCAGACCAAGAGGCTCCATCTTTTTTCCTTTGTCACAGATGTCTACTCAGACCACTACAATGTCCTGAAGACTGAGGAGCACAGAAATGAACAAAAACATTTGGTGCAGTGTTGAATGTGGACAGGGAAAATCACAAGAGCAAGGAGACTGCCGTGATGCTGTTTGTTACAAACACAGCTTGTTTTACACACTCATCAACTTTCAACTGAAATTTAACTGTGCTGGTATTTGCAAGCAGCTCGTTGCAAGCACAATTTGCAGAGGGAATCGACACAAACGTGGAACGAGGGACAGTTTAAACTCAGAATCAAAGTCAACCTAAAGCCTGGAAAAGAGGAGCATTCTTCAGCTTTGTGGTATCAGCAGTATCACGTGGACATTAACCAGATGCACCAATAATATGAGAATAGTATGAACATCAGAATGAAAATGGGACAGAGTAAATAAAGTCTAAGATTCTTCTTATATCATATTTCCCCAAATTTCTCCAAAACTGCGTTCATCTTCCTGCCACAAAACACATCAGCCTTTACTCAGGAAACAATTTCTGCTGACTTGAATATTACATTGTTGGGATAAAATATTCCCAAGATTTCTCCCCAGATATTCATAAAAACACTAAACCTCTAAGATCAAGCTCAGCCCAGAACCTGACATCACCACATCAGCTAGACCAGGGCACCAAGGGCCACAGCCAGGCTGCCCTTCAACACCTCCAGGGATGAGGACTCCACCACTGCCCATGGCAGTCCATTCCAGGCTCTGATAACCCTTTCCATGAGGAAGGGCTTCCTAATATCCAATCTAACCCTCCCCTGGCACCTTCAGACCCAGCCCTCTCATTCTGTTGCTGGTTGCCTGGGAGAAGACCTCCACCTGATTACAACCTTTCTTTAGGGAGTTGCAGAGAGGAAGAAGGTTCCCCATGAGTCTCCTCCAGGCTAAACACTTCCAGCTCCCTCAGTCTCTCCTTATCAGACTTTCCCTCCAGTCCCTTTCCCAGTTTTGTTGCTCCTCTAGACCAGCTCCAGCCTCAATCTTTCTTGAACTGGGTGGCCCAGAATTGCCCCCAGTACTCAAAGGGAGCCCCCCCCCCCAGTGCCCAGTACAGGGGGAGAAGTACAGATTTGTAGTAAATAGTACAGAAACAAACTTAAATGTTTTTCATTTCCAGCCATAGCTAAGGACATGGTTTTCTTTCTCAAGTTCCCATTTACAGATTGAAATCTCCAGCTAAGCAAAGCTAAAACACAATTTTTCCTTCCTGTGTCCACATTGTAATCTCAATCGATGGACTGAACAAACAGTGGCTTCTTCTGGACATGTGTGAGCTTTGAAAACTAAAAATTCACAGCTTGAGTACAAACACAGCTGATGCCAAAATGCATCCCTGTCTACAAACCTCCTGAAGTCCTACCTGGAACAGATGGCTTTAACTTGAATAAGGTTTAGCTTAAAACAGTGGCTTTAACTCGCTGTATTGTTGAGGATGGATGGCCAGGTTAGTCTCTTGGAACTACAGTATGTGGTGGACATAGTGCCACACAGATGTTTGGTCTCTAACAAAGAATATCTTCCTCAGTATTAAAAAAAAATGGATTTTGCCTTTCATCCATTCAAGAGATCCCTCAGAGCTCCAGGGTGGTATGTTTATCAAAAGCTCTGGACTCAAAAAGAAGACAAATGTAGTAAGAAGTGGTATTTTAGAGTGACTTCTCAGGTTCTACATCTTTGAATTGTAAGCTCTTTGATATGTTGGCTTTTTCTGTCAATTTTTTCCTTTCAACACTTCTATTTTTAGTATTTGCTGTGCTCAGAAATCAGTCAATACCGTATCACTTTCCCTTCAGGAGCTCAGGAAGGAGAAGCGAGTGAACTCCAGGAGATTCAAAGAAAGGAACTGGATGGAGGGTACGTTTCAGTTCCCCGAGTCCAGCACAAGAGGAGGGCCACCAGCACAGTGAGGGAACATGGTATCAAACACAGTTATCGTGATGCCCTGAAAGGCTGATTCCACAGTGGCAACAGGTGCAGGCACTTCCGGCTACCAAACGCTATTTCTTCTTGGGATAGTGCATGGAGCCACGTGACTGCTGAAATTCCAGGGTGGCTTAGTCCTTCTTCTAAACGCTGCCATTTTGAATTTGCATCTGCATTTCCATCTTTTTTTTCCCACCAATTAAAAACTTTATTTCCCTCCAAACAGAAATAAAAATCACATGTGTTTCCTCTGCAAATCCATCTTCTGTTTGTTTGTACTTCTACGTATATTAAAAACTCTGCAGCTTGTTAATATATTAATGGTAATAACTTTGTTCAATTATCTGTTGGAAGTGATTATGTTTGATTTGGGTACATTTTATGAAGTGCAGCTATGTGACCTGCATTTCACTGACGAGACTTGTGGCAGCTGAATGTCTAAGCATTCGTTTGGAAGAGAGGAAATGGTGAATTACACGTGTGGTTTAGAAGCACCAGTTATCCTACAGCAGAAGATGAATGTGTTTCATTAGATATTGGGAAAATTAAGACAAGCAGTGCATTAAGTAGTTGAACACAGTAGGATGAAGAATTTGCTCACTCTGAAACTGAACAGCATTCTATCACACAGTGCTGCCTTTTCCACCAGCTGCACCTTGCTTTCTGATGCAAGCCATCAATGTAGCTGTTGTTAATTTTAAACAACCACTTATTGTCACTTTTGGAAGTTGCCTGGCATCCCTGAGCACTGGGTGATGCCCCAAGACACTAACAGGGCTCTGCTCCACAGCAGAGGGACAAACGATGCCTCTTCTTGGAAATTCCAAAAAGGCATTAGAAGTCAATCAGTTTCTCAGAGCGAGGCACCGGGGTGGGTGTGTGTGTGTGTGTGTGTGTGTGTGTGTGTGTGTGTGTGTGTGTGTGTTATACTTTCTTATCGCTTTATCAGAGATTTCACAGTTCTGTAGCTTATCTTGATGTCTGTTTCTACACATTTTCAAGAGCAGCACTCTAACTTGTAAGCAATTCCTACTTGCCTTTTGAGGACCAGGGTGCTAATAAAAAGACAAAACCACTGTAACACAATCCTATTACAACTATTATAATGAACCTGGATCTGTGCTTTTGATGTTGAGTCTTTGAACTTCTTGTGCTTTGAAATTTAGTGATAAAACATACAAGTCTACCACAGAGAACACAGCTTATCCAGAGGGAACTATACCAAAAGGGATTTTTTGAAAGGGGGGAGTTAAAAAACCCTCTAAAAAAGGTGGTATTTTCCCTTGCCTCTTAATATACCCTGAAAAAAGCCAAGTCCCTCTGAAAATAGATCTACATGGTTGTAATTATTTTAAGCTAAACACACATACAACTCATATCTCAATATTTACGTGCAAATTTAATCCAATCCATCACCATACCTTGTTATGCGTCTGAGTTTGTCCAACCAGGATAAGGATATTTGATGAGATAATAGACAGGCAGAAATTGATTAGAATTATCGACCTCTCAGATCTGATGTACCTGTTCAAATAAACAAAGAGAGGGCACAACTTTTTCTGGCTGAAGGAAAACAACTAGAAAGTCATGCAAGGCTTTGATTAAATTCTTGCTTAAAATACTAGAAATACTCTGAAAGGTCAGCACTCTCTTTGACTGCTAAAAGATGGTATTGGAGAGCTACCACAGACACAGGAACTACAGTATTTTCACAGACTCACAGCACATTAGGGATTGGAAGGGACCTCGAAGGATCATCTAGTCCAATCCGCCTGCAACAGCAGGATCACCTAGACCAAGTCACACAGGAACACATCCAGGTGGGTTTTAAAAGTTTCCAGACAAGGTGACTCCACAACCTCCCTGGGCAGCCTCTTCCAGTGCTCAGTCACCCTCACCATGAAGAAGTTCCTTCTCATATTGATGTGGAAACTCCTGTTCCAGCTCACACCCATTGTCCCTTGTCCTATCATTGGATGCCACTGAGCAAAATCTGGTTCCATCCTCCTGACACCCACCCTTTCCATATTTACAAACATTAATGGGGTCACAACTCAGTCTCCTTTTTTCAAATTTCAAGAGGTCCAGCTCCCTCAGCGTTTCCTCATGAGGGCAATGTTCCACCCCACCATCTCTGTGGCATTGCACAGGACTCTCTCAAGAAGTTCTGTGTCCTTCTGGAACTGAGGGGCCCAGAATTGGACAAAATATTCCAGATGTGGTCTAACCAGGGCAGAGTAGAGGGGGAGAGAACCTCATAGTCAGCAATTTTTTCTTAGTATCTGAGTATATTTTTAAAATAATCTATGACTACTGCTTTTAAGAACTGCTGGCATCACTGTTCTCACACCATAGTGATAATAACTGACTTGCATGCATTTCTGTCAGGAACTGCTTGTGCTCTCTGCTCAACCCTCTGAGTATCCACAGCTGGCACAGACCACTCACCGAACCAACTTCAGCCCAAATATGGTGATTCACAGAAATAGAAGATCTGGTTCATGATGTATGAATGCCATGCAGGTTGGTTGTTGATACTATAGCAGTGCATTTTGCAACGGATTGTTGAGATAATATTAATCTCAATGTTCCACCACATTTTAAAATATAATGTGTATGAGGAATCAGTGGAACCATAGAATCACAGAATGGCCAAGTTTGGAAGGGGCCTTAAAGGTCATCCAGTTCCAACTCCCTTACACAAGCAGGGACACCTTCACTAGATCAGGCTACTCAGAGCCCCATCCAACCTGGCCTTCAACACTTCCTGAGATGGGGCAGCCACAATTTCCTTGGGCAAGCTGTTCCAGCATCTCAGGACCCTCACAGGAAAAATGTTGTTCCTCATGTCCAACCTAAACAAAACCCTGACACCACAATACCCATTCTCCCTTAATCTATAATGTGTTGTCAAGGCTAGTTCTATGTGTGTGCAAACAGAGAAAGTCTAATGCCTTGTTCTACAGGGTCTGTAGTCAGCTACTTTCTAACATGTAAACTTTTAATCCACCTGGGATAGTCTCAACAACGAGTATCGTTGGACTATAAAGGAACTTAAAGGTTATGTAAATACAGCGCAAGCAGAAGCTCACAGCATTGACTTTAATTAGGAAGGGTTTGGTTTCTGCCAGTCCACTACTGAGGAAGGGAAGGGTGAAGAGTTGACTGACACTGAATTGGAATTTTCATTTGGAATTTTCAGTTTGGAGGACCAAATCAGTTGACCATGAAAGAATACTCACACAGGCCTCTCTTATAGCCTTTCTAAAATGGCTCTGCCGTTCAAAGGTTAGGCGAGTGTTCCAAAATATGTTTGGCACAGGATCAAACTTTCTCCCTACCTCTAGAGTTATAAAAACAAGCATGCACACAGAGAAGTCTCAGTGTCTGTCTTTTCCCTGATAGAGCACTGAGATCTCTAAGAATCATCTTGTCTTCAGCTGGCTGCAGAAAGCACTGGGTCCATAACACATCACACACATTTTTTTTCTTCACTTGAAAATTACCTCAAACATAGAATGCTAGACCAGTCTGTGATAGGCAGGGACTTCAAAGATCATCTAGTTCCAACCCCCCTACCATGGGCAGGGACACATTCCATAGACCAGCTGCTCAAAGCCCCACCTAACCTGGCCTTGAACACTTCCAGGGAGGGAGGAGCCACAACTTCCCTGGGAAACCTGCTTCAGTGCCATCATAAAAGATGAGTCCTTAGATATATTTTAAATAATGGAGAAGACTGGTTCCACTGAGCATAACAGTACTTCCACAGGTCAAGGGGGATGGGTTCAAGCTAAAAGAAGGTAGATTTAGATTAGATCTTAGGAAGAAATTCTTCCTTGTGTGGATGCTGAGGCTCTCAAACATGTTGCCCAGAGAGGCTGTGGCTGCTCCATCCCTGGAAGTGTTCAAGGACAGATTGAATGGGGCTTTGGGCAACCGTTTCCGGTGAGAGGTGTCGCCGTCCATGACAGGGGGTTGGAACTAGATAATCTCTGAGGTCCCTTCCAACCTAAGCCATTTTCTGATATATCAGGTAGAGCAAAAATAACATTTATAATTCTTTGCATGGGAATTCTATCCTGGATTGCTCTCAGTCTCAGCTTTGACAGATAAGGCCTGACAATTTTGCTGCTCTTCTAATGATAATTTATGTAAGTCAATATTCTATATTCTCTAACTTGTGAGTCTCTTTGGCTACATGAGAAAGTAGAAAAGTGTGCAAAATTATCAAGGTGCTTCTCAAAGCTAAATTCCATTGGCTGATTTTACATTAGTCTATCTGTGTTTCTTCTTACTTGTCTAAGTATTCATTTTTCTTTACTTATGGGGAAAAAAATGAGAGCCCATGCTCATTGTTCAAAAGCACTTAATGCTTTGGATGACTTTTACTCTTCTACACTAAGACATCATGTTATTTCTCTTCTTAATTTACTCCGTAAACATCTGTTGCACTTTACAGTCAATACAACATATGAATGTAGTAAACTCAGGATGGAAAGAAAGCGTGTGACTGGAAAAGTGTGTGACACTATGGGAGACTACTTAATTGTGTTTTCTTCATTGAAGCTTAGAAGCAACGTGGATAAATTCAAGACCAGTTGATTGAACCTTCCTGAACCTGCAGTACATGGTGTGGCACTCAGATATGACGTTACTACCACACAGGAATATTGGATTACTATTTGAATGTAAGGAAAGCAGTCAAAGGAAGAGGTCAGAAACCTCACATGAATTTCATCAGAGAGAAGAATCCTGCAAAATGCTAACTAGCACTATGAATACCCCACTGTAAGAGCAGTGCCACTCACACTGAAGAAAGCAAAGAGTGGGCTATGCCTTTACCACTAGGCCAAGAGAGCAAAAAGAATCAATAGCATCAAGACATTCAGGTACCAGACCATGCACAATATTTCACTGCTTTTTTTTCCCCCTCTTTTCTAAATAATAAATGATGGAATCATAGAATCGTTAAGGTTGGAAGGGACCTCTAAGATTGTCGAGTCCAACCATCAACCAATGCTGCATTTAATGCTATATTTAAATTTTAATTCAACTCAGTACAACCACATGCCCACGTTCAACTCCAGCAAGCCATTACATACCTCCATAGTGCTGCATATACAACTGCTAGGGTGATCAAGGCCAAGCACGAAAGACCGCTGCCTACTATTAAGGTCACTGAGGGTGTACCAGATGATTCCATGATCTGTAGGTTACAACAGACAACCATGAGGAAAACCCATCCTCCAGCAATTAAAACAAGTCAAAAGACCAAAGCAACACGAGCATAACGCTAATAGAAGCAGCCAATGCTGTCACAGATAACATCAGGAATATTACTTAGGAAGCAGAAATCAACTTAATTTCCAAACTGATCTGAGCTCTATTTCATTACTGCTGCAGTTCTCAGAGGCCTTTGAGTTTAAAGAGATCTTATAACACCTGCATGGTATTGTGGAAAACAAAAAAGGGGTAATATGACAGTGTCACAGTTGACTGTGACGTTAGGACAAATTTTATCTACTCCTCACCTAAAATTAATTCAAAGGTATAATTAAGAAAAGTATAATTTAAGAAACAGCAGTATTCAGAATTGTGTATTAATGGACAAGCTTGGCTTGGCTGTAGTTTATTAAAGACAATCCATTAATTTTCCCCAGAATTTAATGTTTTTTTTCAGAATCACCAAACTTTCTGACTTTTAATAACTATACTTCAACCCACTATTCTAACACACTTAATTTCCTTGGGCCTCTGATTTTCTAGAAGGAATGAAGAGATAACTATGGCAACAGTATCGTGAGCCATCCGTAAAGAGCTACACATTTAGAACGATTTCATTTCTCCTCTGGGTATTAATATAAAAAGGAAAATAAATAAATGACCTTGAAAACAAATGGTATTTCCCTGCTCTAAAAGAAACTCTTGTTGCCAGCTCCCAGGTGAGGCTTTTCCTCTGTGTGCATGTGTGCTCACGTTCTGAAAGAGGCTTGGAATTTGCTAATGCAAGTGGAAAAAATCAGATCTAAAAGTTTGAAAGGCTACCACACCGTGCCAGCTTTACCAAATGTTTTCTGAAGCCTCTTGTAAGCTAAATTGATCCCTGTATCTTTTGTCACCCACACACGAGGGAAGACCAATGTAGTTTGAAGCAAGATCTCAGGCACAAAGTGACATTTTATTTCAGTCACTTTGTTCCAAACTGTTATACTGTACTATTCAAAAAGAGTCTGATCAGGCACTTCCCAACCCAGGAAAATGAAATCATGCCTTCACAAATATTTGTTTTTAGCTATTTTCACATTCAATAATATTGAAAGTGTCTGCGGAGGCACTTAGCGTCCGCTCTTTCGCATTACAACTTGCTGATTTCTTTTGCATCGTATCAACAGACTACATAGAAAATCTGTGCTGAAAGGGTCTAATGCAGACCTGCAATCTCTTTAACTACAGTATCGAGGGGATTTTTTTTTTACCAAGAGCAATCATCGAGCCCTATCCATTCCCCTGCAAAGGCTCGCAGGCTTTAAAAACCTTGTTAAGTTGATAATTGTTCAATACAAAAGTTTTCAGCACATTTGCATCGCAACTAGAAGCCTTTCACTGGAAAAACAAATATTCACAGCTTGAAAAAGAGCAAATTTCACAGGGATTTAGTCGTATCACCGAATCTGTAATTCATTTCTCTGAGACACTGTAGGCACCAGGAGACTAACATTTGCCTACCTGAAATATTAAACAATCCCTCCATGCAACGCCTCAAATACAGCTAACGGGAAAGCTCCAGCAGCTCCCCCCGCCTCGCAGCACCCCCCCTCCGCTATCGCCTTTTGCATTAAAACTGGATTTCCACCCCCCTCTTTGTTACTTACTATTTCTCTAGGTTGCTGAGCCAAAATGGCGAAGGTAGAGAGACGATCACATAAGCATTTCGTATGGGATGCATCGGTAAGCACAGTTTTACATCCCTGGGTGGACCAGGTTCCCAAAGAGTCGTTCCTGCAAAGGAGAGACAAGAAGCAGGGGGGTGGGGGTTGGAAAAGGGGATAATTACGCCTGGCGGCCGGTTCCGTGAGGAGACAATGCAGCGGAGCCGCGGGCGGAGCGGCTGGGCGCAGGTCCCGGCCCGCGGGGCGATGCCGCCGGTGGGGCAGCGGCGGCGGCGGCGGCGGGGCTGGGCGGGGAGCGGCAGCGGCAGAGAGAGGAGCTGTCCGAGGCCGCGGTGGTGCTGAACGCCCGGCGCCGCGCTGCGCGGAGCCCCGCCAGCCGCGGCAGCAGCCGCCCCCTGCTCTACCAGCCACCTCCGAGCCTCACCAGAGCACTGCGAAAAACTCATCGGGGGAAGAGGGGGAGGCTTTTTTCCTCTCTCTCTCTCTCTCTCTCGCTCGCTCCCTCTCCTCTCCTCTCCTCTTTCTGTCATTTATTTTCCTTTTTAAATTTTTGTTTTGTTTTATTTTTCCTACCGGCTCCATTTCTGGCCCTTTCGTAAAAAATGTGGTGGTCAGTAGTTGTAGTGTCTTTCCCCACCCCGCCTCCACCTCTCTCGTGTGTGTATGGCTAGTTTAAAGGCAGATGGTTCTCAAACGTCTGCCTAGGTTATGCCAGTTGGACCGGGAGATGCTGGATCTTCTGTTCTGAGGGCTATTTTTGCTAAGGATTTTTGATTTTTTTTAGCTGTTGCTTTTAGTGATCAGCCTTAGAAATTTCACCCTGGAAACGGCAGCATCAGATGCCTCCAACTCCTGCCTTAGCTCCAGCAGAGGGGTGGATTTCAGTACAGCAACACACAACATCACCAAAGAGACACACAAGTTCACCCTCCAGACGTTGCTCAGTCAACTTGCCTTTCCCTAGCTCCCTCCCCCTTCTCGGTTTCTTTTTCTTGGGGTGGCGGTACCAAGCTAACCCCAAGCCAAAGTGATCATTTGCTGGCATCTTTCAACAACCATCCCGAAACAAAACAATCTGATTAACACAGCCCCCAAATTCAATTAGACATTCAATATGCTAATGTGAGGTCTGAAACCCACCCTGGCAGAACAATAAAAATGGTATCAACCCACGTTTTCTTTGTGCAAGCAAGGAGAGGGAGAGCCAAAAAATCATCCCTCCTCTTTCCTGAACTGCAGTGGGGGGGCTGGGGGGAAACAGTTTCTAGAGGAAAAAGGTGTTGGTTTCAACTAAAGCAAACCTGTTCTCTTTGCATATACTGTGTTTACAGACCAACAACTGAGATTTCTTTCTTCTTCTTCCCGCTCCTTTCATGACTAGGGAGCAACTGCAGTGACTCTGCTGCCAGTAACAGCATGTGCACTATCAACCCCTGTCCCTTTCACATCAGGTTATCATATGACTTCAAAAAAACCCAAAGATGGAAGGAAGAAACAAGGTGGGAGACCATTAATTCCCAGTCTCTGTGATCACCCATGTTTCACCTTTTCTGCCTCAACAACCCACCTTTGTGAGGGATCCTACATGTCAGGGCCCTCACGCAAAGGCAATTTTTTTATCCCAAGGCAGCGTTCAGAGAGCAGTTCACCCCAGCCCCACTCTGGCATTCTGCACTGCTAGTTTCTGAGCACAGACCAGATGTAACCCTTCAACATTATTGTCTGCAGAAGAGTCTCCTGTAATAAGCAAACCAAACAGCAGCTGAGGGGGACAATTGGGAGACAATAACCAATTCTTCAATCCGTTAAAGCTGTCTGTTAGCTTTCCTTCACAAATTGTGTCATTCAGAGAGCTGTAGGCTACATCAACTTCCAGTTTGAACAATATATTTGCATAGTCTAAATTCTGAAGCTCTGTCTTTTGGATAACTTAGTTGATTTATTTCATTAGCTTTCCTGTCTCTTATTAAGGCCAAATGGAATGCATCTAGCTGTGCTGAGGAAATCACTAAGAACAATAGCTGAGGAGAAAGTGACGTGTTTGAAAGTGAAAGGGCGGTATTCTTCATCCCAAGAATAAGGTTTAATATATCGAATCAGCCTTGTGCTGAAAAGAACTGGATGCACAACACTACAGTCAGCACTAAATCCTTGCAGATGGTGTCCAGTGTGCAGTCAGACAAGTTCTAATTATAGAAGGTGGTCAATCACAGAGACTAGATACTTCTTCTAAAAAAGCAAACATCTGTTACAGTGATAATTAAATGAGTCTAAATTGTGGGGGATCCTCCAGGTTTAGAGGGGTCCATTCTGTCTTTAAGTAGAAAATTCCAGTTACACCTTAGCTGGATAGTTCACTGTTATACCACCTTGCCAGGTATTACAAACACACTACCCATTTTGCAAAGCTTCTTGGATATTGCTGAAAACTGGAGTGAGTTTTCCAAAATCACTGTGAACCAAACAAATTATTCCAACAGGATCCAACAACATTGATCCATTGACAGCAGGAGCAGAGTCTGTCTGAGTATGGACAAGTTCTACATTGCATTGATCACTTTTTTAATGATACACTTCAATTTCTTGCCTAGCAACATGATGGTTGAACAGGTGACAGATGAAAATTTAGTGGTTACATAGCAAATATCACTCTTCTTTAACCAAAGGAGTTTAAAAAAAAATCTCATTAATAACTATATTTGTAACCTGCTGCAATGAGAGCTGACAGAAGCTGAGCAGAATGTTTTACCAAGTCCATGAAGGAGATGGAATAATGAGCAAAATCCAGAAGGAAAGTGTAACTGTGATTTGTTGCATGATGCTCATACCAGCATAAGAGCAAACATATAATCATATGACTCCGAGATGTTGGACCTTTGGAACTGTTAACATTAAACTCAGTAATTGATTTTAGGTATAAATTAACCAAGGAATGGAAATTGAAAGTTAAACTAGATATGATTCTATGATTCTATGTATTATACCACAGACACACAGAATTATTTAGGCTGGAAAAGCCCTCTGAGCTCATCCAGACCAGCCCAGGACCTAATAGCACCATGATCACCTAGACCATGGTACCAAATGCCACAGTCAGGCTGTCCTTCAACACCTCCAGGCATGGGGACTCCACCACTGCCCTGGGCACTCCATTCCATAGGCTGATCACCCTTTCCCTGAGGAGGAGCTTCCTAACACCCAACCTGACCCTGGTTCAGCTTCAGGCTCTGCCTTCTCATCCTGTTGCTGGTTGCCTGGAAGAAGACCCCCACCTGACTACATCCTGCCTTCAGGAAGTTGTAGAGAAGTAGAAGGTCCCCTCTGAGTCTCCTCTTCTCCAGGCTCCCTCAGCCTCTTCTCATCAGACTTTCTGTCCATGATACACTTGTAACGAATCATCCATCCATGGCCAGTCCCTCTTGTAATGCAGCTATCCTGGGCCAATTTCTCTCTTAGTTGGAAGTCTCATTCCTTTTCAACGTGATACCCTTTGACTGTGTGTGCAATGATTAGGGATATACCAATCTGCAAAAGGACACTCATTACTCCTCTGAACCCTCCTTGTTACGCACAAAGCTAAAAGGGAGTGCTGGGTGCTACTAACTCAAGGCTCTATTTACATGTATGAAATATAAAATTGGAAATACATCATAAATCTGAAGGGTAGGTCCATGCACATTATTGGCAATTTTGTACTGTTCCACTCAGCCACAGATGATTTAATCACCCTGGCAGAATTCCAGTGATTGAAGCAAAGGAATTCCCAAGAAGCTTAGATTCACCATTGCAGATCCTGTGTCATCCTGCAGCTATGGAAAAGAAAAAGCAGAGGAAGCAGGGAAACAGGGAAAAATAGTCTAAGCAGGATGTGATCTCGGTCTGTGAATCTATGGCTGACATGAGATAAACACCAAAAACTCCCTTGGCTTCAACATTTGCCTGAGAGTGTATCCTCCTCAGAGCACTTACACCTAAATGAATCATGGAAACATAGAATTACTAAGGTTGGAAGAGACTTCCAAGATCATCCAGTCCAACCATCAACCCAATCCCATCCGTTCCACTAAATCCTGTTCCCCAGAGCTGAATCTACTCAGTTTTTTAATCCCACCAGGGATGGTGACTCCAACTGGGCAGCCTGTTCCAATATCTGACCATGCTGAAGTGTCTTTTTAAAAATCTTTTAGAGTTCAACCACAGAATCAAAGAACATCAGGAATTGGAAGGAACCTTGAATGATCATCTAGTCCAATCTCCCGACAGAGCAGGATCATCTAGATCAAGTCACACAGGAACACATCCAGGTGGGTTTTAAATGTCTCCAGTGAAGGAGACTCCACAGCCCCCCTGGGCAGCCTTTTCCATGCTCTTTCGCCCTCACTGTGAAGAAGTTCCTTCTGATATTTATAAGGAACCTCCTATGTTCCAGCTTACACCCATTGCCCCTTGTCCTATCACTAGATGACATTGAGAAGAGTCTAGCTCCATCCTCCTGACATATTTACAAATATGTAATTTTTTATGCCTCTCACTTATTTACAAACATTAATTATTTATAAACCCCTCAGTCTCCTCTTCTCCAAGCTAAAGAGAAACACAGCTGCTCAGCCTTTCCTCATAAGAGAGGTGTTCAACTTCCTTTACCATCTTTGTTGCTCTGCACTGGACTGTCTCCAGCAGCTCTGTGTCCCTCTTGAGCTGAGGGGCCCAGAACTGGACACAATATTCCAGATGTGGTCTTATCAGGGCAGAGTAGAGGGGAAGAGGAACGTCTCTCTATCTGCTAACCACCCCCATTCTGATCCACCCGAGGATGCTGTTGGCCCTCTTGACCACATTGCTGGCTCATGGTCATCCTGATGGCCACCAGGACCCCCAGGTCCCTTTCTCCTACACAGCTCTCCAACAGGTCAGTCCCCAGCCTATACTGGTACCTGGGGTTGTTATTGCCCTGATGCAAAACTCTACACTTACCCTTGTTATAGTTCATTAAATTTCTCCCTGCCCAGCTCTCCAGCCTGTCCAGTTCCCTCTGAATGGCAATACAGCTGCTGACAGTGCCCTGTAATCCCTCATCTAAGCCATTAATGAGTAGATTGAATAGTAGTGGTCCCAGTACTGACCCCTGAGGGAATCCGCTGGACACAGGCCTCCAGCTAGACTCTGTTTCATTGACCACTACTCTCTGGCTTCTAACCTGCAGCCAGGTCACGATCCAATGTAAACTTCTTAGTTCTAATCAAGAACCAGAAAGGCAATATGTGGTAGAAATGATGGCCAAGTGATGTCCAGAAAACGCTTTAATCATGCATGGTGTGCAGGAAATACTGAGATTTTTGCTCTTTAATAATATATTGTGCACTACTGTCTGATGTATAAGTGATGCTCATTGCTGCAAACAATGATATGGCTTTATCAGATGTTGAAATGGAAATGTAGTTTATAGGGTAAGGGCATTTTTGTAGAATAAAATAATCCCTTCCCAGACACAACTGCCAATCTCATCGAGACCGATACTCAAGCTATATCCGATACGCTAGGACCTCTGTCTCCCTTATTTTGCAGTGTATGTTCTTGATCTCACGTCCAAAGACTTTACCACATACTACTGAAGAATTTGAGTAGTGAACATGTCTTACTAACTGCATGGTTTCACACACTTTACCATGTACTCTTATATCTAGGAATTGTTTTCAAATAAAAAATATATTGTTGGAGGCAAATGCTATGAAACAAAGAAAAAGTAAGTTGAAAATACCGCAAACTGTTATTTTCATACTAGCAACTAGTGATCCAAGTATCTCCCTTGGTTCTGATCATCACGAGTAAAGAGTTAGCATCTTGACACACACACATGATGGTAGCTTATGTTAATAATTTGTCTCACAGAATTATACAGAATCACAGAATTACAAAATCACAGAATCACAGAACATTAGTGATTGGAAAGGACCTGAAAAGATCATCCAGTCAAAACCCTCTGCCAGAGCAGGATCACCCAGACCAAGTTGCACAGGAACATATCCAGGCGGGTTTTAAACATCTCCTGAGAAGGAGACTCCACAACACCCCTGGGCAGCCTGTTTCAGTGCTCTGTCACCCTCACCATCAAGAAGTTCCTTCTCACGTTTATATGGAACCTCCTATGTTCCAGCTTACGTCCAGTGAATTAAGGCTGGAAAAGGGTGAGACCATCCAGTCTAGCCCACAACCTAACAGCACCACAATCACCTAGACCAGGGCACCAAATGCCACAGCCAGGCTGTCCTTCAACACCTCCAGGCATGGGGACTCCACCACTGCCCTGGGCACTCCATTCCATAGTCTGATCACCCTTTCCCTGAGGAGGAGCTTCCTAACACCCAACCTGACCCTGGTGCAGCTTCAGGCTCTGCCTTCTCATCCTGTTGCTGGTTGCCTGGGAGAAGAGCCCAACCCCTATCTGACTACATCCTGCCTTCAGGGAGTTGGAGAGAGGGAAAAGGAGACTCAGTGTACCCCCTGAGTCTCATCTTCTCCAAGCTAAATACCACCAGCTCCCTCAGCCTTCCAGGCCACCTGGACACCCTGCTGGCTCCTGTTCAACTAATTGTCAACCAGTATTGCCAGGTCCATCTCTGCCAGGCTGTTCTCCAGCCACTCATCCCCCAGTCGGTAGCTGAAGAAGATTATTGTGTAGAACCCTGTACTTGGCCTTGTTTGGCCTCATTACTACTCAGCCACGAGAATCTTTTACTATGCATATAGCATTATCAGATTGCAATGTGATGATTGATATGATCACTTAAATTAGGTTGTTACATCTTCTTGATCATTTAGTTATATTACATAACAATGAGAAGTGCTTATGTATTGAATAACAACCTTGTAGCAAGCAAAGTAGGCATAAGTTAAGAAATCAGAATGTTAGTTCTCCTGAGATAATTCTAATTCTTTCAGCTTCTTGGGTCTTTGTGCTCTTTTGCCTTTAAGACAGACTTTGGCATTCCATCCGCCATTGCGGCCAAGAAGGACAATGGCATCCTATAGTGGATTGGAATGGGATGATTAGTAGATTGAGAGAGGTTCCTCTCCTCTACTCTGCCCTGGTGAGACCACATTTGGAACACTGTGTCCATTTCTGGGCCCCTAAGTTCCAGAAGGACACAGAACTGCTTGAGAGCGTCCAGTGCAGAGCCGCAAAGATGATGAAGGTAGTGGAACATCTATCTGATGAGGAAAGGCTGAGGGAGCTGGGTCTCTTGAGCTTGGAAAAAAGGAGACTGAGGGGTGACCTCATTCATGTTTATAAATATGGAAAGGGCAGGTGTCAGTAGGACAGAGCCGGGCTTTGCTCAGTGGCATCCAGTGATAGGACAAGTGGCAATGGGTGTCAGGCGGAAGAGATGAGATTCCACATAAATATCAGAAGGAACTTCTTCCCTGTGAGGGTGACAGAGCATTGGAATGGGCTGCCTAGGGGCGTTTTGGAGTCTTCTTCTCTGGAGATGTTTAAAACCTGCCTGGATATGTTCCTGTGTGACTTGATCTAGGGGATTCTGCTGTGGCACAGGGATTGGACTAGATGGTCTTTCAAGGTCCCTTCCAGTCCCTAACTTTCTATGATTCTGTGATTCTGTGATTCTTTCAAGTCCATTCTCAGTAAAGAATTGATATATAATGATGAGAAGCAAATAGAAAGTGCAGACATAAGTACCTTTAGCCTAGCAAAACATACAAAAGAAGCTCATGACCCTTATGAGTAGCAGCTTATGTTCATCATTATGCCTGTTCAGATGGGCTGGTTGGCACATTAGTGAAGATAATGCCCTTCTAACACCTGCTTACCTCTTTACATCTAGTGCTAAAATCCCAAGGAAGCCATAAGTTGAGGCTCAAGTGCAGGGATCTCCTTTCTGCTATGCATGTTGATAGGTGTGAGCCATGACCTAACTCTCAGCGTGCAGAATTTCTACTGTGATGTTCTTCTCTTACGAACCTGCCACTAAGAGATGACAATATTTGGTTTATCTGCATGAGTTTTCCTACAGTAGAAATAAAAATAAGGGAAGGAAAAGGAAAGTGAAAAGGAAGTCCTATTCTGTTCTATCCTTCCTTCCTTCCTTCCTTCCTTCCTTCCTTCCTTCCTTCCTTCCTTCCTTCCTTCCTTCCTNACCCTACCCTACCCTACCCTACCCTACCCTACCCCACCCTACCCTACCCTATCCTGTTTCGTTCCATTCCATTTTCTTAAAGAACTTTTCCAATTCAGACATTGAATATTTTAGTTTTCTTTGTGACACACTTGTGATTTAGGGGGGTTTTTGCTCCCCAAAAGGAGAAATCCTTGAAAAATTAATTTTCTTGCTGGTCTATACATAAAAAATAATGTATTTGGTAAATGGAATATGCATCTGGGCTGGAACCCAAATTTCACTCCAACACGATTTAAAGGATGAGATGCTAAATCCTAAAGGTGGGTTTCATAACAAACATTAAGTTTCTAGTAACGTGCAACTCATGGGAAGGTCTAAGGAAAGATCAAAAAATGTCTTGTTTATCAATGGGACTACAATATACAAATGATCCATAAAAAGGGGAGCTGTGGAAGGGAGCATTAATGCTTGAGAGAACATTTTATGACTGTTTATGCCTTTCCTGTCCATAGATTTTAGGGCATGATCTAGAGCACAGTGTGCATTATACGTGCTGTAATCAATCGCTGCCCTGTCATCACCCTACTGCAAATGCATCGAGGTGTAAAAGGAATTCTAAAGGATTGATATGACAAAAATGGGGTGAGACAAGTACTAGAAGCTTCTTCCCTCATCCCACATAGTTCTGGATTACTGGGGCTCTGTACTACTGCTGAAATGCAGACTTATCCATCTCACAGGATCTATTCACGGCTTTGAATGACAAACTGCAGGTATTGGGTTCTGGTTCTGTATTTTAAAGAGTCTAATGGATGGGTGTTCATTGCCCTTTCCAAGATAACAGGGAAAAATGCCTTGAGAGGACAGGTATTGGTACATCAAGAAAATTGAGAGGAACTAATCGCTTGTTCATGTTTCTCTCTTACTTTAAGAAGCACAGACCAGCCTGGTCACACCCTGAAGAGAGTGCAGTTAGCTAATGTCACAGACAGTGAAAATCATAGAATCATAGCATCATCAGAGACACAACCAAGATCAAGTCTAACCCATTTCCCTGTCTATCCATTTGTTGAACCCCTCCAGGGACAGTGCCTCCATCCCCTCCCTGTGCAGCCTGTTCCAAGGCCTCCTCACTCTTTCTGGGAAGAAGTCTTTCCTTAGAACCAATCTTAGATCCAATCTGAACCTCCCCTGGCACAACCTGACCCCATTTCCTCTGGTCCTATTGCTGCTCACTAGGGAGAAGAGGCCAACACCCTCTTCATTCCATCCTCCCTTCAGGTAGTTGTAGAGAACCATGAGGTCTCCCCTCAGCCTCCTCTTCTCCAGGCTGAACAGCTGCTGCTTCCTCAGCCCCTCCACATCAGACCTGTTCTCCAAGTCTTGTTGTTCTTATTCTTAACTTGTTCTTCTTATTATTCTCATAACACCCATAATTGAAGCAAACTGTCAAGTTAACTACAAATTTTAGAGTGAATTGCTGCCTCCCTTCGTTCCTGGTGAGGTTAGATTTATTACCAGTTTGTACCCTAAATTTGTTTTCCATTTAATACTTGTTCTCTGTGAAAGGAAGATACATTGGAGCTAAAAGGCTCTGGGGGACCTTATAGTGACCTTCCAGTCCTTGAAAGGGGCCTATCTGAAGGCTGGGGAAGACTGCTCAACAGTAGGATGAGGAGTCATGGTTTGAGGCTGGAAAAGGGTAGATTTTGATTGGCCTCAGGAAAAAACTCTTGAACCTGAGGGTGGGGACCTGGAACAGGCTGCCTACAGAGGTTCGTGGAGGCCCCATACCTGGAGCCATTCATGGTCATGCTGGATGGGGCTCTGAGCAATCAGGTCTGGTGAGTGATGGCCCTGTTTGGTGTAGAGGGGTTGGACTGGATGACCTTTGGAGTTCCTTTTCAACCCAACACAAGCTATGACTCTATGATTCTCTAATGCTGTATGAGCAGCACCACAAGGACTCTGTGTCATTTTGCAAGCATGCATTACTTAACTTGGTAGATTTAGAAATCGGGCTCTTCATTTCAGCTGACATCTTTGGTTTCTTGGGGCAAAGTCACAGAGAGACTTGCTGTGTTAAAATGCATATTCTCAGAGGTTGCAGCAGGGAGCCTAGCAGCATCCTGTACATGCATCAAATTGCTCGTTTGGTTGATTTTGTAAGCTAACAGATCTCTTGTAGAGAAAGCCTCAGACATTTTATTAGCTTTCACTTGTCACAGAAACAGTAAAATCTTTCCTATTAGTTTGTTGCTACCAGAAATATTGATGTGGATTTATGGTGATCTAAGGAAAAATGTATCATCATGTAGTTTTTCCCAATAATCAACCTACGAAATCTTTCACGCTGTACTATGATCTGAACTGTTATTCAAAGGGACTCCTAGTAAAATGGATCCTTGTAAATTCTATATTGCCAGGGGCTGGAAAAGATTAGAGGCTCCAAGTTTATCCTGAAAATGAAGAAAGTTGAAGCCTTGATCAGGTTCCTTCCAAATGACAAGCTTAGCAGTAAAGCAGAAGTAGCATCAGAGCACTTGAGGCCATGGTCTAGTGGTTAGGTTGATGTCGGGATGAAGGTTGGACTTAATGATCCTGGAGGTCCCTTCCAGTCATAATGATTCTGTGATGCAAAAGGGAGCTGAACAATCCTTTGGAGTTAACTATGCACATGCTACCTTTCAAAACATGACATCTCAAAGATGGACAAAGTGGAGACTCATCCTTTTATCTAATAAGTCAGTGGTTGTGAGATGGAAGAGGTGAGTTCAATTTCCTTCTCTGCATGAGGGCTGTTGAATAGATATTTAGCAGCAGATTATCTAATCCCAGACTACCCTCACCCTTCCTGATGAAGCAGATGCTCAGTGAGAGGAACCATGCGTTGGGTCAGAAGGTGAAGTGATACCACTGTGCTGCAGGGAGACAGGGACTAGAACCTGTATTCAAATCCTTACTCCAATTTCCTACTGGGAAATGAAGGTATAATTAGGAATCCTGAAAACTTAGGCTAACTGATGCAAAGAAGGGAACTATGTGGTGTTACACCTGAAAGGAATATGGTCTGTATGGGATTGTGTGGTCTCTATGGATACAACCTGGAATGGAGAACTGCAGGGACGACCTGGAGAACCTGGGATGACCTGGAATGGCTAATCTAAGAGCATATAGCTACCATCAAGAAAGAGCGATCACAACTGCTCTCTCAGCATTGATGAACTTCATGTGAACTTCGCTCATTACAATGTCATTATAACACCAAATCACATCTCTCGGCCAAGAGCTATCGTCCTCCAGAGAGAGCCCTTGGACACTGCTCTCTGGACAAGTGTAGAAGCCCAGCTCAAGACGGCAGTGGTTGGCAGGGCTCCATGGGACAGAGGAGAAGCAAGGGTGTTGCTTGGCACAAAAGATGGCTTCTTAGCAACCAAACTTTCAAAGTTTGCTCACCAAGGATTGCATGAAGATCGGAAGATCAGCAGGATGCTGCCTGGACCTGGAACCTAGGGATGCCTGGGACCCTGCGGTGGTAACCATTATCCTCTTTTCTCTCTTGGCTTTACACTTTTCCCCTTTTCTGTCACTCCTCATTTGGTGTTTTGCACTTTGACATCAGAGCAAAAGAACCTTCATGCATCCACTTGAGAGGACCATGACACTGCTTCATACATGTTCCTTCATATTTTAGGTACACAACTAAGAAGGTTCTTGTATCTTGTGATAGCACTTGTGACTTCTGCACAATCCTACTGTGTGTCCAACAGCTTTTACCCATGGGTTCTCTGAAGAACATCTCTGGACATTAGGAAACAGTTTTTCTGGACATTAGGAAATGTTTTTTTCACAGAAGGAGTAGTCAGATACTGAAACAGGCTGCCCAGGGAGGGGGTTAAATCACCATCCCTTGTGGTGTTTAAAGGTCATTTAGATGTGGTGTTGGGGGGTCTGGTTTAGGGATGAACTGTGTAGAGTAAGGTTGATGGTTGGACTTGGTGATCTCAAGAGTGTTTTCCAGCCTGAATGATCCTGATTCTCTACAGTGGAGCTATGGCAACCAGAGTAAATTGTCTCAGGATTTTAAAGAACAAAGTCAAGGATTATTTTTTTAAAAATAAACTTAAGCTGGTTTGAGCCAAAACAAGCAACAAACAAACAGCACACAGTTACTTTTGCTTTTAAGAGATACACACAAAAAATGACATAAACCTGAGGTTTGCGCTCCTGACACAGGGATCATGTTCGCAGGAGTCTCCCCTTTTATCCAGCTGTTATTCTGCATGATTTTCTGAAGATTCATTTTCTAAAGAGCTCTGTTTTCTGTAGATGCTGGGCCTCAGGTCATGTCCTTTGTCTTGTGCAAGGCGCTCGCTTTTTCTAGCCAATTCTCTTTTGTAAGTTCTCCCCAGGAGACTCAAGTGATCTAATCTGTTTTTCCTCAGATAGATTGATTTCTTTGTTATTTGCGAGATAATATGGACACCCCTCTTAATTAAAAGAAGTGGGGTGTTTTCTTCCTTAGAGATGCCTCTGCTAGATGAGATGTTATCTCCTCTGTCTCCTTAGGCAATTAACAACTGCTTCAACAAGAATGACTCTCATGTCCATATTCTCTCTTTGATGAGTCAGAGTCCACCCTGACTGAACCTGCACCAAAGCACCGTTAGTTATCAGGCTGCACATTAAAAACACATTTGATGCCAGTTCTTCAGTAGGACAGTGGCACATTGCTTGCTTGTGGCTCTGGGCTGAGATCTGATGCATAGTACTTAGCCAGGTGACAAGGTGGTCATGGTGACTGATACTCAAAATCTTCAGTGAAAAGCTTAACTACAGATTGTAAAAGCAAGTAGTCTTTCCCTTTCAGCCAACTGCTATTTGATTGTAATAGGAACACAGGGAATTCAAGAAGTTACCTTACTGCAAAATGCTCTACAACCTGGAGATTTGGTTGTCCCTCTTGAAAGAGCTCTGAGTTTTGTGACACAGATGAGCCCTCACCTTAGTTAAATCTCTTCTGTCCTAGGAGAATTTTCTAACCCCTGAATGATTGGGCAGAAGAACTATTGTCTATATCTTCTCACACACGTGCTATCCATGTTTTATGTGGCCAATTCATTGCTAGGTAAAGGTCACAGGCAGGAGTGATCTGTTTATGTATCTTGCTGAGAGTTAACGCTGAGATTCTTCTGAGCATCTGAGAATGAAGACTTGGTGGCCAAGCAGCTCAACACACAGCTCTTAAGAATCTCTGGATTTAGGATTCTCCAGAGTTGTATGGAATGGAGGTCCAAACATGTCCATTAAGGTTTAAGGGATGTAGAGAGGCAGGAACCTGCCTAGTTATTCTAATGACCAAAACTTCATTACAATGGGGCAAGCAGATGAGAAGCAGGGACTTTGCCTAGCTGATAGCAAATATAACGCAACAGAGCTGAACATGAAGCTTTCCTATGATGTTGTTTACGATCTAATTAAAAGCAGAACCTAAACAATCCAGATGTTGTTAAAGCTGATAGATAGAAGCTGTACATTGGAAGCTATAACTCACAGAGCTAACGTCTGTGATGCTATAAAGCATCCTTTTTTATGTGGGAAAATCTTTGTGATTAGAGAGTCAAATGAAGTTAACTACAGATTTTGGATACTGAGGTGCACTTTTGTTGAAAGAAAAAGGTGTAAGAGACTTTTCCACAATGTACAGTTTGAAGTTAGGTTGCAGGTTGGGCTTGATGATCTTAGAGGTCTTTTCCAGCCTCAGTAATTCTGTAACTCTTCTAAGCCAGTCTTACTGATCAAGATGCATTTACTAACCAGCTGCCCAGTAAGTCAATTACACCTACCTGACGTGGTTTTTAGCACCACTTCACACTGTGTAATGGTTATGTTGCCTAAAACTAAGCTGGTAATGACAATCTTCACAGATAACATCTGAACTATTCCCCTGTGCTTTTGCTAGAGGTACCTAGCACGAAGGCTAGAGGCAGGTGTGTCACACACTGTATCACAACACATGGAAACTGATGCTTCCATCTTTCATCGGGAAAATGCTGGGGAAAGAATAAGGCTCTGCACCGTGCCGGTGAACTTTAAGCACTAGCCATCCTGCTGATTCAGTAGCACCAGGACACGCGTTGCAGAGGTAGCCCCAGTAGTGGTGCACTAGGTGCAGTGGGTTCTCTGGACATGCTCTGAATTTCATGGGCACATGTGCATATACAGTGCCCCAAACTGTTTCAAACAACTCATATCATATCTATCACATATATCACATACATCATATAGATCATATATATGTAATATATATGAAGGACACACTGGCTGTGGCCCTTAGTGTCCTGGTCTGGCGGATGGAGTGATGTTATGTCCTGGGCTGGGCTGGTTGAGCTCAGAGGGCTTTTCCAGCCTCAGTAGTTTCTGTGATCCTGTGATTCTGCGATTGATGAATTCCATATAGCTACATAAATATTCCATATATATGCACGTCCCAGAAGGGTGTACTGCAATGAGCAGTGGCAACAGAGGATCTAAGACCTCTTGCTCGTCTAGTAAATCCATTCCAGTTAGTCATGTGTCAGATTGGCTGGGTTTTCAGACAAATGTGGCTGCTGGCAGTAAAAAACTGTATAAATTGGTTAAGAGCTTAGATAAGTGCTGCTATTTCAGAGTCTAAAACAAAGATGGGAGGGAAGGAGGGGTCAGAGAGAGGGTGCTGGGGGTATGTGCCTTAACCAGATGCCAAAAACGCCTGTCTGAAGAAATGAGAAAAGCTTACTAGCCTTATTCCTTCTCCTGAGAAGAAATTCTGCTTGTGTGGCTTCCCTGTGGTAAAACAGTGCAGGAAGAATTCCCAATGCTCTTGGGTACAATGGTTGTAATAATGAGTTTGTCTTCTGTGAGCTGACAAAGTTGGTGACTCCTCAGCTTTCAGGTGCAGCAGGAAAGGACTGGAAAATCTATCTCAAAAGAATCAGTGTTAATACAGAAACAAGCTGCCCACACTGTAGTGCTTAAAAGCCTTTAAACATGGACAGTGTCAGCCTGAATCTCAGCTTGAGATACAGAAACACTGGAAGACTTCCCTAGGACCCTGAGCCAAGATAATCCTGTGAAGGGAGATTCCTTCTGGGATCAGATACGATGCAAGCAAAGGCAAAGCTGTACCTATTTTCTTGCATCTCTATACACAGGTCTCAGACACTACTGTTGATGTTTACAACATTCTATCATCTGGAATACTGAGAGTCTCATCCACAGAGAATTGAAATGTAAGAAATAGAAATATAAGAACACTGAACTAAGTATCTAAACCAGAAATGTGAGAATATTGAAGAATACTGAAGAACTGAAACGTAAGAATATTGAAGGTATCTGAAGCTTAGAGTAATTGAAATGTAAGAAACTTGAAATGGAAGAATACTGGAAATATGTAAACCATATAATGACTGAAATGTAAGAAATTGAAATATGAGTACTGAAAGGATCTAAATCATATCAAATAATTGAAATGTAAGAATATTGTATCTAAACCTTACAATAATCTGAATATAAGAAAATGAAGTATAAGATGATTGAAAGTGTCTAAATCATATAGAATAATTTAAATATAAAAGTGCTGAAAGTATCTAAACTACAGAATGATTTAAATATAAAAAAGTAAAATATAAGATGATTGAAATGATCTAAACCATACAGAATAGCTGACATATAAGAAATGGAAATATAAGAATATCATAAGTATCTAAATTATATTGAATAATAGAAATATAGGAATATTTAAAGTATCTAAAACATATAATGATTGAAATGTAAGAAACTGAAATATGTGAAGGTATTTAAACCATAGAATATTTGAAATGTAAGAAATTGAAATAGAAGAATATTGAGGCTATCTAAATTATATAAAATAATTGAAATACAAGAAATGGAGATATAAGAACATCACGTGTCTAAATAATACAGAATAATAGAAATGTTAGAATATTGAAAGTATCTAAACCATATAAAGATTGAAATGTAAGAAGTGGAAATAGAAGATTCAAACTATCTACAACATACAGAATAATTGAAATGTCAGAATATTGTGAGTATCTAAAGTACAGAATAATTAAAGTATCAGAATATTGTATCTAAACCATAGAAGAATTGAAATATAAGAAATTGAAATATAAGATTATTGAAAGTATCAAAACCATATAGAACAACTGAAATACAAGACTATTGAAAGTATCTAATCCATGTAATGATTGAAGTATAAGAAAATCAAATACAAGATTATTGAAAGCATTGAAACCAGGTAAAAGCATTGAAATCTAAGAGTACTGAAAGTGAATGTTGCAGATCTGCAGACTGGAAGGGTGTCTCGGTGGCTTGGGAGGCACACCACACTGCGAGCTGTCTGTCTGTCTGTGGTGTGTCACATGGATGTGGCACCCTTCAGTGAAAGACTCCACATCTGACATGTCTTTCCCTGCAGTCAAAGTGCTGCAAGTAGAAACTGCTTCGGAGTCTTCTTATGTTTGGAAGCAATTTGCATTCCGTTACGTCCTCGTGCTTCTTGATGTTTTAAAAGTGCAATAAATAAAGAATACAATTAATTTAAATTACACTACTTGATCTGAATTATATGCAGACAGGAGAGTACATGAAGCTTATTAACTGGAATAGATCTCCTAGAAATTACATAATGAGTGCAATTCCAATCATTGTCTGTACATACATATTATCCAGGGAATGTCATGAATCCACTTCATGTCAACGCCTGCTGCATATTGATTGGACCTGTCAGCTTCAATGGAGTACCCTTGGTATAACTCACATTAGAAGCTGGCACTATATTTTGATTCCTCAGACAGCTAAATATCTAAAATTACATATAAGCAAACATCCTTCTGTTGACTGTGCACAAGAGAAAAAGTATGCGTATATTTGAATTCAAAGATTCAAAGAGCATGTCAAGTTCATGATGGCTACTTCAGTTATCGTGGGTTTTGGCAGGGGCTTGGAAACAGCAAACCAGAAAACATGACTGTGCTGCTCTCAAACGGTCTATGCTGTGCCCATGTTTGGAAAGCAGGATGATGTTCTGCTCTTGTTCCAGCTCAGTCCCATCTATCCAGACCAGGAGAGCTACAGGGAAATGGAACAAGCGAATGGAGGCCTCTATCTAGTAGAGTCCCCCAAGGGTCAGTACTGGGACCAGTCCTGTTCAATCTATTCATTAACGACTTCGATGAGGGATTAGAGTGCACTGTCAGCAAGTTTGCTGATGACACAAAGCTGGGTGGTGTTGCTGACACCCCAGCAGGCTGTGCTGCCATTCAGCGAGATCTGGACAGGCTGGAGAGCTCGGCAGGGAGAAATGAAATGAAGTATAACAAGAGTAAGTGTAGAGTCTTGCATCTGGGCAAGAACAACCCCAGGTATCAGTATAGGTTGGGGACTGACCTGTTGGAGAGTAGTGTAGGAGAAAGGAATCTGGGGGTCCTCATGGACAGCAGGATGACCGCAAGCCAGCAATGTGCCCTTGTGGCCAAGAGGGCCAACAGAATCCTTGGGTGGATCAGAATGGGGGTGGTTAGCAGATAGAGAGAGGTTCTTCTCCCCCTCTGCTCTGCTCTGATAAGACCACATCTGGAATATTGTGTCCAGTTCTGGGCCCCTCAGCTCAAGAGGGACACAGAGCTGCTGGAGGTAGTCCAGTGTAGACCAATGAGGGTGATGAAGGTAGTAGAACACCTCTTTTATGAGGAAAGGCTGAGGGAGCTGTGTCTCTTTAGCTTGGAGAAGAGGAGACTGAGGGGTGACCTCATTAATGCCTATAAATATGTAAGGGGTGGGTGTCAGGAGGATGGAGCCAGGCTCTTCTCAATGTCATATAGTGATAGGACAAGGGCCAATGGGTTTAAGGTAGAACACAGGAGGTTCCATATGAATGTGAGAAGGAACTTCTTCCCAGTGAGGGCGAAAGAGCATGGAAAAGGCTGCCCAGGGGGGCTGTGGAGTCTCCTTCACTGGAGACATTTAAAACCCGCCTGGATGTGTTCCTGTGCGACTTGGTCTAGGTGCTCCTGCTCTGGCAGGGGGATTGGACTAGCTGATCTTTCAAGATCCCTTCCAGTCCCTGATGTTCTGTGATTCTGCAAGTCCCTGCAGTCTGGTGGTCAAGGGAGGTCTGCTAAGGGTTTGTCAGAGCGCCCTGCTGAAAATGAACAAGAAATGACTGTTTGCTATTCACTGTAATTTAACATCTAAGGGTGTTAAGTGAAATCATTAGGCTGTATAACCAAAACAAATGATAGGAGGCATTTTCTCCTTATGGGGTCTAGCTAAACTGTAGAAATCATTGCCACAGGGGGTTATAAATGACAGAAGACTATGCGACTTGAAAGAGTGATTAGATAAACTCACACGCACAACAAAAATCTTTTAAGGCTACAGCACACAAAGATATAGAGTCTGTCTTTTCACCAATGATCTATTGGAATTTGGAAGGTGTAGCAGAGGAATCTCTAATCAATAAAAGCCTTGTTCTGAAGCACTTATGGGTACCTGTTAACAGCCACAGTGCCAGGCAGGCTGCTGGGGCTAGACTAACTTTTTTGCTTGTTCAGCCTAGCTTTTATTGGAACTATTGTGCCTGGTTTCAAGGTTTTGCTTTCAAATCAATCACATTGCAGTTTGCTGCCTGTTCCAAATGGCTAACATATCCCTGAGGTGAGCAGCCCTGCTGCCTACATGACCTGCAGCACAGTGCTTCAGCTCAGTGCAGGACAAAGAACTCCCTCTGCTCCATGACAGAGCTCTGGGAGGAGGTCTGCTGAAGAGTGTCAGGCAGTCAGAAGGAGACTGACCACTGGAACCACATCCTGCTTTCCTTGAGTGAGGGTCAACATTCAGACAGGATGCACAATGGACTGGAATCCTTGTCCTGTCTCCACCTGGCTGAACACGGACTCAGAAGGCATTGTCTCCTCAGTGACTGCCCCACATTCCCAGGTCTCCTTGCATAATAGGCATGAGGTTCTGCAAGTGGAACCTAACAGTAATGATGATCACAGAATCCCAGAACTATTGAGGCTGGAAAAGCCCTCTGAGCTCAAACAGCCCAGGATCTAACATCACCACATTCACCTGGACCAGGGCACTAAGGGCCACAGCCAGGCTGTCCTTCAACACCTCCAGGGATGGGGACTCCACCACTGCCCTGGGCAGTCCATTCCAGGGTCTGTAGCACTGATCATGAACACTTAGCTTAGAGGTCTTGTTGAGGTTAAGTCAGCCAAAGCCCTGCACAAAAACTGCCTCCTCAAAGAAAAAGACAGGTCATTGTCACAGGACACTCTCTTCTGAAGGGGCAGAAGGGTCAGCATGCAGACCAGCCCCACCTCTATCAAAACCGAATACGTATGCGTGTATCTACATGTAGTAGACAAATATAGCAGATATAGTGATGACATTTGTTTCTGTATCTGCTCTGACTTTGATGAACTTCATCAGGTCTAATTTCTATTTACCTTAACGATGTCTTCACACTATTTATTCTGTGCATGATCTTAACTGTTTAAGCATCGACACAAAGACTCCTTTCTTTTCCTCCTGGCACTTCACTGCCTTTATAAAACTACACCTCCTGACCCTTAGAATGGTCAAGTTTCAATCCCAAGCCAGTAATACCTATTCTGTATTTAAAAAAGCCACTGCTTTTAAGTCCAACACGTGGTGGTCCTGCAGGGCCAGAGGCAATAACTTGTAGAGAGAAAAATCCTCGATTTTCCAATTGGCCACACAGACCTTGCATTTAACCCTGCAGGGCTGTCAGCTATCAGACTTTGAAGTCATGACATTGGAAAGGAAATGTACAGAGGAGTTACTTTATAGGAAAAGAAAATAATTCCTACCTTACTATATAAAGCCCTTTTTTGCCTTTACGTTTCCACTGAGTAAGATTCCTAGTTGCAAAGGTGGATGCTGTGAAAATAGAACTAGTAAATGCTTTAAAGAGCCCAACTTACTCTAAAGGTTACTTGAAATAAATTAGTGTAGAGGTGTGTTTGTGCAAAAATGGAGGGATGAAACTCTCAAGGTCAGATATACAGAGGGAACAGCCTCGACTGATACTTTTCCTGTGGTTGTATTTTAATGTCTAGTGTCTATCTTTCAGGCCATCCCAAACTAAAAACTCCTCAACACCTGTAGCAGCAACTGTGCTTCTGCTACCCAGTCACAGAATCATAGTGTTAGGGATTGGAAGGGACCTCGAAAGACCTCTAAGATCTAGTCCAATCCCCCTGCCACAGCAGGATCAACTAGATCAAGTCACACAGGAGCATGTCCAGGTGAGTTTTAAACATCTCCAGAGAAGAAGACTCCACAACCCACACTGGGCAGCCCATTCCAGTGCTCTGTCACCCTGACTGTGAAAAAAGTTCCTTCCCATCTTGATGTGGAACCTCCTCTGTTCCGGCTGATACCCATTGACCCTTGTCCTATCATTGGATGCTGCTGAACAGAGCCTGGCTCCATCCTCCTGACACCTGCCCTTTCCATAAACACGAATGGGGTCACCCCCCAGTCTCTTTTTCCCCAAGCTAAAGAGACCCAGCTCCCTCAGCCTTTCCTCATCAGGCAGGTGTTCCACTCCATCACCTCTGTGGCTCTGCGGTGGAGGCAGGAAAACTGTTTCAGATTCACACTTTCCGCTAATTGGTTCTTTTGTAGACCTGAATAGGACCAGCAGCAAGATGAACTGTGAAGTTTCATTTCCATTCATTCATTACCTGTCTGGTTGGTTTGGGTCATAGAGTGGTTTTAACTGGTTAGTTGAGCACAGTCTCAAATGGACAGTGAACTCCTTCTGAGCACAAGAGGAAATACAGGAAAATGAGAGTAAAACATTGCAGAAGATTTTATAACTAAACCAATGCTCTGGTCCTATTCCTGCAGCCCAGCTGGCTTTCTATGGCAAAACACTAGCCCAAGGGAGGACAAAACACAGCTTGTGGGGATTTGTCACTACAAGTCTGTATCTTTGGACACAGATATCTCTGGTCAGTGAGGTGGACCCTTTGCTGGGTAAAGAACCATCTGCATGGCCGATCCCAGAGACTTGTGTTGGGCTGGTTACAAGCAGTTCACCAGGGCTCAGTACTAGGGCCAATCTTGTTCAACATCTTTATCAGTGATCTGAGTGAGGGTATTGAGGGCACCCTCAGCAAGTTTGCAGGTGACATCAAGTTTGTATCTTTGGATACAGGTATCTCCAGTCTGTCCAAATGTAAACAGCTTGGTTTGTCTGCCTTTAGTGGAATGAAACCTTTTCTTCTTCTGCCAGAGAGCTGGATACGGCTGCACTGAGGCTGAGTTCTGCAGGTTCACAGAGCTGAAGAGCCACTGTTTCAGTGGCTGACTTGCAGCCAGTCTCAGAGGAACAACACCCAGTTAGACCTCTCTGATCACTGCAACATGCTGGCACATGTACATACTGCAAACCAACCCTGTTGCAGCGCTGCTTCACTCACAAATGTTGAATTGCAGCGTCAACAGATTAGTCTGTTGTTACTTGGTTGGACTGTAGAATCATGGAATCATTCAGGTTGGAAGAGATCTTTCAGATCATGCAGTCCAGCAGTCAACCTAGACCCATCCTGCCCACTAAACCCTGTTCTTCAGGGCCACACCTACTCGTTTTTTAACTCCTGAAGGGATGGCAAATCCACCCCTTCCCAGGGCAGCCTGTCCCAACCCCTGACCATGCTGTCAGGGAAGACATTTTTCCTGATTGTTTCACTCTGTTCAGATCATCTTTCTTGTGGAACAGAAACCTTCACTTCCTGATTGTTTCACTCTGTTCAGATCATCTTTCTTGTGAACAGAAACCTTCACAAAGCCCTCCATAGTTAAAGAAAAAACATGTAAAAACTGGAGTAACCATGGAGTCCTCTGTGAAAGAACAGGAGCCTCTGTCTGTAAAATAACCCCACTCTGTGTGTGATCTCACAAAAGCCAGCAGGCTGCTTCCCAAACTCTCCAGCCTCAGTTACACCATGGTGAATTAAATCAGGAACATGAATACGTTTCGAGGATGGTGAAGGGAGAAGGAGCTATGCAAATGGAAAGGGGAAAAGATGTGTTTGAAAACACAAACAGCTCTAGCTGAATTAATGGAATGGCAGTGGGAAGAAAATCAGGGTGTCAGTGTTAGTGCATCTCCATTTCATACCAGTGATTAAAGACCCACCTGAGAAGAGACTATAGCTGCCTCCCTTCTCTAACACAGGGAAAAACGTGGCTCCTCCCTTCTAGGGCAAGGTGCCTGTGAAACGTCCCTGGTGTCTGTCACCACCTGGGGATGTGTTTTGCTTCAGTCTGGGGGCTAAGGGGTTGGTTTTTTTCCATAATTCCCTTTCAGAAGAGTAAGAGTAGATGTACAGACACTCCAGGCTGGTAGTAGTGTCATGCTTAGCTTTCTGGTGAAATCACAGCCGTTTCCATTTTAGAACCAAAAACTATCAGTGAATGAAGCTTCACAATGTGAAGCCCTAAAGGAAGGATAACTGGCCACACGTTCCAGATATGGAATTCCAGAAAGTCTACCCTGGTGTTCTAGTTTATCAGAGCAGGTCCTCCTGTCCTTTAAATCATGGCAATCTTTAAAAAAATGAAAGGAATATGTACATTCATTGTAACTGGGCTATGGAAGATCTTTCTTCTTGTTTTAATTACTCATTCAAGTAATTTATTATTATAGTAAGTATGTAATTTTTAGTAATAATTTATCTTAATTATTAAGTTGTGTTTATTCAAATAATTATCTAATAATTACCTATAAATCAATGAATAAACACATACTAGATAAAATACAAACTGTGAGTGACTTTATGCTAATTTATATTTTTTTTTATCTTATTTTATATTATGTTAATTCAAACTTTGGCAACAATAGGCAGAATAAGGAAACAATTCCGTCTTAAACACTTGCTGCAGGGGGATTGGACAAGATGACCTTTGGAGATCCCTTCCAAACCAAAACATTAGATGATTTTATGAATAATCATCATCACAGAACCATACTTATCTATCAAAATACATTGTAAAGGTCTTTCTCTATATTTAAAATAATTTCTTTCTTTTATCAGCCACTCCCTTCCAGTTTCTAAAGAAAAAATGACTAGTAGTACATGTTGTAATTTTCGAAACTAGAACTACTTGGCTTGATCCTTCTCAGATACTACAGGTCCTGAAAGAAGTCACTTGATGTCCAGAGTACACATCCAAGGTCATGAGTACAACCTGCCCTGGATGTCCAGGAGACTATTTCCCTCTATTTATTTGTTGACAGCATCAATAGGCAATTAAATATTTGCTAGTAGTTGCAAAAACAGTTTCTTTGTTAAGCACAGCTCGTGGTAACCCTGTCCCACTTAATTGTCAGTCCTTCCTGTTCAATGTCATTTGGAAAGGGACATCTATTGGGAGAAATCCAAGTACAAGTCCTGGCAGAAGTCAGCAGATTGCAAGAGAGATCATGCTGCAGTATGTTCTGACTGAATCCGTAGTGATTCTAGGATTCTATGAGTCTATGAACACTGTAGTTCTTCCATGAGGGCAACTATGTGAAGCTCCAGAAACATGTCACTGCCCACGAGAAACTCTTCAACTGGGCAATTTCATCAAAGTAGCTGCTAGAAAAAAGAACCCACAGAGCTAAGAGAAAATATGAGGGGACAGAGTGCACCCTCAGTCAGTTTGCAGATGACATGAAGTTGGATGGACGTGTCAATCTGCCGGAGTGTAGGGAGACTCTGGAGACAGATCTAGACAGGCTGGGTCAATGGACCGAGGCCAACTGTATGAGGTTCAGTAAGGCCAAATGTCAGGTCCTGTACTTCGGCCACAACAACAACAAGAGTGGCTGGAGAGCTGCCCAGCAGAGATGGACCTGGGGATGTTAGCTGATAGCAGCTGAACAGGAGCCAGCAGGGTGCCCAGGTGGCTAAGAAGACCGATGGAATCCTGGCCTGTATCAGCACTAGTGTGGCCAGCAGGACCAAGGAGGTGATCCTGCCCCTGTACTCAATTCTGGTGGGGCTGCACCTTGAGTACTGGGGGCAGTTTTGGGCACCGCAGTACAAGAAGGACATGGAGGTGCTAGATTGGGGCAGAGAAGGGCACCTGAGCTGGTTAGGGGTCTGGAGAAGAGGTCTGATGAGGAGAGGCTGAGAGAGTGGGGCTGTTAAGCCTGGAGAAGAGGAGGCTAAGGGGAGACCTCAAAGCTATCTACAACTACCCGAAGAGAGGTTGTAGTGAAGCGGCTGTTGGCCTCTTCTCTCTAGTAACCAGCAATAGGACAAGAGGAAATAGGGTCAAGTTGCACCAGCAGAGGTTCAGATAGGATCTTAGTAAGAAGTTCTTTCCTGAGAAAGTGGTTGAGCACTGGGACAGGCTGCCCAGGGAAAGGGTGGAGGCACTGTCCCTGGAGGTGTTTAAAAATGAGCAGATAGGTTGTTTCAGGAGATGAGTTACTGGCTGAGGGTTGTGGTGTGGACTTGATGATCTTGATTATTGATGTAACTGCTCTCGTGCTACCCATGGTGTGAAAGTGAGAAGTATGACTGAAAGGGAGGCTGTATTGACAAAGCATTGCTGGGGATATCGGGATGGCAATGCAGCTCAAGGCCCTTGGCAGCTCAAGGACAGGAGCAGCCGAGGGAAAAAGAGACACTGGGGTACTTGAGCCAGCAGTCAGGAAAAAGAGAATCTTATTGCATAATGATTTACTACCGATAGAACAAGAGATAATTGGGAAAAATGTCTTCCCTGACAGAATGGTCAGGGGTTGGAACAGGCTTCCCAGGGAGGGAGTGGAGCTGCCATCCCTGGAGCAGTTCAAACAATGAGTAGATGTGTCCCTGTGGAACAGGGTTTAGTGGGCAGGGTGGTGTTGGGTTAATAGTTGGACTGGATGATACTGAAGGTCTTTTCCAACCTGAATGGTTCTATGATTCTATGATAATGGTTCTGTGTACACTCTGACCAACAAATTCTTTTACCTCTGTACAAGGCAGATGGCACTTTAATTAAAATCTGATAAACTTTCCCAAAACGTCTTCATGATTTCTCTGCTCAGCAGGTTCGCACATTTCCTCCTGCAGATGAAATAGTCTTGAAGTATTTTACCCTTGTTTAACAATGGTGCCTAGAGCTTCTACTTCACAAACTATGGTCAAGCCCAGCACTACCTGCATGATGCTAATAGATGCTAACACAGGCTGGACTTAATGATCTTAGAGGTCTTTTCCAGTCTCAACAATTCTGTGACTCTGTAGCATCTGCTATAGATGCAAAACGTGACAGTGAAAATGAGAAATGGGCTAAAAACATGAAGGAAAATTACCTTAGATATAAATAATTATCTATATATATATAAATATTTAGGAGTTTATCATAAATAGAGTTAATATTGATTTTGTTATGTAATTGCATGACAAGCTTGTGTTGCAGAAAGCCCTATTGATTAATCAATTACATCAGAAAATACTTTTAAAAGAGCAGCGGATGTCCCTGATTTTCATATTTTCCATAGTGAATGCAACGTCTTAGCATTCTCTTTCCCTCCCACCCCTGCTTAAAACAATTTAAGAAAGAATCAGGTCTACTGGGGAAAACCAGAAAAGCAGCACTCATACACAGGGAAAAATATGCAGTAAACAATTCCTTCTTCACAAGGTAAAATAACATGTAGATGTGTTTTGCATCTGTGTGCCTCCTTTTGTCTGAAGCAAATGTACTTTTGGTAGAGTTCTTAGAGTAGAAAAACAAGTATTAAACATAATTTTTTTTAAGTTAACTATAAAAAAGTATCAGAATTAAATTAGATAAATCAAATATTACAGAATCACAGAACATAAGGGATTGGAAGAGACCTCAAGAGATCATCCAGTCCAATCCCCTTGCCACGGGCAGGGGTCTACTAGATCAAGTCACACAGGAACTTGTCCACGCAGGTTTTAAACAACTCTAGAGAAGGAGACTCCACAACCCCCCTGGGCAGCCCCGTGCAGTGCTCTGTCACCCTCACTGGGAAGACGTTCCTTGTGGATGTGCAACATCCTCTGTTCCAGCTCACACCCATTGCCCCTTGTCCAACCATTGGGTGCCACTGAGCAGAGCCTGGCTCCATCCTCCTGACATCTGCCCTTTCTATATTTATAAACATTAATGGGGTCACTCCTCAGTCTTCTTTTTTCCAAGCTGAAGAGACACAGCTCCCTCAGCCTTTCTTCCTCACGTGACAAAGGAAAACTTTGATGTGCAGGACACACACCAGTGAGACAGCAAACACTCCTTCCTTGTGCATGCAATGTGCTACACGTAGATAGTCCGTTCTTAGGATGAAGCACCTGGTTCTAATGCTACCACCTGTGTAAGACCCCACCTGGAGTACTGAGTCCAGTTCTGGGCTCCCCAGTTCAAGGTTCCACTGGAGAAAATTCAACTGAGGGCTATGAGAATGATGAAAGGACTTGAAAATCTCTCCTATTAGGACAGGCTGAGAGAACTGGGGCTGTTTAGTCTAGAGAAGAGAAGTCCAAGAGGAATCTCATTAATGTCTGTAAATATCTGAGGGGTGGGAGGCAAGAGGAAGGGGACGGTCTCTTTTCTGTGGTGCCCAGCAACAGGACAAGGAATAACTGGGATAAACTTGAACATAGAAGGTCCTCAACGTGAAGAGAAACTTTTTTCCTGTGAGGGTGACAGAGCCCTGGCACAGGCTGCCCAGAGAGGCTGCGGAGTCTCCTGCTCTCAATACTTTTCAAACCTGCCTGGATGTTTCTCTGTGACCTATCCTAGGGGACCCTGCTCTGGCAGAGGGGTTGGACTGATGATCTTCAGAGATCCCTTCCAACCTCTGACATTCTGTGATTCTCTGATTTTTTGACAGCTGAAAAAGAAACCTGCTTGTAGGCTGCTGTTTCAGCACAGTAGAGTTTGTATAAAGAGTTCTCTCAGTATTTACTAACATAGACAGCAGCCACACTTGCCTCTCTATCTGTACTCGTGTGTACAGCCTTCCCCTGAAACTGCAGCCAGAAACAGTCCCTTCGTGAGGCAGTGCCTCTGGGTGTGTTGCCTCTGTATCCACGAGGAAACACACAACACACTGCTGGAAATGCACGGACTGTGAGCACTGCTTTCCAGGACAAGGAAGTAATCTTCTTTATGAAGGGAAGAGGCCTTCAGCTATCTTGTAGCTCCTACATTTTTCCTTTTTCCAACCAGCGATGGGTCCTTTTATGAACTCACCACATGTTTTACATGCTGGAGGACTGGAATCATTGTTTTAACTGTTCTTTGGGGTTTTTTTTCTAGGGAAATGAAAGGTGGTTGCTGCATGAAAGAAGAGACAACATAGAAAATTACCAAAGCTTTATTTTGGAAAACCAAATTCCTTACAGCCTCCCAGAGGAATCGTATGAGAAGCTCATGCAAGCAGAATACCTATGTTTTTATGACTCAAGCTATGAAGTTACAGCCTCATACGATATTTCATTTTGTATTCACTATCAACCACAATTGCTCCTTTTTCCAGCTGATCTTTCATTTCTGCAGCTTCTCTTTGAAACCTCATTAGATTAATAGGTCACTAAAACATTGATCATATTTCCCAACCACCTCTGTCAGCTGATGAGTCAACTCTGCAACATGTGAAAGCCAGATATTTTTTGCACTTACTTCTTCTAACAAATTTTAAACATTTAGTGCTAAGAAAAGATCAGTCCCTTCCCACCTTCTTTTCTCTGTCACGAGGTAGTAGGTATTTTAATTCAAGAAAATAGCAAACAACAGAGATTTCAAACTCATCTGACTAACAGATGTGCAAAGTGATAGCACGAGGGGCAATGGTTTCACAGTAGAGAAGGGCAGATTGAGAAGGGCTGTTAGGAAGAAGTTCTTTAGCAGGAGGGGGTTGAACACTGGAACAGGTTGCTCAGGGAGGGAATTGGGGCCCCATCCCTAGAAATCTTCAAGGGGAGGCTGGACAAGTCTCTGGGCAGCCTGATCTTGTTCAGGATACCATTGCTCACTGCAGGGGGGTTGGACTGGATGCCCTTTGCAGGTCCCTTCCAACCTGGGCCAGTCTATGATTCTAGGAAAATGTTAGTCTGGAGAAAAGGAGATTCAGAGGAGACCTTATCACTCTCTATTGCCACCTGCCACCTACTAAGGTGGGGGTCAGTCTGCTTCTCCAAGAAAAACATGATGAGACCAGAGGGAATGGCCTCAAGTAGCACCAGAAGAGGTTGGATATTAGGAACAATTTATTAACTGAAAAAGTTGTCAAGCACCAGAATAGGCTGCCCAGATGTGTGGCTGATTCAAAAGATAGGTAGATACGATGCTGAGGGACATGATTTAGGGGTGCACTTCGCAGCGCTGGGTTAATAATTTGACTTGATGATCCTAAAGGTCTCTTCCAACAAAAACAATTCCACGAGTCTCTGAAAATCAAACATCCAACAGATAGGATGGATGGAGGATATGCAAACGAAATTAACGCTTGAAGGACAACCCAGAGCAGCCTGATACGGGTTATTGGGATATGATGATGCCAAAGCAGTCCTACCTAAATATATTTGGTTGCACCTGGTGATCTGGTATCGTTTATTCATTAGTGCCCTAAGAAATATGAGCCATTAAATATTCCCCTTTCTGTGCAAGTCAAGGGAAAGAAGAAATACATCTGTGTCTAGAGAGTATTTTGGTGGTTTAATCCTCCCACTACACGGCAAGCAGGCACCAGTGCAATGTCCAATGTAACACACAGTGTCTCATGAAAGAGCAAAGCAATTAGAGAGAGTGCAGAAGAAAGGGGGTGAAAGATCCAGAAAGCATGGCCAGTGAGAAAGGTTGCGAGAACTGGAATGCTTAAACGAGTGAAAAGACAACCTCAGCAGAAACATGACAACAGTTTCCTCGTACACAAGAGCTTGCCAGGAAGAGAAAGCACTGTCTTGTTATTTTTCATTGAAGTCTGGGAAAAAAAGTGCTGAGTTTAGACTGAAACAGGTGCTATTGGGGAAAACTTCCCAACTGTAGGGCTCCTTGGGGAGTCATGGAATCTCCATCATTCCAAGTGTTTTACAGCAGGTTCAGAAGTCTTCTGGGAATGTCCAAGAGGCCACGGTAAGTGACGTCTTGAACGATCTCCTTCAGCACATGCAACAAGGCAGTGATTTCTTCCAAAGGGAGCTGTGTTTATTGAACACTTCTGTAAATGCTGTGGTACCTTCTACTACAGACAAGCACAAAATCAGAAACACCTTGGGAGAAATGCCTGGCAGTTCATCAGGGTGTGGTTTAGAGAGATGTAGGACCTTTTTTCCTTTGACTGTGCTGTGCTGGGTTCAGCATTTGTACAGACGTGGTCTATGAGATTGCAGAACTGAGCAGAACTGCTATGCAAATGCAAATGTGAGATCCTGAACCAGCTGAAGTCAGCAGAAGACTTTCAGCTGGCTTTGATGGCTTTGGAGCAGGTCTGCAGTATGTACGTGCCCAAGGTCGTACGGATGTGCTGGGGAGAGGAGGAAGGAAACCTTTGTTCAGCCACTTATAGTGACTTTTAAATTTTGGTTGGTGCAAATGACCCAAGGGGTGTGTTCAAACTGCCCAATTTAGGAATCAAAACTACTGTGGCATTTAGGCTCAAGACAGAAAACATGAAGTTGCCTGGCCTTTGGGGCAGACAGGCTCCCATGTGACAGTGAAAAGACTTAATCACAGAATTACAGAATTCTGGAAAAGCCCTCTGAGCTCATCCAGCCCAGGATCTCACAGCACCGCATCGGCCACACCAGGGCACTAAGGGTCACAGCCAGGCTGTCCTTAAACACCTGCAGGGATGTGGACTCCACCACTGTCCTGGGCAGTCCATTCCAGGGTCTGATCACCCTTTCTGTGAGGAAAGGCCTCCTAAATATCTAGGTTTATCTGAAACACACTATAAACTGAGCACGTACTTCAAATGGAACACGTTTTTCAGCTCTCGGTTTATCTTACGCACCTGAGTGGTGCTGCAAGAGCAGCATAATACAGCACGTAAATATGATGACTCACAAACAAGGGAAGTCAAGTTAAAACACTTAAAAGGTCGTATTGCATTCTCAGGTGAAGCAGAACTCATTTGATATGTAACATTTCCTTAGCAGATTTGTGAAGCTAATTAACTGGCACGCTGAGAAGTCTAAGCAATAAAGCACACTGCACTCAAATCGATGATAAGAAGAAATACTCTGATGGCTTCTTTCAGTGTTTTGTAGTTCCACACAGGGAAATATTGCAGAAAACTGATCTTCTGTGGAAAGATTCCTCTATTAAGTATCATAGTTATCACTGGTAAACAATGAGATAACAATGAGATCATGGAATCATACAATGTCAGCAGCTGGAAGAGACCTCTGAACACAGGGTATCTCTAGAGATCACCAAGTCCACCCCCAGCGACAGATCAGGATCCCCTAGGTCAGGCCACACAGGGCTGCATCTGGATGGGCTATGAAAGTCTCCAGAGCAGGAGACTCCACAGCCTCTCTGGGCAGCCTCACAGGAAACAAGTTTCTCCTCATGTTGAGGTGGAACCTTCTGTGTTCAAGTTTATCCCAGTTATTCCTTGTCCTGTTACTGGGCACCACAGAAAAGAGACTGGCCCCTTCCTCTTGACCCACACCCCTCAGGTATTTATAGACATTGATAAGATGTCTCTCAGACTTCTCTTCTCTGGACTAAACAGCAACAGTTCTCTCAGCGTCTCCTCACAGGGGAGATGTTCAAGTCCATCATCCTCATAGGCCTCTGTTGAACTGTTTCCAGTAGATACCTATCTATCTTGAACTGGGGATCCCAGAACTGGACATAGTACTCCAGGTGGGATCTTACCTGGGCAGAGTAGAGGGAGCAAAAAAAACCTCTTTAGATCTGCTGGACACACTTTTCCTAAAGCACCCCAGGGTGCCATTGGCCTTCTTGGACACCAGGGCACATTGCTGTCCTATGGAGAACTGACTGTCCACCAAGACTTCAAGTTGTTTCACCATGGTGCTTTCCAGCAGGACAACCCGTAATCTGTTTTTAAAAAGAACTAATAAGTAGTTCAAGCAATATTGGCAAAAAACCTCCTCCCATAGATTTTAACTTGAATTGTTGAAATGAATCATGAAGTGGGTCAGTGAAGCAATCCCTGAGCTGCTCACACAACGGACTCCTATGAGGCACAATGTTCTCTGTGAAGTTACTGAGAGTTGACAAGCCATAGCATCTGCCAAGAGGTGGGTANACACCCCTCAGGTATTTATAGACATTGATAAGATGTCTCTCAGACTTCTCTTCTCTGGACTAAACAGCAACAGTTCTCTCAGCGTCTCCTCACAGGGGAGATGTTCAAGTCCATCATCCTCATAGGCCTCTGTTGAACTGTTTCCAGTAGATACCTATCTATCTTGAACTGGGGATCCCAGAACTGGACATAGTACTCCAGGTGGGATCTTACCTGGGCAGAGTAGAGGGAGCAAAAAAAACCTCTTTAGATCTGCTGGACACACTTTTCCTAAAGCACCCCAGGGTGCCATTGGCCTTCTTGGACACCAGGGCACATTGCTGTCCTATGGAGAACTGACTGTCCACCAAGACTTCAAGTTGTTTCACCATGGTGCTTTCCAGCAGGACAACCCGTAATCTGTTTTTAAAAAGAACTAATAAGTAGTTCAAGCAATATTGGCAAAAAACCTCCTCCCATAGATTTTAACTTGAATTGTTGAAATGAATCATGAAGTGGGTCAGTGAAGCAATCCCTGAGCTGCTCACACAACGGACTCCTGTGAGGCACAATGTTCTCTGTGAAGTTGACAAGCCATAGCATCTGCCAAGAGGTGGGTAAGACCCTATGGTTTTTATTTTATCATTCTGTAAAAAACATTAGTTTTAAATTCTCATTGATCTGGGCAAGCAATTCCTGTTGAATTCATCAGAAACATTTCCAAAGAAAGTGCAGACTAACATGTTATTTTTACAGGTTGGAAGGGACCTCAAGGATCATCAAGTCCAACCTATCAATCTAAAAATACAGTAGAAATGAGATGCCCCAGCAGCCTGTTCAGCTGGGTCTGAAAATTGGCCAATGCAGGGCAATTGGCCCGTGGGTGATTAGTCCCTTGGGAGAGTTACATGATGTATAAACAATTATATTATCAGCTATATGATGTATAAGAAATTACATTATATAATGTATAAACAGTTAAAAACCAGAGCCAAAGTGAGTGGCAATCAGAAAGGGCAACTTTTATAACAACTGTATTTTCTTTTCAAGTCCCAGGGCTCTAATTTTTACCAACAGGCTCTGATTGTTTGGGGATTGGACTAGATGATCTTTCAAGGTCCCTTCAACCCCTAATGTTCTGTGATTATCCTGATATGTCTAGTATCATGATTCTCCAGAATCTTCCTCTGTGACCTCTTCTCTCACCCCTTTCCAGAGGCTTGGCTTCTCCTGCTTGGACCTCCATGCACACATCCTTCACATATTGGCTGAGGTTGTATTCAAGCTCAGAACCCCTGCCTTTGTCCATGTCTGTGCTGTGCTGTACTTATGCTGTGCTTGGCCTTGCACCATGACAGTCCTGACCTGGTCTTGCTGACTGAACTTCCTACCCTGATCTTACACTTGCCACAGCACTGCAGGTTGTCTGGTGGCCAGTGGACTGTGAACAAGCCTAGACCCATTCTGCTCTTCTTCTTTGCGTGCTGTGGGACTGCTTCTGTCATCTCAGACCTTGCTATTAGCTTCTCACCCTAGTGGAGGTGTCCACTCCCTGATGTCAAGGTGCCACACTCATGTACATTTGGAGACAAGTCTATGTCTATACCGGGAAAGTCAAGTGATGGAGACCTTGAATGACAGTTCCCTCTTACTTTTGTCTCAATGCACTTGAGGGCAATCAAAAGTTTCAGCAGCTTTCTGAAAAGGGTATGAAACTTATTAAGCAGCTTTGGGAAAACCTGTATAATCCAGTACCATGAATGAAAGTCGAAGATGTTGAACTGGGAAGGACTCTGAAATGTCTTTTCATGTGGTGCTGCAAGTACAACTTGAAAATGTCCATGAACTAACTACATTAATTACAGCTTCTCTCTTATCTCACAGGAAACATTCAAGTTCTCTTTGACTTTGCAGCCTTTCCTTGAAGCCTTGTGAAGGCAGCAGGACAGGCTAATGGAACAGCTTTACAGATTTGCATATAAGCAGCACAATGATCACTTCCCACAGCATCTGATTCTGGAAGCTGACCCCAGTGGAATTAAAAACTGTATTTATACTATTAAGGTTTCTGTTTCTTCATCTAAGAAGGATCTTCTATCACTCATGTGTCGTATTTCTGTCCTGAATACTAGTTTAACACAGGTCCATAAACACCAGGCTCCATCACCACTATCCTAGCTCCAAGTCATCCCACTGATAGCTTCAGCATTAGTAGGAAAGAACTGCTTTCTTTGGGATGTGAGATGAACATCCCTATTAAGACATTCTTATTTATGTCTATTAAAACTATTTCTATCAAAAATAAATATCTCTCTTATGGTGGGATGCAGTGTAGATACTAGACAATTCTGAGAGCTCTTGAAGAGTGCTTAGCATCCTCATCTTGTATGGCTAAAGCTTTTGGGGTGGATCAGGGCTGGCTGATCCAGGATTGCTGAGTAGGTACAGTGTATGTGTGTGGTCCTGGCACACACATACCCTGCTCCTGTGCTCAGGACAGAAAGGAAACTGGACACAGAGAGTCAAGGAGTTTTGCTGTGTATGTGAGAACCTGTTGTGCCCCTGAGAACTTGCACTGGCATTAGTAAAATAATTATGTTGTAGAACACATAGAGGAGGTGCCGAGGTGGGTCCAACAAGGGCAACAAGGTTGGTGAAGGGTCTGGAGAACTGATGAGGAGTGGTTGAGGGATACTGAGTCTGAAGATGAGAAAGCTGAAGGGAGACCTTATTGCTGCCTGCAAATACCTGAAAGGAGGGTGTAGAGAAGTCTCTTCTCCCAAGTAACAAGTAATAGGACAAGAAGAAATGGGCTTCAGTTGCACCAGGGAAAGTTTATGTTAAGACATTAGAAAAAACATCCTGGAAAGGATCCTCAGGCCTTGGAAGAGGCTGTAAAGGGAAGGAGTTGATTTGCCATCCCTGGACATGTGTAAAAGTCCTGTAAACCTGGAGTTAGGAACATGGATTAGTGGAGGGATTAGTAGAGTTACCTTAACAGTTGGACTTGATGAACTTGAAGGTCTTTTCCAACCTAGACAATTCTATGTTTCTATGATTATGAAGGGGAGAGGAAGTTCTCAGGTTGTGTTGCATAGGGGACCGAGCTGCCTGCACCCAATCTGTCAGGAGGGTGACACTTAGAGCAGCAGGCTGCAAGCAAGGCTCCAGACATTGAGCATTATGCATGTTTCAGGCTGAAACAAGCCACAGACAGAACACAAGAGCTATGGAACTAGTAATTACAGTTGTTTATGATTGTCAGTAGAAACACAGGTAAACTCTGCTCTTGCAGTGTGGAACAATCTTGGACATTAGGCTACTTTCAGGGCTATTGCAAAACTGCTGATGAAGATTATACCGAGAGCGCAAACACTATGAAAACGTGCCCAGATTCCAAATCCTTCCCATCCTTCTGTTCTCTTGGAGATCAATCTGGCTACAGAAACAGGCTTTCTTTAATTTGATCTCTCTCTACCCCCATGAAAATTCATTTCTTCAGAATGGCTCAACCTCAACAACGGTGAATAGCACTGAAGTTGAAAATTCCTTCTGTGGGATGGAAGAGGTGGTACAAAACTCCAGACATCCAGGAGGAAAATCAGAGTAGAGTTGTGGCTTCAAGAGGAAAAGCTTGTGAAAGCCATCATATAAAAGGCCATCACACAATAACTGGGGGCTTCACCAATCCTCCTCACTGACAGCAACAATCCAACTGTCCATAAGTATCTAGAACTGGACAAAGTATGGGATTACAGCTTCATGGAGCTAACTCTTTGTGTCTAATTCTAATTAGGTACCAAAGACTAAAAAGGAAAATAATTCACAGTATTTTGTGTGTAGTTGTCTGTCTCCTGCATTATCTACTACGAATCAGATTCTGCGGGATCTAGTTCTCTTCTTTGCAGACCCCTGAGGGACACTGATCACACCCTTTACTCATATTTTCCCTTTACTCCTCGGGGACAAACGTGCTCTGAATTGTCACACCTGCTTCTCTGACTCCAGTTTATGGACATAAAGTAAAGCCTGTGTGAGAGGTCCTGCATTTTAGTTACTCTCAGTCCCTACAGTTTTAGATCCAGTCCTACAGTTATTTTTCTTTATTCTTTAAATAAAAACCAAAAAACGCCGGAGGAAAAGATCCTTTAAGAAACATTCTTTCAAGAACAAACAAAGCAGGGACTACTCATTAAGACTAATCCACTGAAGGAGCCTGTCTGGAATTGCTTTTCAATTGTTATTTAAATTCCTTTTATATTCATAGACTTAATATTCATTTAATACACAAATATTTTCCTTCTTCACTAGTGCAGATGCTGCAGTTGAAACATCCATTCAGAACTCAGCAATTAGCTTTGTTCAGACTAGAAAAAAGAAACAAAACTGAACCAAACCTCAAAACCACCAACCATTCTTTTCTTTAATTACAGGACCATGAAAGAGGGGTAACCTGGAACACAAATTCACTTCAAATTCCCTAATTTCTCAGATTACCAAAGTTCTCATGTTTGAAGTTGTTGCTCGGGTTTTGCTCACCTGGAGCAAAGCTAGTGAAGAATATTTCAAATTTGCTTTGCAGTCCCTTGCAACAGCTAGAAAATGGGAAACAGAAAATTGTGGCAAGGGGTTTGTCCTTTCTTTTCTCTACAGTTTGACTGTACCAGTGGGTATTGCAAACCATGACATTAGGGGACTGGAGCACTTACCTTGTGAGGAGAGATTGAAAGACCTGGGACTTTTCAGCTTGGAGAGGAGAAGGTTACTTAATCACTGTCTATAAATCCATAAGGGCTGGGTGTCAAGAAGAAAGAGACAATCTCTTTTCACTTGCACCCTGTGATAGGACAAGGGGCAACTGATGTCAGTTGGAGAACAGGAAGTTCCACCTCAATATGAGAAAAAACTTCTTCACTGCCAGGTTTACAGAGCACTGGCATGGGCTGCCCAAGGAGGTTGTGGAGTGTCCTTCTCTGAAGACTTTCCACACCTGTCTGGATGCATTCCTGTGTGACCTGCCTCAGGTTCTACGGTCCTGCTTGAGCAGGGGTGTTGGAATTAACAACCCCTGGAGGTCCATTCCAAACCCTGTGTGTCTGTGTATCTGTGTTTTTTCCCATTCTTGAAACACATCTGGGAATTACTTGGATGACACGTGAATGCTTCTAATAAAGTTAGCATCCTGCACACAACTTTTAATCATCCATGTGGAGCCAGACTTGAGGCATCCCCAGGGCTCAATGATCAGCCCTTCATCATCTGTGATCCATGTGTTACTACTGAACGTGTAGAACTGGATGTTAGGAAGAAGTTCTTTAGCAGGGGGTGGGTTGAACACTGTAACAGGTTGCCCAGGGAGGTGATTGAGGCCCCATCCTTGAAGATCTTCAAGGGGAGGCTGGACAAGGCTCTAGGCAACCTGATCTAGTTGAGGCTGTTCCTGCTCCCTGCAGGGGGGTTGGCCTACATGAGCTTTGGAGGTCTCTTCTCAGGAGATTCTATGATACTATGAATCCAAGCAGAATTTTCTTTAGCTAGTGTCCTACCTAAAATAGCTGTCTTTGGCATAAGGAGACAAGTCTCCTCAAATGCTCTGTAAACAGTGTTTAGAAGTGTTGTCTTATTTCTTGGTGCTTCTTCCTTCTATCAAAATGAGATGGGTCTACCTCCTGTGGCTTGATCAGCTCCATAAAATCTTCTCTGCAGGTGTTACACAGGTTTCTCCTTCCAACACCCTGTACTTGCTTTTTTTCCAATAACCTGATCCATCATTGTGGGCCAACATCTCATTTATATGCTGGTCACAAACAGATTAATGTCATAAATTTAACTTATACTAGTAATTCCTTCTGTCCCACCTGCTTGCCAAGGTTTTGGTGTTTACAGGTTTTGTATCATTTAATGCCTCCAAAAGTTCAGAGGGTACAGACAATGTTTTATGTCACCAATCTTCTGTGAGTTGGTCATGGTGGGCTCACTATAAACAATTTTTTAATCACAGAATCATCATGGCTGGAAAGGACCTCCAGGATCATCAAGTCCAGCCCTCAAACTAGCAGCTCCCTAACCCCTAGATCATGGCCTCAAGTGCTCTAGCTACTTGGTTTTTTAAACACCTCCAGGGATGGTGACTCCACCACCTCTCTGGGCAGCCAGGGAATCATGAACACAGAGACTCCACATCTTGTAGCATTAAAATAATTGATGTATTTTTATACATTTAAAAACCATGGTGGCAAGCATAAGGCACTAGAACTCCAGACCAGTATGATAAGCACTGAGTACCAGTGGTCATAACAGACACCAGCAATGTTGAACTGGAGAAACTGCATTTAAAGTAGACAGCTACTATGGAACACTTTCATAGAATCATAGAGTCACATGGGGTTGGAAGGGACCTCCAAAGGTCATCTAGTCCTTTCCAGCACACCATTTAATTCTGTGTAATTATAGATGGAGATTTGGGAAGCAAAAGTTTTAAAAATTACTTTCACTATTCTTAGGATGAACTTCACCCAATAATTACTCTAATGGTAGCTGGTGGCATGAAGGCCAAGTTAACATGCAATCCCAGTGAACGTACAGTGAAGGTTGTCTCTGAAGCAGACAGAGCTCTCTGAAAAGTCTGCAGTAAAATCTGAAGCCAGGCTAAGTTTTTAATCCATAGATAGGTGTAGGAAAATAGATTGCCAACTTGCCAAATCAGAAGTTCTATCAGAATGTTTAGGAGCAAATTTTACTATTGTGGGTCCTTGTTTGGTCCCTCTGCTGCTAAAGGGTTGGGGGAAGAATGGCTGGAGAACTGCCTGGTGGAAAAGGACCTGAGGTTGTTGGTTGACAACTGGCTGAACAGAAGCCAGCAGGGTGCCCAGGTGGCCCAGAAGGCCAACAGCACCCTGGCCTAGATCAGGAATGGTGTAACCAGAAGGAGTAGGGAGGTGATGGTGCCCCTGTACTCTGTGCTCGTAGAACTCATCTTGAGTACTGGGTCCAGTTTTGGACACCACAGTATAAGAAGGACATTGAGATGCTGGAGCAGGGCCAGGGAAGGGCAAGAGGCCCTATGAAGAACAGCTGAGGGAATTTGGGTTATTTAACCCAGAGAAGAGGTGGCTGAGTGGAGACCTTCTTGCTCTGTACAGCTACCTCAATCTTCTCCGTGTTAAAACACAGTTTCCTCTTCAAACAGAAATGTTGGTAGCAGAGAGACAGCCTGAACCTGGGCTGGGAACTCCTGCTGGCAGGCTACCAGAGAAGTAGAGTTTAAAACAATAGAAATATTGCCCTTTTCCAGAGGTAATAAAGATGACAACAGGCTCAGGAGCTCACCAGAAAGACTCTCAGTGTCAAATTCACAGCTATAAAATGACCCTCCACTGTAAGACGTTCAGTTAAAGCCAGCAAAATGATTAATGTGGGTGTTGAGTGAAGCTGGACTCCTCAGAACAGAGAAGTGGAACAAAGAAAGTTGGAGACTAATGAATCCTTTCTGCTTGTGTGGAGCAAAAAGGGTGAGTCCTCTTTGTGTCCAGGATGGACCATAGCATTTTGGAAGTGCCCTTGATGTGAAGAAGCGTTTGGAGTGATCACTGGAGATTGGACTTAAATTGACAGTGAGGAGTTGTTTGAGTGTTAAGGAAGGGGATAGTGTTCAAGAGGCTGTTGGGGTGAAGCACATCTGGTACCTAAGGAGCTAATTCTACAGAGGTTCCCTGGGCAACACGGCCGGCAACCATAGTAACCACATGAAGGATGGAGTGAAGATACCACAGCCAGACTCTGTGAGATGTTACTGCAGAGATGGGAATGGAAGTTTTCTCTTCTCCAAGCTGAGCAACCCCAGCTTCCCCACCTTATCCTGGAGCAAAGGTGCTCCAGCCCTTGGATCATTCTTTTGTCTGTCATCAAGACTCACTCTCAATAGTTCTATAGAGTAGGCTTTTTGATGAAAACCAGATTATGCATGGATGTGCTTGGAATCTATTGATAGAAGGAATCAGTAGCAGCTCTGGCATTGCAACAAACCACCTTCACACTACCTGTTGGTCATCCACAGCCTTAAGTCAGCCACCAGACGTTCAGAGCTGCTTCACAGTTTAGGTAGATCTGAAAGGGCAGGCAGAGAAGTGAGAAAGGGGCTTTCCCCCACACTGCAAGATGAAAATACCTCACTGCATCTGAATCACTTACATAGTTTAAAAGTCTCAATGGAGATTTCAGCAACTTTGAGGTTAGCATAGTTTTTTAAAAGTACTGAAAAATACTTATCCATGTAAGAGGAGCTTTAACTCAAGAAAGAACAATCAGTGTCCAAGCACTTCTCTACAGAAGACAAAGAAATTCATTCTCAACAACAGGATATCGACAGAGCTCTTCCGTTTTGATTCTCTTTGCTTAGCTCTTTAACACAATGCTTGTTAATTTTATGTGCAACATATTGAGGGAGTTTCACTGTCATGCTTTGCTCTGCTTTTCCCTAACTCTTTGGCTACGCACAGCAGGCGTGGGCTAGGTTTAGCCAGTTGATCAAGGTGATTGGCATCACTGGAGCTCTGCGAGACAGAATGTACCAGTAAATACAGCCCTTCTTTTTAAGAAATCAATGTCAAGTGTTGAGCTCCCCTCTCATTCCTAGGTAGGCTAAGAAAAATATGGTTTTCTTAATTTTAAATATAAAGAAGCTCATGGATCTGTTTCTTTTTCTTGGTAAATATGGATATGCTTGCATTTGAATGAAATTTGGGCAATTGGACAAATTCCTGTCTCACAATTACATTCTTCTGTGTGTATATCCAATCCAGATGCCAATGCATCAGCTCAGCAAAATGTGCATGCAGAGTTCACTCTTGTTCTCTCACATTCGTGAGCATTCAGGTGGTTTGAGGTCGAATTAGGTGCTACATACCACACTTTGGCTTTGGGTGGGATGCTACTTAAGTCTCTGATTAATGCTCAGAACATTTTGGGTCAATGGTTTTAAACAGACACTATGCACAATTGGGCTGTCACCCAGAAGATTGTAAATGAGTAGTAGGTAAAGCATTTCCTCTGACTTTATCAAAGAATTATGGACATATTGAGGCTGGAAAACACTTGTAAGATCATCAAGCCCAGCCCACGACCTAACATTACGTGAACCAGACCAGGACACTAGGTGCCACAGCCTGTCTGTCCTTCAACACTCCAGGGATGGGGATTCCACCACTGCCCTGGGCAGTCCATTCCAGTGTCACCCTTTCCATGGGGAAAGGCTTCCTAACACCCAACCTAACTCACCCCTGGCACAGCTTCAGGCCCTGCCTTCTTGTCCTATTGCTGGTTGCCTGGGAGAAAAGCCCACCCCCCATCTGATTACAACCTCCCTTCAGGGAGTTGGAGAGAGGGAGGTTGCCCAAGTCTCCTCCAGGCTAAACACCCCCAGCTCCCTCAGCCTCTCCTCATCAGACTTTCCCTCCAGACCCTTCCCCAACCTCATTGCTTCTCTGGACCTGGTCCAGCCAGCCCTCAATCTGTTTCTTGAAGTGAGGGGCCCAGAACTGTTTCCAGTACTTGAGGGGAATCTTCCCCATTTCCCAGTCCAGGGGGCAGAATTCCATCCCTATTCCTGCTGGCCACACTATTTCTGACACAAGCCAGGATGCCATTGGCCTTCCGGGCCACCTGGGCTTCCTGCTGGCTTCATCTGGTTTGTTTATCTTTTTTTTTAGGTATAAACATTTGTTCACTACAGACTAGGTCTCAGTAACTTGCCCAGCCCTGTCAAGCAGTTCATCCACCTGTTCTATCAGTGATAAGTATGGCTGGCTTTTTGTGGGCCACATATAGAAAAACTTAGTCACCTGCTAGTACTCCATCCTCCCTCGACTGGCTGTCACTGCTTCTTTTCATGCTGCCCTTTTCAATCTTAAAAAATAGAAGTAGGTGAAAGAGTCTCTTGTCTGCAAAACTGAAGGCACACTAAACTGACTTGAGACTAGTAACACCTATATTACAAAAGAGTGCAAATATTTCAGATACAGCGACACAAAACCCACCTGTGACTACGTGAACACGGGGGATTATTTAGTTTTGCCTGTGTTATGGGTTTGCTCGTTTATCATTATTTGTATTAAATTGGTTTAGTAGGTCAGTGGAGTTGCTAAGTGTTTTCCTCTAAGAAAATGCATCTGTGTCTAATTTTACTTGCAGTCATATATGTGTGTGTATATATAGATAACACATACAATACACATATATATATAAACATATATATATAGTGTGTGTGTGTATACATGTACACACACACAAAACCACTACTTATTTCACTGTTTGGAGAGAAACAAAATACAGTGGTCCAAATCCTTATAACACAAGGCATGAGAAGCTAGCCTAAAACACATTTCATGGTCAGGGAATCATAGAATCATTCAGGTTGGAAAAGACCCTTGGGAATGATCTTTTGAGGTCCCTCCCAATCCCAAATGATTCTATGATTCTATGATCATCGAGTTCAGCTACTACTCTACAAGTTCACCCCTAAACCAGATCCTCTAACACTACATCTAAGCATCTTTTAAACTCATCCAGGGATGGTGAAGCAACCACCACTCTGGGAATCCCATTCCAGCCCGACCACTGTCTCTGTGAATAATTTTCTCCTGATGTCCAGTATAAGCAAGCCCTGTTGAAGCTTGAAACCTTTCTCTCTGGTTCTGTTGCTAATTACCTGTGAGAAGTGTCCTGCACAAACATTTCTATAATGTCCTTTCAGATAGTTGTAGAGAGCAGTGAGGTCTCCCCTGGTCTCCTCTTCCTCAAACTAAATAATCCCAACTCTTTCAATCTCTCCTCATAAGATTTTTTCTCCAGACCTTTCACCAGCTTTGTTCCCCTATTCTGCACTTGCTCCAGCACCTCGATGTCTTCCTTGTACTGAGGTGCCCAAAACTGGACACAGGTGAGGTCTCACCAGTGCTGAGTACAGGGGGACAATCACCTCCCTACTGCTGCTGGACAGAAGTTACACTAAGTCAGTGATGTGAACGTGGATCAGACAGCTCATAGTGGAACCAGAAAGGCCAAATAGTCCCAATATCATAGTCTAAGATTTGTTTTAGCTTCAGTGGTGAAGTTGCAGCTCTGTTCTTCAGTTCTCTGACCCTGCCCTGTGTCTGCTGGAATGAGTTCTGGGCTTTATTTCTGTAGAAGACACCACCTTTCAATCAGTGAGATTGTATTTGCTATTTTGTGTGCAAGGATCTTGTCATATTAAGTGACACAATTCATCACTGATTAATTGTTTAGCTTCCCCTTGACTCTTTTCTATCTCTATTTGACTGCCATTACTTTGCTAGCTTTGGAAACCACACACATTTGACCTCACGGTCTCTAACTTCTTTCGATGCAAAACCAATCACAGAATCGTTAAGATTGGAAGAGACCTCCAAGATCATCCAACTGAACCATCAAACCCACCCCACCCTGCCCACTAAACCCATCTCCCCAGGGACACATCTACAGGTTTCTCAAACCCTTCTAGGGACTGCGATTCCCCCCGTCCCTGGGCAGCCTGTTCCAATCTCTGATCATTCTGTCAGAAAAGAGCCTTCCTGTTGTCCAACCTAACCATCCAACAGCACAACCTGAGGCCATAAATGATCTGATCTTCCCTGTTCCCAGATTAGATTTTGCCACACAGATTCCTTGATGACTTTTAAGCCTCAGTTTCAGCCCTCACTTTGCTTTGAACACTTTTTGTCCAGTTTTTCATGCTCTATCGTGTGACTCTGATTATAGTTTTCTGAAGGGTGTTTTTCCTTCCACTCTGTGTGATCTATATGCAACTCTCAGTATTATTGATCCTTTTGGAGTATCTCAAGAAGAAGGTCAATAACTACAGCTTTTTCATCTCTTTTGAGCAGCACCTAACTGTTCTTTCAGCAATTCTCTGGAGTTCTGTTTTCTTTGCCCCATCGATTACGAAAACGTTGGAAGCTCTTCTCTTTTCTGTTGTGCCTGCATGCACAGATCTCAACATCCCATTCATTAAGGTCACACTGACTCTGCTCCTCTTTCTAATCAGTTTCATTCTCCTTTTATAGAATTGGAAAAATTAACCAGGTCAAAGCAGGCAAAGTGGGACAGAGAAGGGAAACAAGGCTGCAGAGAAGGCTGGCAGTCAGGCCCTGTGAAGAATAGCTGAGGGAGCTGGGGTTATTTAGTCTAGAGAAGAGCAGGCTGAGAGGAGACTTTCTTGTTCTCTACAGCTACCTCTAAGGAGGTTGTAGAGAGGCTGGTACTGGTTTCTTCTCTTCTCCCAAATTACTAAAGGTAGAACAAAGGGAAATGTCCTCATGTTGCATCAGAGGAGGTTTAGACTGGATATCAGAAAGAAGTTCTTCCCGTGAGAGTGGTGGGCACTAGAACAGGCTGCCCAGGGAAAGAGTGGAGTCACTGTCTTGGTGATCCTGGATGTCCTTTCCAGCCATTATGATTCTATAGGCAAAATCAACCTGAAGGGATTGATCACTGAGTGGAGTTAGTTGATACTTAATTGACTAAGTTCCTGTTGACAGGAATTGAAAACTTAAGCCAAACTGGTTGTCAACATGTTCCTGAAATGACTGAACAGTGAGGGACAAAACACACAGCAGCACAAACAGTGTGGCTCAAAAGAACCTGTCAAGTGAAGTCACCATTATTTTTATATCAGAGATGGCAAAGCTTTTGTACCAGAAATGGAAAAGCTTTTGTATCAGAGATGGCAAAACTTTTATACAGAAAGGTGATTTTCTTAGGGTCGTTCAGCTTTGCTGGGACTGGAGTGTGTTCCCAGTCAATTGACATCTTTGCTCAGCAACCCCGCTTCTGGTTTCCCCCTCTCTCCTTGCAATCTATCAATATTGCTTGCAAAAGTACAGGCTTCAGAGGAAGCTGACAGGAACAGCAGGCAGCAATCAAGCGTTCGCTGCATTCAGCAGTGAATTCCTGAGATGAAGGCCTGCATGGCAATGCTCACCACCACATTTTTATAATGCTAGGGGAAATGGATTCACAAAAGGGCTGGAGTATGTTAATGAAGGGGTCAGTGGGCATCAGAGCCTACTGCTTTTGGTACCTCTGAGAAACCCTTTCCTTCACTAACACGGTGATCCTAGTACAAACCATTGCATTCCCATTCCTATGTATATTCTATTTTCCAAATGGCAAAGTCTTCACAATCAGGTAAAAAGTCATAGCCATATTCTGATTTTTTACCCCGTTCCCAACAACAGGTTCTAACTGAAATTTCCCAACTCCAGTTTCTAACAGCAAGGGTTAACTGTGAACTTGCTTATCTAGCTCTGCTATTCATACAACTAACTTCTGTGATAGGTCTCCCACTCTCTATACCCCATCTTTGAGTAGGTGGTGAAGCTTTCACTCCTGGAAATGTCTCTTCATTTACTTGGAACCACTTTCATATCAGAGTTATGTGTCCCCAGTCTATGATCCTTTGTATGACCTGTACTGAGAAGAAAAGTCTCTGACATTACTTGGAACACCTCTGAATGTACCAATGAAATTTCTGGAGCTTGAAAAGCTAAAATAGCCCTTCAAACATCCTGCAGTACAAGAGAGACAAAAGGTTACCTCTCTGCTTCAACGTAAAGTAGTTGAAAGAACACAGTTTATCCATGCTTACAACATATTAATTTAGAATTGAGCTCCCTGATTCAAAAGAGACAGAGATCTACTAGAGAGTTTAATGGGGAGATAGGAGGATGATGAAGGGACATGAGCATCTTCCCTATGAAGACAGTTTGAGAGAGCTGGGGCTGTTTAGTCTAGAGAAGAGAAGTCCGAGAGGAATCTCATTTATGTCTGTAAATATCTGAGGGGTGGGAGGCAAAAGAAAGGGGCCAGTCTCTTTTCTGTGGTGCCCAGTAACAGGACAAGGAATAACTGGGATAAACTTGAACACAGAAGGTTCCACCTCAACATGAGGAGAAACTTGCTTCCTTTCCTCTGTAAGGGTGACAGAGCCCTGGCACAAGCTGCCCAGAGAGGCTGTGGAGTCTCCTGCTCTGGAGACTTTCCAGACCTGCCTAGATGCAGCCCTGTGTAGCTTGTCCTAGGTGTCCCTGCTCTGGCAGGGGGTTGGACTAGAAGATCTTTAAGGTCCCTTCCAACCCCTGACATTCCATGATTCTATGATTTCCAGCTAGCAGGGTCTGTTTTTCAACAGAAGTTCAGCCCTTCTTTATCTTTTTCCCTGACTACTTCCCAGTCAACCTTCCAGGTTAAGGCAGTTTTCCGACAGAGTCAGGGTCTCAGTCAGAGTCAGGGTCTCCATCTTGCCTCTGGCACATCAGCACGCACGTCACGATGCATCTTGTGGGTGTGATGCTTGGTGCTTTCCATGCGGTACCTTGCGTTAGTCCAGCCTATTGTCTTGCTCTGAGTCTGCCTTCAGACTCACCCACCCACTCCCCTCCTTTCCTCCTGTCTGTTTGCCATCATAACTTGTGCTTTTATTTCTCCTGACTGAAATACTGATGACTCACTATTTCTCCCTGAGAAGTATCTCCTTGACTCCCTCATTGCAACACTCTTCTTTTTCTAAGAAAACCAACACATATATAAGATACCTTGTACTAATACAGTTGGAGTAATCACAAATACAGGTACAGTTTCATCACAGTATTGCAGTAGGCCAAGTTGAAAGGGACCCCAAGGATCACAGAGTTCAACCCTTTGAATTAAAGAAATGCTGTTTAAATTTCAGTTAATTTTAAAAGTACGTGGAGAGTTTGATTATGAAGACAAAATTGGCCTGTGCCCTCTGAAGTCAATGACAGATAATAGAATCACAGAATCATTATGCCTGGAAAGGACCTCCAGGATGACCAAGTCCAGCCCTTAGCCTAACAGCTCCCTAACCTCTAGACCATAGATTCAAGTGCTCTAGCTACTCAGTTTTTAAACACCTTCAGGGACAGTGACTTCCTTGAGCAACCTGTTCCAGTGCCCAACCACTCTCTCAGGAAGGAACTTCTTCCTAAGAAGATGCAACTCGAGGCCATTTCCTCCTGTCCTACCTTTTCTAATTTGTGAGAAGAGATCATCCCCAGCCTTGCTGCAATCTCCTTTGAGGTAGCTGTAGAGAACAATAAGGTCTCCTCTGTACATATGCATATCAGCATCAGATCCCTGTCCAACAGGTAATTCTTACAAACATTTAAGCAAATAGACCTTCACAAGTTCCAGTTCTGCCAGTGTTTCAGTGACCTGAAACTTGTGTTTCACTTGGCTGTTTCAATTCCTCTGGAGAATTATAGAAACACAGAAGGGTGTAGGTTGGACAAGATCTCAGAGATCACCCAGTCCCAAGCCCCTGCCATGGGCAGCGACATCTCTCACCAGACCAGGCTGCCCAGAGCCCCACCCAACCTGTCCTTGAACACTTCCAGGATGAAGCAGCCACAACCTCCCTTGGCAGAACAATCTGAATATTTGAAATTGCTGATCACTACTTCTTCTGTGCTCCTGCCCACATGGAACAAGTATTTCCAGAAGACTAAATATGATTCTGAAGGAAGAATTGTCTGATGACAGAGATTTTTTTTTTAATGTAATTAATTTTTGTAAGTTTTTTGCTACCGTTTTGCTATTCAAGGGAATAGTTCTTTTAATAATAAAAAATCCAAAATCTTTTTATCTCCAAAAGCTCCCTTGCCTGTTTACTGAGGAAAAGTGTTATTCTTCCAGACATTTTGTGTCAGAGAAGCAAGTAATGAATCTTTTGGATCTATCTTTGGAATACTCCAGATAACTGTGGACAGGCTGAGTCAGATGTCAGACAGATCGATACCTTAGAAGTGCCAGTCATTGGATTCTCTCAGTGCTAGCAGCAGACAAGACATGCTCACAGGGAACTAACTGAATGATTAGGGGAAAAGGAAAGTGATTTCCATAGATGTAATAAAGGAAAATTCAGCTACTGCTATGCTTAGATTCCATAGAATTACTATAAGCAGCTCTCTTCAAAGCTGACTGTGTTCCTGCTATAAAAGTACTGTGATTTACACAAACAGGGTTGTGTCTGAGCAACAGAAACAGCTGGTCAAAATGACCCGGTTGAACAGAGCAGGTTGCCCAATGAAGTTGTGGCTGCCCCATCCCTGGAAGTGATTTGTGGAAGCTTGCATTGATGGCAAAGTGAGATGATAGACAGCTACAGGAGAATGAAAAATAAGGAAAAAACATCTTTCCTTACAGCAGCTGACCTTCTAGCAGCTTTCCAATCTCTAAAGGGGTATATAAGAAAGCTGGGTTGGGGCTTTTTACATGGGTGGTACCAAGAGGACAAGGGGAAAGGGTTTCAGACTTGAAGAGGGGAGACTGATATTGGACATGAGGATCAAATTCTTTCCTGTGAGGTTGATGAGATGCTGGAACAAGTTTCCCAAGGCAGTTGTGGCTGCCCCATGCCTGGAAGTGTTGAAGGCCAGGTTGGATGGGGCCCTGAGTAACCTGATCTAGGGAAGGTGTCCCTGCCTGTGCAGGGGAGGGTTGGAACTAGATGATCTTTAAGGTCCCTTCCAACCCTGGCCATTATGTGATGCTATGAAAGCATAGAGAACAGAGAGTGTTTGGAAAGCATTCAAATATACACATACAGTTCTCCACCTCTTTAATACTATTTTAGCTTTGTATTAACTACATTGAGGTTTTCTGGATGGTCTCCAGCTCAAGCACATTTTCCCATTAGTGAAGTGGCCAAAATTACACCTCATAAAGTAACAGTCTTAGAATACCAAATGCTACACAAACATTCAATTAACTTCAAGTAGACTTTTCTCATGTGGCCATTACTGCATTATCTGCACAGTTTTGTCAAGCAAGTTGAGATTAATGATGCTTGGAGGTCTGTTTTTACATTAGTGAGACTGTTTTTTCCCATCCCCTTTTCTTCTATCCTGGAATGTCAATGAAAGTATCCTGAAACTAGTTGCAAATTACAATTGAATTTACTGAGTAAATCTGTCTGGAAAAAGTATTTCGGGGAAAACTCACAGAAGTGGCAGTCAGAAATGTAGTTCTTGTTGTTTCTGTCCCCCGTGTTAAAGCACTGCCATAAGATAAAGGTGGCTGCAAGTCCTGTTTCCCTCTGTTTCTGAAGGAACATGAATTCATATGCCCCACTTCCTGATAGAGTCGTGGAATCGCAGAATCATGGAATCACAGAATATCTTTGCTTGGAACAGACTTTTCAGATCATCAAGTCCAACCTTCGACAGAGCACTGCCAGATCACTGCTGAACCATGTCCCTCAGCACTGTGTCTGCCTGACATTAAACTCCTTCAGGGATGGTGACTCCACCTCTGCCCTGGGCAGCCTCTTCCAAGGATTGCTAACCCGACTTGTGAGAAAATTCTTCCTAACACCTAGCTTAAACCTCTTCTGGTGCAAACTGAAGCCATTTCATCTGGTCCTGTTGCTTGCCACCAGGGAGAAGAGGCTGAGACCCTCCTTGCTCCAGGTAGTTGTAGAGAGCAATCAGATCTCTCCTCAGATTCTTCTTCTCTAGGCTAAACAGCACAGACTGGAGATACCTGTATCCAAAGATATAAAACTGGTGTCACCTGCAAACTTGCTGAGAGTGCCCTCAATACCCTCACCCAGGCCACTGGACTAGATGAACTTTCGAGGTTCCTTCCAATCCCTAATGTTCTGTGATTCTGCGGCTGGCCCCAGTATTGAGCCCTGGGGAACTGCTTGTGATTGGCCACCAACTCAGCATCACTCCATCCAACACAAGTCTCTGGGCTCGGCCATGCAGATGGTTCTTTACCCAGCAAAGGGTCCACCTCACTGACCAGAGATATCTGTGTCCAAAGATACAGACTTGTAGTGACAAATCCCCACAAGCTGTGTTTTGTCCTTCCTTGGGTTAGTGTTTGGCCATAGAAAGCCAGCTGGGCTGGAGGAATAGGACCAGAGCATTGGTTTAGTTATAAAACCTACTGCAACCTGTTTTCCTCTTGTGCTCAGAAGGAGTTCACTGTCCATTTGAGACTGTGCTCAACTGACCAGTTAAAACCACTCTATGACTTAAACCAACCAGACAGGTAAAGAATGAATGGAAATGAAACTTCACAGTTGATCTTGCTGCTGGTCCTATTGAGGGCTACAGAAGAACCAGTTAGCAGAAAGTGTGAATCTGAAACAATTCTGGTCCTATACAAAGTGAAGGGCTTTGTCATCTTCTGCAAGAGCTACTGAAGGCCCTGAACTTTTAGGCTGAAACATGTGTGAAGACATTTGAGGAAGAGAGGTAGATGTGGTCTATCTTGACTTCGGTGAGGCATTTGACACAGTCTACCACAGCATCCTCCCAGACAAACAGAGGCAGTGTGGTCTAGATGATTGGGTAGTGAGGTGGATCATGAACTGGCTGCAGGATAGAAGCCAGAGAGTAGTGGTCAGTGGGACAGAGTGTTGTTGGAGGCCTGTATCTAGTGGAGTGCCCCAGGGGTCGGTGCTGGGACCAGTCCTGTTCAATCTATTCATTGATGACTTGGATGAGGGATTAGGGTGCCCTGTCAGCAAGTTTGCTGGTGACAAAAAGCTGGGTGGTGTTGCTGACACCCCAGCAGACTGTGCTGCCATTCAGCAAGACCTGGACAAGCTGGAGAGCTGGGCAGAGAGAAATGTAATCAAGTGTAACAAGGGTAAGTGCAGAGTCTTGCATCTGGGCAACGTTCTTGCACAGGTACCAGTATAGGTTGGGAACTGACCTGTTGGAGAGCAGTGTAGGAGAAAGGGACCTGGGGGTCCTGGTGGACAGCAGNCGCTTCTATGATTCTGTGAGATCACAGCAACATAACAGTGTTACAAGAGGCATCCTGCTGCTCCTTTGTACTTTGGGCACCAAGGAAAATCTATTTGCTGAATTACACTGTTAACAGTTCTGCAGAAACAACTGGCTCTATGCTTCACCTTAATCATTTGCATTCATCTCATTAGCAAAAAGGCTTTAAATCAATGTTGTGTCAGCTCCTCAACTGACATGCGCTTCAATAAATTCTTTCTAGAGGTTATATTTCCAATATTGACAGAATTCAGCTCTAGTTATCTTGATTTTACGTTAGCCTTCAATGTTTTGGAGACATTTAAATGAATATCAGCCAAATCTAACCTGATGTCAGTGGAACTGACCACATCCTCTGCCAGCAAATATTCAGAGTTGAAGAATCTCCAGTGATTTGTACACCTGTTATAACTGTATTGACAAACCTAACAGAGAGAATGTAGTCTCATACATCAGTGTGCATGAGAGTTACTCTCCCCACATAATAATCTCACTTGTGTAAACAGAGAAGCTAGCACCTAGGACATCTTGCTGGAAGGATGCACAGTAGTGGGGCAGAGAACTTGCATCACTCGGTTTTCACATTTGGAAAAGTTATGGAGGACCAGTGATATCACTACAGGCTGGTCAAAGAACCTGCTGGAGAGCAACAGTCTGGAAAAAGACCTGGGGATACTAATGGATGGAAAGCTGGACAGTAGTCACCAGAATTGCATCCCAGAAGGCTGATCATATTCTGGGCTCCATGAACAGAAGTGTGGCCAGCAGATTGAGAGAGGATTTTGCCCTTCTGCTCTGTTCTGGTAAGACTTCTCCTTCAGTCCTGTGTCTAGCTTTGGAGCTCTCAGGACAGGAAGGACAGGGACCTGATACAGCAGGTCCAGAGGAGGTCATCAAAATGCTCAGGGGGAGGGAGACTCTCTTCTGTGAGGACAGGCTGAGGGAGCTGGGATTGTTCAGTCTGCAGAAGAGAAGGCTCGGGGTGGGGGGACCTGATAGTGACCTTCCAGTCCCTGAAATGGGCTACAAGAAGGATGGGGGAGACTGTTCACAAGGGCAGGGAACAACAGGACGAGGGGTCATGGTTTGAAGCTCCAAAGGGGCAGATTTAGGCTGCACAGAAGGAAAAAGTTCTTGAATTTGAGGGTGGGAGATCCCTCGATCCCTATAGAGATGCCTATAGAGATGGTGGAGGCCCATTCCCTGGAGCCATTCAAGGTCAGGCTGGATGAGGCTCTGGGCAACGTCGTTTGGTGAGTGATGGCCCTGCTTCTTGTAGGGGAGTTGGACTGGAAGCTATTTGGAGGTTTCTTCCCTCCCTATGATTCTAACAATACTTCCCTGCCTGAATGGCTACCAGTGTGACTGTTGTGGGCAATTGCTATGTGTGGGCTGTGCATAGAGAGTAAAATGCTTCCACTTCCCTCATGAGCAAAGAATCACTTTTTTACTACTACTTTGATGTCATTAGGGTCAAACACAAATTGTTTGTGACTATGACCACAGTGGAACCCCCACCACTAGGGTCTGTTTTGATTTTGAAATTAAAGATAAAATACTGCAGATAGGAACCACTCTGGAAGAAAACTTAAACAACACTTGAAGAACATTACCGGTGCCATGGTGGAGTAGACAGAAGCCTGACTGAACTCAGTGCTGTCACTGATGGGGAAAACAACACAGCAGCAAGAGAAGCCTGTGCACCAAACCTCCTTTGAGGTTTCAGGGACTTGGGGACTTCCTGACCTAGAGGTTGCATCTGGACCACTGTACTTAATAGCTTTTCTAGGTCTGTCATCAGTGAACATGTCTCAGAGGTCTGGGAATTAATTTAGGCTTTTGGCTTCCAGAACATCCAGCACTTTCAGCTCCACAATTTAATTACATCCTAAGCGAAAAAGTGCTTTGTTTATTTTAAACCTCTTACCTGGTAATTCCATTAAGTGCCTCTTCATCTTCCATTATTGTTATGTTTTCTGCCTTTGCAATATTTCTAGATATTTACAGTGGTCCAGAGCCACTGGTACCATCTTGTTTGGTTAACTGACAGCATGACCTTAATATCATAGAATCATAGATTCATCATGGCTGGAAAGGACCTCCACGATCAAGTGCAGCTCTCACCTCAACATCTCCCCAAAACCTAGACCATGGCCTCAAGTGCTCTCAGTTTTTAAACACCTCCAAGGATGGTGATTCCACCACCTACCTGGGCAGCCTATTCCAGTGCTCAACCACTCTCCTATTCTTTCTATTCAGGCATGAAGGTTCATTTCACAGGGATTCTATGCTGCATTCTGATACAGCACATTTTACTCACCCCATGCTATATTTTAAGGTATAGTGAACCCCACTACTAGGTGACCTCAATCACTATCTTTCACTCATCACATTTCTGACATATTTATTACACAGGAACTTGTGATTCAATTCTCGTGTCTTCCTTTTTAGACTTCCAACCTATCTATAGAATTACTGATGCCTCTGGTGTTGTTTTACTAGCCACTCCATTTAATCTTCACTATGTGTTTCACAGCACTAATGGTCTGGAGGAAAGAAAGTTTCAGTTGTCTGGTAAAAGAAAAAAAAACAGTTGAAGTTCCTTCTTGAAACGGAACTTTGTTGATGGTGATTGGGGTGAGGTGTGGCTGCGGAATCCCAAGTGCTGATGCAGGGAGTCCTGCCAGGAGAAAGATCTGACTGCAGAGGGCCCTTCTAGGCTGCAGCTGCATCTGTTTGAGTAACTTTTTGCTACTATTTGTTTTATTTCAGGGATATAAACCTTTAACATCAGTTTTCAGGTCTGTGCCATTACAAAATACATGCNTGGAGAGCAACAGTCTGGAAAAAGACCTGGGGATACTGATGGATGGAAAGCTGGACAGTAGTCACCAGAATTGCATCCCAGAAGGCTGATCATATTCTGGGCTCCATGAACAGAAGTGTGGCCAGCAGATTGAGAGAGGATTTTGCCCTTCTGCTCTGTTCTGGTAAGACTTCTCCTTCAGTCCTGTGTCTAGCTTTGGAGCTCTCAGGACAGGAAGGACAGGGACCTGATACAGCAGGTCCAGAGGAGGTCATCAAAATGCTCAGGGGGAGGGAGACTCTCTTCTGTGAGGACAGGCTGAGGGAGCTGGGATTGTTCAGTCTGCAGAAGAGAAGGCTCGGGGTGGGGGGACCTGATAGTGACCTTCCAGTCCCTGAAATGGGCTACAAGAAGGATGGGGGAGACTGTTCACAAGGGCAGGGAACAACAGGACGAGGGGTCATGGTTTGAAGCTCCGAAGGGGCAGATTTAGGCTGCACAGAAGGAAAAAGTTCTTGAATTTGAGGGTGGGAGATCCCTCGATCCCTATAGAGATGCCTATAGAGATGGTGGAGGCCCATTCCCTGGAGCCATTCAAGGTCAGGCTGGATGAGGCTCTGGGCAACGTCGTTTGGTGAGTGATGGCCCTGCTTCTTGTAGGGGAGTTGGACTGGAAGCTATTTGGAGGTTTCTTCCCTCCCTATGATTCTAACAATACTTCCCTGCCTGAATGGCTTCCAGTGTGACTGTTGTGGGCAATTGCTATGTGTGGGCTGTGCATAGAGAGTAAAATGCTTCCACTTCCCTCATGAGCAAAGAATCACTTTTTTACTACTACTTTGATGTCATTAGGGTCAAACACAAATTGTTTGTGACTATGACCACAGTGGAACCCCCACCACTAGGGTCTGTTTTGATTTTGAAATTAAAGATAAAATACTGCAGATAGGAACCACTCTGGAAGAAAACTTAAACAACACTTGAAGAACATTACCGGTGCCATGGTGGAGTAGACAGAAGCCTGACTGAACTCAGTGCTGTCACTGATGGGGAAAACAACACAGCAGCAAGAGAAGCCTGTGCACCAAACCTCCTTTGAGGTTTCAGGGACTTGGGGACTTCCTGACCTAGAGGTTGCATCTGGACCACTGTACTTAATAGCTTTTCTAGGTCTGTCATCAGTGAACATGTCTAAGAGGTCTGGGAATTAATTTAGGCTTTTGGCTTCCAGAACATCCAGCACTTTCAGCTCCACAATTTAATTACATCCTAAGCGAAAAAGTGCTTTGTTTATTTTAAACCTCTTACCTGGTAATTCCATTAAGTGCCTCTTCATCTTCCATTATTGTTATGTTTTCTGCCTTTGCAATATTTCTAGATATTTACAGTGGTCCAGAGCCACTGGTACCATCTTGTTTGGTTAACTGACAGCATGACCTTAATATCATAGAATCATAGATTCATCATGGCTGGAAAGGACCTCCACGATCAAGTGCAGCTCTCACCTCAACATCTCCCCAAAACCTAGACCATGGCCTCAAGTGCTCTCAGTTTTTAAACACCTCCAAGGATGGTGATTCCACCACCTACCTGGGCAGCCTATTCCAGTGCTCAACCACTCTCCTATTCTTTCTATTCAGGCATGAAGGTTCATTTCACAGGGATTCTATGCTGCATTCTGATACAGCACATTTTACTCACCCCATGCTATATTTTAAGGTATAGTGAACCCCACTACTAGGTGACCTCAATCACTATCTTTCACTCATCACATTTCTGACATATTTATTACACAGGAACTTGTGATTCAATTCTCGTGTCTTCCTTTTTAGACTTCCAACCTATCTATAGAATTACTGATGCCTCTGGTGTTGTTTTACTAGCCACTCCATTTAATCTTCACTATGTGTTTCACAGCACTAATGGTCTGGAGGAAAGAAAGTTTCAGTTGTCTGGTAAAAGAAAAAAAAACAGTTGAAGTTCCTTCTTGAAACGGAACTTTGTTGATGGTGATTGGGGTGAGGTGTGGCTGCGGAATCCCAAGTGCTGATGCAGGGAGTCCTGCCAGGAGAAAGATCTGACTGCAAAGGGCCCTTCTAGGCTGCAGCTGCATCTGTTTGAGTAACTTTTTGCTACTATTTGTTTTATTTCAGGGATATAAACCTTTAACATCAGTTTTCAGGTCTGTGCCATTACAAAATACATGCTGTTTGAGAAATGAACATATCCTGCACACTTTAGTGCTTGACCTGTGAGCAGCCTAGTCTGTGTCTTTTGGATGGGTTCAGTCAAAACGTTTACACAGTTCCTAAGCATTCCTACAGCAGATGTGGATGGCTCCTTACATGTGATATAGTTGCTTTACATCACGAGAATGAAACAGGCCTTCATGGGTTGAGGCTGGGCCAACCATGAGACAAATGCCAGGTATTGTCTATGAGCCCCTCTTCTTCCCCAAAAGGGGAAGAGTGAGGGAAGGGAGAGACACTTACAGTTTGGGAACAGCACTGATTAAAACAATGATACTATGAAGTGTATGCAAACCCAATACAGAACCTAAACCCCATGTTAGCACTTGTGTCACTGTTACCACTGATGTAGATGCTTGGGGAAGTCTCAGACTGGACTGTGCAACAGACAAGAACTGGATGTAGGACAGACACTGGCCAAGAGGTAAGAGGGACAAAGTGACTCCCATGGTCCCTTTAGCTTTATGCCCGATAAGATGGATATTGAATATCCTGTGGGTAGGTTTAGGGTCACCTGTTCTGTCCACTGCTCCCCACAGATGTGGTCGCTCACTTACTAGCCCCTCAATGTGACACAAAAGATTGAGCAGTGACCTTGGCTTCCATAGGAGCAAGTCTAAGCAAGGGCCTTTCTGCATCCCAACTCCTGGTAGTAACTGTAAACACCAAGTGGTTCCACTCAAAACAGACACTGCCCGAAGATGCTGTTAACTGCAGACAGTGCAGTTAGTTAGGAGAGACTGATCTGAAAAATAAAATCCCTGAACAGGATTAGTTCTGTCCTAACTCAAGCCAGGACAGTGGGAACACTTCAAACCTTGTTACAAAGGAGATTCTCTTCAGCTTACAGTTACTTTACTCTTCTTTAACATCCACGTATTATCAGGCTCACCGCAGTGATTAGTGCCTTGGGAAGATGATGTCTACATGCTTTTCATTTTCATTTCATATAGGCCTTCCTTAGTCCTGGAACCTCTACAGGAGCCCTTCTATGGGATCTTTTCATCTCCACATGCTGAAGGACTTTCTTCCTCCTTAATGAACCTGAGGCTGTGACACTGGAATCTTCAAATATGTTTACCTACTTCTACGACTTTTTTTGATTCAAGTCCCTGAGGACTGAACTGTCTGCCCCAAGCACTTATTCACCTTATTTAGGACACACGTACAGATGCTACTGTTTGAAAACATGGTGTTGCACAACAACAGAGTACATGATGCACAAGTATGCTGAATGATTTTTCTTTAGTATTTCATTTGGATGTCAAACTATATAACCTCCAGCTATGTACAACTTGTGGTACCTCAAGTTGTGCCAGAGGAGGGTTAGGTTAGACATCAGGAAAAATGTGTTCCCTGACAGAGTGGTCAGGGGTTGGAGCAGTCTGCCCAGGGAGGGAGTGGAGTTGCCATCCCTAGAGGGGTTCAAATTACAAGTAGTTGTGGCCCTAGGGAACAGGGTTGAATTGGCAGGGTGGGGTTGGGTTGATGGTTGGATTATCTTGGAGATCTCTTCCAACCTTAAAGATTCTATAGTTTATCATTCTATAGCCTAAACTGTTTGTATTATACTGAGTGCTATTTACCTACAGAAAATATTCTGCTCTTCTCATCAGTGAAAGCAACAACATCATTCAGAAGGTTGGATTTGTGTTCTCTATCTTCTTTAACAACAGTTCAAAAGCAAAAGTAATACAATTATGTCTCGAAACAGCTTAAATTTATGTCATTCTCCCCAGCAACACCAAAACCAGAACATGATAAAAACCAAAACTCATACTTTTTTTTTTTAATGTTGCCTTGGTGGTTTCAGCAGTTTTGGAAGACTATGTTGTCAGCTGATTTTGTCTTTGAATTTTACTGCTCTGGATTAAAAACAAACTACTGCTTTTTTCTCCTCTTTGTAAAGTTTTACTTTTTTTAATGGCCTATAACTCTACTTTATTCAATCTTATTGAGACACTCAAGAAGTTCAGTGCTCTGTTGGGTACTTCGTTATTACACTCCAGTGTCTGATAGCTGGAAGAATTAAACATGTAGAACAAGAAAGAAAAGTTATTTACCAACATTTTACTTTATCCTTCAAGGAGAACATTCCTAGGAGTGTTCTGAGGAAGAGAGGGATGCAATATTGGGTTTCCATTTATGGTGACTCTATTAATCAAAGGACAGATTCCGTTCCATTTGATTTTGATTCTCACAAGATAAGGATCTAAGTGAGCTTCAGTGATACTGGTAACTCAATCACTTAAGCAAAGAAAAGGGCTGCTGGGCATACTGTCATTTGCTTGGGGGAAGAAATATTTGTGTGTGATAGGAAGAAATTGATAACATTTTTCTCTATTTTAAATTTACAGGGAACTGTATAATTTATTAATCTCTTTTGAGATTTATTATCCTCAAAGATTTATTAAATCTCATTGTCTTGTGAGAAGATGACAGTGATCATTTGCACTCTAAATGATTTCATAGAACCATAGAATTGTTAAGGTTGGAAGAGACCTCCACGATCATCCAGTCCAAATGTCACCCCAACGCCACCCTGCCAACTAAACCCTGTTTCCCAGGGCCACATCTACTTGTTTTTGAACCTCTTGATGGGCCAGAGGCTCCACCCCCTCCCTGGGCAGCCTGTTCCTGCCCCTGACCACTCTGTCAAGGGAGACATTTTTTATGATGTCCAACCTAACCCTCCTCTGGCACAATTTGAGGCCATTCTCTCTTGTCCTACCACTGATGACTTGGGAGAAGACATCAACCCTCACCTCTCTCCACCCTCCTTTTAGGTAGCTGTAAAGAGCAATAAGGTCTCCCCTCAGCCTCCTCCAGCCTACACAACCCCAGTTCCTTCAGCCTCTCCTAATCAGACCTGTCCTCCAGGCCATTCATCAGCTCTGCTGTCCTTCTCTGGACTCACTCCAGCCCCTCAATGCCCTTCTTGTATTGAGGTGCCCAAAACTGAACCCAACACTCGAGATGAGGCCCCACCAGTGCCCAGTACAGGGGAAGATGTGTAAACGTGACAGGCAAGAATGAGAAGGTTTTCGTGACCGTTTATCTTCCTCTCATTTTTGGAACAACTGGCATTTTCAGAGCCCATTAGTCCACTGGATAGTGCATATGACTGAAAGAAAGAGGTGAAGAGCAGGTCTTTTGAAGTATCATAAACGACATTTAGGTGTGTTAGATGAGAAACCACAGCTGTCTTCAGAGTTCATGGAAGCTGTTTTCCTTTCAGGTACTGCATCAGACTGACTCAAGAAGATGGATAGAAACATCTCTACACTCACTATCTAGTGACGCTGCCATTTTTCTTTTGCCTTTAGTAATGTCTTTTCCGTAATAAAGTGGCAGTTCACTGTTCTTTATGATGTGGAATTTAGATAGGACTTTTAAAAACATATTTATTTTTACAAAGCAGCTACATTAAGGAAACTTACTGACAGCATCACTGCAGTTACTACATTTTATCCCAAGCTAAGGAAGCTCTCCAAGAAGTGCTGCCATTGAGTTTGTCAGGCAGAGCAATCAAGCAACATTTGCCTGGTAACTGTGGCTCCTGTGTGTGAAGCTGAAGTGACAGTTGCTTGTGCTGATAATACTTTTGAGTACATATCTCATTGCTCTGCAGAACAAAATGCAATGTGGGGGAGTGCAGACAGAGGATTATCCCATAGGAACCCCACAAGAAAAACAAGCTGTAGCTAATACAACTGCAAATCAAAGTCAGAACAATTCACAGTCCATCACTGATCATCACATGCTTGTGACCCTGTAAATCAAGTAAGACCAGCTGTGGAGCTACTAGAACTTTGATCAGAAACCAAAGACAAGAAGGGGAGTGTGAGCAGACTGTGTTAAAACACATAACAACTCCCAGGATCACAGAAAGTTTGAGACTGGAAGGGACCTCAAAAGTTCCCCCTGCCACAGCAGGATCATCTAGATCAAGTCACGCAGGTTTTAAATGTCTCCAAAGAAGGATACTCCACAACCTCCCTGGGCAGCCCTTTCCAGGTCTCTGTCATCCTTACTGGGAAGAAGTGTGCCTTCTAATATTGATGTGGAGCCTCATATGTTCCAGCTCACATCCGTTGCCTCTTGTTCTATTATTGGATACCACTGAGCAGACACTGGCTCCATCCTCTTGACACCTGCCCTTTCCATATGTATAAACACACATTTAATAGGATCACTCCTCATTCTTCTATTTTTCCAGGCTCGAGAGACCCAGCTCCCTCATCTTTTCCTCATCAGGGAGATGCTCCACTCTCTTTATCATCTTTGTGGCTCTGTGCTGGGCTCTCTCCAGCAGTTGTCCTTCTGGAAATGAGCAGCACAGCATTGCACACAACATTCCAGATGGGGCCTCACCAGGGCAGAGTAAATGCCAAGTACTCAATGCCAAGTAGGCACCATTCCCTACCCCAAACACTTTTCCTGTTAACACCACAGGATGACTGTCACCATAACCCATCCCCCTGTTCTACTTGAGGAAGACACACACCCTCAGCTTAGGACCCAGAGGAATATTGCACAGAGAGCGTAATACTAGAGAAAAGGATCAGATGGCAGGAAGCTGCTGTATGACAATTTCAGGTGAATTGTTAAGGTTTTCCTGGGGTAGCTTGGTGTGTGCTTGTTGGCAGCGCTACAGGCGAACTGACAACAGAGATCTGCCTGTTGATTAGCCTGTTAAGGTTTCAGTCAGACTAACAAAACCCCCTTTGCTCCACATGCGTTGTTCCCTTCTGCCTTCAACAAGATTTGGGATGTTGCTATAGATAGCAGAAGGAGAACTGCAGACACTTCCCAAGGCCTCCCCTTAGTACTGTAAGACTTTCCAGTGAAACAGCTGAACTCTGTCCCATTTTAGCACCAGACTGCGCACCATTCGTCTTAGCCTGCTTATTTAGGGTCTGACTCCTCTTTCCTCTGAATGCAACTACTCTTGCAACACTTCTTCTGGCCTCACTATACCGCCTGAAATGAAACTTGTTTTCATGCACACCTGGAGAAACTCTTGTGTCCTATCAAATCACTTGTATAGGTACCAGTGGGAACGCATCAGGGATTTTTCTGACTTTCTTTCCTGTGACTTACAAATACCAGTATCTTCCAGCACACCAGTGTTCCAGAGTATTTTCTCAAGTGAGCAGGCTTCCAGATTTCTAACAGCAATTTCAGCTTTACCACATGTAATTCCACACTCCACTCCACCTTTTCCATTAACGACGTGCACACTTCCTTCCAATCTCAGCCTTCAGATTTCATTAGCACAGGCTTTACTTTTTCTTCCCTCTTACTAATACAGACATTACACGAGTCTAACTCTTGTCAACTCTAGCTAACAAGTCAACACTTTTAGATTCCTCTTAATACGCTGCAGCAGTGTATTAAGAAGGCAGTACTGAATCAAATCTGAAACCTGAAAGTTCCTAAGATGCTATATCAAACACTTCCCTAGCATCTGGATAGATCTGATCTTCTTCACTGCCATTGCCCAAGTTTGTAATTGCATGAAGACAAGCAGTGAAGTTTGGCTCAGATACAGGTCCATTAAAGCCTCACTTCTCATCTGTCTTAGCACATTAATGATGAAACGTGCATTTTATTGATTTACAAAGCATTCAAATCACATTTATGCTACCACAGCTGTCAGTATCAGCCTTTTTGTTTCTGTCCATCCAGGACATTCTCCTTGGAGCATAAGCTTTTAGAAGTGAGCATCACTGTGCTCACTGAAGGCGATAATTGTTAGGATCCCAAAGACAGTATGTCCTTCTTGCCTTCTTCTTTCATATGAACATGGGATGCAGTGTCAGTTCTTACATTCTGAATATTAATCCATAGACATATGGTCCTGTTTACAAATAAAGCATCACTCTGTTGGGACTAAATCATGGAATCATAGAATGGCTTGGGTTGCAGGGACTTTAAAGATCATCTAGTCCTAACCCCCCTGCAGAGGCAGGGACGCCTTCACTCGATTAGGTATATTGACTCCCTGTTCTAAAGGGAGAGCTGTTGAGGGTGTTGGTAGATGAGCAGCTCAATATGAGCCTGCAGTGTGTGAGGACAGCCCAGGCCAATGGTCTCCTGTACTGGATCAAAAGAAGTGACACCATAGGGTCAAGGGAGGTGATGCTCCCTCTCTGTTCTCCTCTTATGAGACCTCACCTTGAGTTCTGCATCCAGTTCTGGAGTTTCCAAGACAAGAAGGATGTAGAACTGTTGCATCAGGTCCAGAGGAGGCCACAGGGATGATAAGAGGGCTGGAGCCCCTCTGCTGTAAGGACAGGCTGCAGGAGTTGTGGCTGTTCATCCTGGAGAAGAGGCTCTAGTGGAACTTAAAGCAGCTTCCAGTAGCTGAAGGAGGCTACAGGAAATCTGGAGAGGGACTTTTTATGAGGGAATATAGTGATAGGACAAGGAGGATGGATTCAAGCTCAAAGAGGGGAGATTTAGACCGGATCTTATGCAGACATTCCTCCCTGTGAGGATGCTGAGACACTGTAACAGGTTGATCAGCAAGGTTGTGATGGATCCATCCCTGGAAGTGTTCAAGGCCAGGATGGATGGGGCTCTGGGCAGCCTGGTCTGCTGAGAGGTGTTGCTGCCTGTGGCAGGGCTTTGGAACTTGGGTCCCTTCCAACCTAAACCATTCTATTATGAGAAAGAACATTTCAGCCTTTATGATATATACAATTTTTTTCTATATATATTCTATATTTTATATATATGTGTAGATATAGAATATATATATATTTTCTATACCAATATTATATATATATTCTATATATATTCAGGACCCCATTCTGAATAACCATTTTCTCTGCCTAGCTCTTAAAATCTAGACTCTGTTATAATCAAAAATGTGTCAAATTAGAAAAGTTGGTTACCTTTGCCCTTCTTCTGTTCAATCAGTTTATAGATGTCTATCTTCAATCCAGTCCTCCCAGAGAGAATTCTACTGTCACCTGTAAGCTCTAACGCCTTACACTTCTCAAGAGAAAACATCCTGTTTTTAAGACAACTCTCCATTCTTTTTCTCCTCTTTGTGGAAAAAAAGAACTGTGGGTTTTTTGGTTTTGCTAGGCCAACTATGGTTTGTGGGCTGTTAATTTCCAGTCAGGCATCCTTAACTGGGAGAGGCAAAGGCCAGGGCAGCTGACCTAAGCTGACTCCCAGGTATATCTCAAACTGCCAACATCTCACTCATTATAAAGGGGGAAGTTTGCTTGGAAAGGGGACTCCTGCTCCTTCCCTCTGGTGGGTTGTGATTGTCATTCCACCCCTGAGGACAGCTTCACAGAATCACAGAACATCCGGGACTGGAAGGCACCTGGAAAGATTACCTATTCCAATCGCCCTGCCACAGCAGGATCCCCTATATCAAGTCACACAGGAGGGTTTTAAACATCTCCAGAGAAGGAGACTCCACAACCCTCCTAGGCAGCTTAATTCATTTTGGTCACCACTGCACACTTGCTGGGCTGAGTATCACTTTATATCTTTGCATTGGCATTAGTATTAAGTTTTTATGTGTCATTGAATCTATTTTAATTTCCAACTTTGCATCTTCTCTCCTTTTCCAGATCCCCGTTGGGGTGGATCTGGGTCATCAGGTGATAGAGCAACTGCTATCATTTAGCCTGGATACAGACTAGATGTAGATAAAGGGTCTTCGACGTTTGATCCCATATTCCTCATCCTAAGAGCAGCAACTTCTATGTCTCTGTATTTACTGCCCTTCTCTCTCTGTGTATGTATATACCTGCAATTGCTCCTTTCATTTTGTAAAGCACTACCAAAGCTTGGAAGGACCTATGCAATTTATTGTAGAGGAAATACTGATTGCCAGTCTTTAGAATCATAGAATCATCATAGAATCATTACAGATTGGAAGGGACCTCGAAAGATCATCTAGTCCAATCCCCCTGACACAGCAGGATCACCTAGACCAAGTCACACAGGAACACATCCAGGTGGGCCTTGAATATCTCCAGTGAGGGAGACTCCACAACCTCCCTGGGCAGCCTGTTCCAGTGCTCCATCACCCTCACCGTGAAGAAGTTCCTTCTCAGGTTGATGTGGAACCTTCTATGCTCCAGCTTACAACCATTGCCCCTTGTCCTATCACTACATGACGCCGAGAACAGCCCAGTTCCATCCCCCTGACACCCACCCCTCAAATATTTATAGACATTAATGAGGTCACCCCTCAGTCTCCTCTTCTCCAAGCTAAAGAGACCCAACTCCCTCAGCCTCTCCTCGTAAGGGAGATGCTCCATTAAATTAAGAGAACTGACTCTTAATTTGTGCCTGCAAGCACCTTTGTGTTTATCACTCACAAAATCTTACAGGTGGAAAGGGACCTTGAAAGCTCATCTAAGTCAAACCCCCACTATGCATCTCATTATGAGTACAAATAATTGATTTCATAAAGCTTAAAATGCTTCTCTAGCAAGTCCTATGTCCAGGGAGAAACCTGCAGCCTTTTTAAAGCTCAGCTATGGAACCATGGACGGAAGAACTTACTGAAACAGCCCTTTTTAGCTCTGTAGAGAATCTGTGTTTAACATTCAGACAAGCAGCTGCCATCAAACCTGCTTTGATTGGATACACAAATTAAAAGCTACTCCTAGGAGTTATGTTGGCTGTAATGCTTGCAAATAGAATGTGCTATGGTTACTCTCATTACAGGCCAAATATTATTCGAGGCAGAAATACATGTCCATTATGATTAGATCAAGGTTCCTTTGAAGCCTGAGAATATCACTGGAATTAGCTTTGGAAGAGGAAAAGATATCAAAGCGACACAGAACAATCCTTGTATCATCTCTAGAGAAGTCAGACTGCAAAACTACAGCTAAATATTCTCCCCAGTGCAAGAATGAACTTATTTAGATTATTAAAGTCTGGCTCTGTCCTGAAAAGTCACTATAAAAAATTTTAGTATAGGTATTGTACTTGCTTGTTGCAGGGGGTTTGACTAGATGACCTTTGGAGGTCCCTTCCAACCCAACATCGTCTATGATTTTATGACAACCTATTACTGATTCATTATTTGTAATGTTTTCATATCCCCCTCACTTAAGAACAACATTATATTTCTGATTCCATAGTTTATGCTGTGGAAATTTGAAGAACAGTAGAAATATGTTTAAAATCAATGGAAATATCCAGGTTGTCTGTAAGAAACTAAATGAAATTTATTAGACCCTCTCTTTGGCTATGAGAAGACAGAGGACTTATGGACTGGATGAAATTGCCATAAATTGCTAGCATGAGACCTGAAATACTGTGATCTGGCCAGCAGATTGAGAGGGGGGACTCTGCCCCTCTGTTCTACCCTGGTGAGACCTCATCTGCAGTCCTGTGTCCAGCTCTGGAGCCCTCAGGGCAGGAAGGGCAGGGACCTGATGCAGCGGGTTCAGAGGAGGCCACCAAAATGATCAGAGGGCTGGAGCCCCTCTGCTATGAGGACAGGCTGAGGGAGCTGGGGTTGTTCAGCCTGGAGAAGACAAGGCTCCATCCAGGGGGACTTGATAGCGACCTTCCAGTCTCTGAAGGAGGCAACAAGAAGGCTGCAGAAGGACTGTTTACGAAGGCCTGGAGTGATAGGATGAGGGGCAGTGGTTTCACGTTAGAGCAAAGCAGATTGAAATGGGCTGTTAGGAAGAAGTTCTTCAGCAGGAGGGACGTTGAACACTGGAACAGGTTGCCCAAGGAAGTGGTTGAGGCCCCATCCCTGGAGATCTTCAAGGGGAGGCTGGACAAGGCTGTGGGCAACCTGATCTAGTTGAGTCTGTCCCTGATCCCTGCAGGGGGTTTGGACAAGATGACTTTGCAGGTCCCTTCCAGCCCGATACATTCTATGATTCTGTGATTATTCTAAGGTATTTTCCTTTAAATTCTTTCCCACTGCTGTGCATTTTATTTCAGGTGTATCCAGCAGAAGCACTTATTAAAACATGAATTTTTAATATGTGTAAGTGGGTATGAAAAAACTGCTCTTTCAAAAGCATCATGAGGCTTACAAGAGAGCAACAGAATTCACCCACAAAAATGGATCCAGTTGTTTATTAAACACTAAACATAACGTGCTTCCAGACAGGCTTTATATCATTCAACAATTCCCATTATTAATTTATAAACAAAATTCATTAAATCTGGGAAAAAAACTACAATTGTTAATAGTTTTACTGCATGTCTGCAGTGAAAATTTCTGAGAAATGCAAATTGTGATGTAAATTTCAAAGGTGGCTTTTCACAGTGATGTTGTTATTTCACAGAAACTTGTGTCTTCAAAATGAATTACTGTTGTTATTGCAGCTGGGAAAGCCCTCTGAGCTCATCCAGTCCAGCCCAGGACCTAACATCACAACATTGGCCAGACCAGGGCACTAAAGACCACAGCCAGTCTGGCCTTCAACACCTGCAGGGATGGGGACTCCACCACTGCCCTGGGCAGTCCATTCCAGGGTGTGATCACCCTTTCCATTAGGAAGGGCTTCCTAACACCCAACCTAACCCTCCCCTGGCAGCTTCAGGCCCTGCCCTCTCATCCTGGCACTAGTTTCCTGGTAGAAGAGCCTGATCCCCACCTGACCCTACCATTTCCTTCAGGGAGTTGTACAAAGGGAGAAGGTTGCCACTGACTCTCCTCTTCTCCAGGCTAAACACTCCCAGCTCCCTCAGCCTCTCCCCATCAGACTTTCTCTCCAGTCCCTTCCCCAGCCTTGTTGCTCCTCTGGACCTGCTCCAGCCCTTCAATTTTTTTCTTGAAATGAGGGGCCCAGAACTGCCCCCAGTACTCAAGGGGAGGCTTCACCAGTGACCAGTACAGCGGGTGAATTATGTTCCTAATCCTGCTGGCCACACTATTGCTGATCCAAGCCAGGATGCCATTGCCCTTCCAGGCTACCTGGGCACCCTGCTGGCTTTTGTTCAGTCAGTTGTCAACCAGCACTGCCAGATCCCTCTCTGCTGGGCTGCTCTCCAGCACTCATGACTACATGAACATGCAAATAGCTACCTTCAGCTTATAGCAGCAGATCTTTTTCAAATATGCCAAAACCTGAGTCCGTGATTGTGAAGTGCTGCTGGAGAACACTTTGACAAATATTCTGAATGTTTAATCATTGTTCTCCAGCTTTGAAAATACCTAATGAGTCCAAGATGGACTTTCTTACAGTGATCTGGCCACTCAGTATTCACTGCAGGAAAAACCAGAAGCCCTAATGTTCAGTAGCTAACACGGCAGCATTGAGACAGATTCTGCACTTGCAGCATGGCTCCTTTCTAGAACCCCATGGTTCCCCAGTGCAGAGCAGTGTGGAGATGCTGTGTGCATGGTCATATCTTGCCTTGCTGTGGGATGTGGGCTGGAAACACTTGAGAAGTGGTCCTGGAAACAGCAGGGAATTCAAAACTGGTGCTGTCTGCTGAAACCTAGACACCCCTTGCGCCACAACCAGTTTATCCACACCCTGAGGAGGATAAATCTACATAAATAAGCCTGATTACTTTGCAGTTTCCTTGGCTACAGAACAAAGCCTAAGCAGGGCAATACTGTTGTAATAGCTGGTGCTCTACAGAATCTTTGCTTTCAAGAGAGGTCATGCTGTAAAAATAATTGTAAACATGTGCCTGCTCCCTGCCCCTCAGCCACAGCTTTTCTTGCTGACCTCTGTCAATTTGAGCTTGAATTTGAATTGTAGCTGAAACAAATATATAAGAAGGTATAACACTGCTGGTGTATGACACTATTAGGAAATCAAACCCCACTTGAGATGGCATCTGGAATATTGTGTCCAGTTCTGGGCCCCTCAGTTCCAGAAGGACATGGAATTGCTTGAGAGAGTCCAGCACAGAGCCACAAAGATGATGAATCATAGAGCGGAACATCTCCCTGATCAGGAAAGGATGAGGGAGATGGGTCTCTTGAACCTGGACTAAAAGGAGACTGGGAGATGATATTAATGTTTATAAATAGGGAGAGGGCAGGGGTTAGGAGGATGGAGTCAGCCTCTGTTCAGTGGCATCCAGTGACAGGACAAGTGGCAACAGTTGTGAGCTGGAACAGAGTAGGTTCCACATCAATATGAGAAGGAACCTCTTCCCAGTGAGAGTGACAGAGCACTGGAATGGGCTGCCCAGGAAAGTTGTGGAATTTCCTTTCCTGGAGATGTTTAAAACCCTCTTGGACATGCTCCTGTCTGACTTGATCTAAGGAATCCTGCTGTGGCAGGGGGATGGGACTGAATGTTCTTTCAAGGTCCCTTCCAATCTCTAACATTCTGTGACTCTGATTTAACTCCCAAAAAATAAACAGGGCATTTAGAATGTATTTATGTTGATTAGTAGGTTTGGACACTGTTATGTATTCCTTTACTTTGAGGTTATTTGGATTTCTCTTGAAGGTTCTCATAGATGCAACACACTTTTACGCAATATTAAGAAGCAGTTGGCCACAAGCAGCATGATCATTTGATTCATAACTGCACACACCGCAGAATTGTGGAAGCAAGCAGGAGAATTCAGAGCATGGGAGTCCAGAATGAGGTGAGGGACAGGGAGGGGAGTGTATCAGGGATAGCACAGGGCAGGGGACAGATCCCTTAAGCTTTAACCTCTGTATTTTAGTTGGAAATACGCTGTTGTACACTGCTGGTAGTGATCAGGTAATACCACTACAGTTTAATTTAGGCAATGCACTCTAAAACTAGGTGCCGACTCCTCTCAATAGTTCATGTGTAAATTATGGGGTGGAGGGGGAAGAAAAATGCTATGACTTCACTCAGGTCAAACCTATCTAAATGACTAAACTAGAAGTTTATAATTTAGAAGGGAAAATAGTCTCTTTGTACCACCTTCTTCTTACAAGACTCCCACTCCTATTTCTGTTTTCTAACTGAACAGCCATTTTAGTCTTCAGATCTCATTTCCTAATTTCCTCTCAAGACTATAGAGAAGGACTAGTGACCTTTTCTTTTTCCTTTTCCCTTTTCCCTTTTCCTTTTTCCTTTTCCTTTTCTGTCTCCTGTCTCCCTTCTCCCAATTTCTCTTTACTGTCTTTCTTTTGATACAGTGTCTTCTCACTCCTCCTTTTCTGGACTGCACACAAACAGCTTTTCAGTGTTTGCTAATCTATTTAGTGATAAATTTCCAGTCCTCACAACACAGGACAGACAAATTTGCAGTAGCTATTGTTTTGTTGGTTGTTTTTTCTTCAATAAAAGAGGATGGTTTAGCGGGCAGGGTGGAGTTGGGCTGATGGTTGGACTTGATGATCTTAGAGGTGTCTTCCAACCTTAATGATTCTATGATCTGAGACAACAATCTGGTTGTTCATAGGTGCAGTAAGAGTTCTTGTTTGCAGCTTCAAGGCTGGATCTCTGATTCACAATTATCACATTTCTGACCTATTTTTCTAGTTTCCTCCCCTTTTTAACTTCCCCAACTCTTTCTTGCTTTATTCTGCCACTTGAATTTACCCTTCCTGGTACTTGTGTGTGCATCAGGCAGGCACAGTGTTTCAGGAGATGGTTTAGAGGTTATAGGTTGTAGAGCACATGGTAGGACTTGAAGATCTCAAAGGTCTTTTCCAACCTTGATGATGATTCTACCTCTTCTTCCTTATTCCTTTATCCCTTTTGTGTCCTTCTTTTTTGTTTCTCCATCCCCCTTATTCTCACTGTGTTGTCTTGTGTGTGGTAATCTCCTTCATTACTGCCAGTGAAGACACTAGCAACCACATCTCTCGATGGCTGCTGTTTACCCAAATGCCTCAGGAAGGGACAATGCCTCAGTGCCTGCCACAAAAGATGCGTAAAATAGAAAAGGAGACAAGAAAGAGGAAAGAAAACCGTGTAGTGCTGCAATTACTGTAAGTCTTTCTAGTGATGTGGTTGGATGATAGACGTCTGACTCAGAGAGTCTTCACAGGCACAGGTGTGGAAAGCCACCTACACGAAGGAACTCAGATGTTTTATGTCCTTTACAAATGCTCTCGAGCTGCACTGGGGTTTGAATAACATGCTTTACCTTTTGAAAAATGGTGTGAAGGAGAAGTATTGCTGCCACATTTGCATTTTTATAGTATAGCTTGCTCTGAAAGTGTTAAGAGGAGATTGCCTGGCTTAAAGCCTGGCTCAATGATTACTGGAGGATATTTTCTCCAGCAGTATCCAACCACCATATGGAGTGCCAAGTAGCATAAAGGAAATTTCTGCAGCAATTCCATGATTACGGTTACTATACATTAAAGGCACAGAAGAACTGTTGTAAATTATCTGTGTGGTTCTTGCAAAGTAAATTACTTTGCTCAGATCACAGGTGACAGGCTTCTATTACAGATAATTTTGTTTAAATGCATGGCAATCTTTTAAAATAAATGACTCCGAGCAGCAGAACTCCCATGATGCTAACAGTACATCATTCCAGCACTGCCACTGCATGTCTCTTGAGCGACCTTGAGCAAATCATTCTCCATCCCACCACCCAGCTTGCCTCCCTTCCTGTGGTCTGCCCATCACACAGTGACAGTCTCTCTCCGTAGTAGAGATATCATTTGATCACTTTTAAAATTGTTAGTGCAGTAGGGTCTATACTAGTCTCTTGAAATGTTTGTAACCAATGCTTTTTAATAATGATGATTAATCATACTAACAGGATGAGTTTTGGAACACATGACTGGTGAGAAGATGTAAGAGTCAATTATTTCAGAGATTTGTAGCTGAGGATGAGCTGCAGTGAGTTATGGTTGAGGACCACACGAGTAACACCAGTAGTGAAGACTTTGAAATGATTCAGGCCAGGGAGGACAGAGAGAGGATGAGAATCCATTTCTTCACATAGTAACCTTCAACTCCCTTAGATATGAAGTTATTTAACAGCCTCAAGCTGCACCAGAGGAGGTTTAGGTTGGACATTAAGAAAAATTTCTTCCCAGAAAGACTAGAGATTGGAAGAGGCTGCCCAGAGAGGGGGTTGAGTCTCTGTTCCTGGAGGTGCTTAAATATCATTTAGATCACTTTGGTGCTTAGAGATCTGGTCTAGTGACAAACTTGGTAGAGCGGAGGTTATTGGTTGGATTTGATGGTCTTAAGGGTCTTTTCCAACCTGGATGATTCTATGATTCTGTTCTTTCATCTGCTGAGACCATGTGATAGCCTCTATGACAATTTTCTCATCCATTTAAAGTATTTATGCCCGCAGCTACTACCCAGCTCCTGGGTAGTTCCTCTTGGTTGTCAGCAACACTCTGTTCTATATCCTACTCAGAGCTGCTAGCAGTAGTTGTCTTTCCTCCTCGTCCCCTTTAGGACCCTTTTATTACTTGGACCTCTAGCTTCTCATGAACCCTGTGAGGAGAATTTTCCAGGAAAGCTCCAGTAACTCTACAGCTTCTCAGTCCTGGAAGAAATGATTTTCTGAAGCTCGTGTTTGATTTGCAGAGAACATGCACTTCACCCTCCGAGGGAAGCAGGTGTCTCACCATAACCCACAAGCACAAGAACATGCCATTTCAAACTGCAACAAAGTGCATATGTGCCAGATGAACTAAGGTTTCACAGGCAACTTCAGTCCTGGCAGTTTGACTTTCCAGAATCAAGTAAGCAAGTGAGTAATGCTGTTCTTTTACCCCCAGGCTTTTTGGTTTGATGGAGCTTCTTTCGTTTAAAAAAGAAACAAGCAAGACTCCTCAAACTCCTACTTTTTAATCCCAATATATTTTAAAGACATCTCCCAAAAATTCAGGAACCACATGGGGTTTTTCCCTCAGGTTGTGAGGGGACTGTGTTGCAGTAATCAGAGCCTTCTCACTCTACATTGGTTGATTTTCAATGCCCTTGTTTCTCGCCGCACTTGTTTTTCACCTCCGCTCTCCCCACTTCTCTTGCAGTCGCCCTTCCTTAAACATCTTTCACTCTCTTCCCCATCTACTGCTTCAAGTCTGGTTTCTCTTGCCAGCATCTTTCTTTCCTACTCATCACGCCAATATTCCTTGTGTATAACTCCCCCAAGTCTTCCTCTTCACTCTCAGGCTTTGCAGCTAGACTGCTTTTTGCCTTCAGCATCAAGAGACAGGAGTTTTCCTCAGATTTCCTACAGTCAAACTCTACCCTGATGTTTGGTGCTATCAGAAATCACTTAAAGAGCACCTGAAACGCTTAGGGCAGAGTCAGTCTTCAAGAAGCTTAGCAATCAGCCACTATAAAACTCTAGATGATACAGATAACCCGAGCTTTGTCAGAAATGCTTATCTGGGGAGAATTTTTTCACAGCTATGCCTGCATGGATGCATTTGACTGTGATGTCACTGCATATCGTCGTCATCATCATCATTATTGAGCGGCTAGGGTTGAAAGGGACCTTAACGATCATCCAGTTCCAACCCCTTGCATAGACAGGGACATCTTCACTAGATCAGGTATCCTGTGCCACAGTGTGTGAGACGTAAATCTTTTGACTGAGGCAACTTGAGGAATAAAGGATGATAAATTTTATGCTAAGAAATTACTAATTTAGCTGAAATTTTACCTTTCAAGCAAACAGCAATTCTTGATGTACCTACGATAATCCAGTTTGTTTGGTTAGCACCCCAACACTTGAGCTCACAGCAGAAAACAGAAGATAGTTTCAAAATGAGATGTTTGCTACCTGTACCCCACAATACCTACATGTGCACAGCAGCTGTTCATTCCTCCCCACACTGCCATAACTTCTGCAGGAATCTGTGCAACTTGTCCCTACACAAATACCTGGTAAGTTCTAAGGGAGCTGGAAGCTGCATCAGAGGTCATCAGTGACATCTCTCTCCTGAGTTGCTTCCATGTACTACAGTTGTTGAGACAAATTCCTGTCTGTGAAGGATTAGCTTTTCTCTTTACAGAAAGATCTGGGGAGACACTGCACCTGAGACAAAGGGTGGTAAGAGCCAGGGTTGCGAGAGCACTGCCAGCACATCGTGTCTGCCCAGCTCCATGCCTTCCAGTCCTCAGGAAGGTATGAAAAGCAAGACAAAAAGATACAGTCTGCCTCATGCATTTCATGAGCTGAGGAATGGGCGATACAGGTATGAAGAGTTTACTAAGTTTTAGTGATACACAAGGAAATATTAAAAATCTCTAAGCGTGAGAAGTTATTGGAGAGCTTCTTACAGGCAGTTACGATGATATCCTTGAACATGATGCTTATTTTTCTGTCCTACATACAGAGAACATAATAAATAATGAGAAGGACAATACAATGCATCTTTTATGTTGTTTTTAATAAAACAACATAAAAAAGTGGGGTTGTTTTAATGCACTCTGAATACATGTATATTTTATGGCTAAAACACCACACTCAGTCCCAGCCTGAATTTCAAAGTAATTTTATTTAATAAGTTATGTAAAGAAGTTTTTTGTTCTTTTTTATTTCTCTGATATTCACATATAAATCTAATTTAACTCTGTTTCCTTCTAGCTACACAGCAGAACCTTCTGAATTACCACACAAAGTATTCATTGCTTTCTGGACAGGGAGGGTAATCCTGCTGCCAGGGAGCTCTCAGGAGGGAAACTAGATGTGGGCAGCTGAATATGCCCTAAATTAATTCCTGAAAAGTCCTAATAGCTGAAGAAAATGTTAGTTATCAAGAATTCATGTTTAATAGAAGAAATACAAATCATCTAAGCTGCCTGTAGTCTGAATTACTGCAAAGAGCATCTACTCCTTGCAGCACAGAAGATGGATTTTGTGTTTTCCTATTTGCAGTAGCTCATACAGTTATGGCAGAGAGAGAGAGAGATTCAGAACAGAGAACTGGAGAGTAAAGAATGGCCATTTCACACAGCTCTCTTGTTCTGTTGTGTCAGTGCTAACTGGTATAAGCAACAGGGACAAAGATGTGAACCACATTTCATAGAATCATAGAGTCATCAAGGTTGGAAAAGATCTGCAAGATCATGAAGTCCAATCATCCTCCCTACAACCTCCAACCACTAACCCATCTCCTGAAACACCCTGTCTGTCTGCTTGTCAGATTGACAAGAAGAAAAGAAACACCACTTCTCCTTCAGAGAAATTAAGAGTGGGGAATGGAGTCTGAAACCACAACAGGATTGATCATTACTGGATTTCCTGAGCTGATAACAAAGATGAGAATTAAATCTGTAGTCACTCAGCTTTTGCCAGTCAACAGAGAGAGACCCTTTAGCACCACTGTGGACAACGCATCACTTTGAGCCGAAGAAATAAGCTGGAAGGAGCCGATCTCAATAGGCTGTAGTTAATAATACTCCTTCTGATTTCAGGAGAAAAAAAAACAACTTAAGGACTTTTTCCTTCTACTCCCACTTCTATTCTCCACCTCCCACTCCTGACATATTATGAGAAAAATTTCAGACACATGATGGAACAGTTGATTTTTTTTTCTATGACCCACTCAATCATAAATTAAAGAAGCCCCCCCGGCAAAGCACCACAGTGCATAAGCAGCAGAACCAGCCCGAGTGTCTTTCGCATGGTTGAGAGAGAGAGAGAGGGAGACTATAAATGAGTCTGTCAATTCTCCTTGTTCTCCTGTACATGTTACGCAAAACTCTGTGCCAAAGATTTATTTGCTTGGATTTTGTGTGTGGGGGGAAAAACGCAACCGAAAAAAAGACAGCAGAGATGGCCAGCAAGTGAATTTCAATTTCATGTGAGATGTTGACGTGTTGAAAGAGAAATGTTTCCTATAAAGAAAACAAAGTTAAGCCATTTTGGGTTTGGTCCTTTCCTCACACGAACTATGGAAGAGGAAGAAGGATCATAAAAATCTCTCTTGTAGACAACTATGCAGCAATGCTAAACAATTCACCAGAAGCCTCCTGTAGACCATGGCAATATTTAAAAAAAAAAAGATGCTACATAAAAAATACCAAATAAAAATATAGGAAGAATACCAAATAAAAATACACTAAAATACTAAATAAAATACATCAAAATATTAAGTAAAAATATATTAAAATACCACATAAAATGTAGTAAAAATACTAAATAAAAAGACACTAAAATGCTAAATAAAAATATAATAAAAATACTAAATAAAGATACACTAAAATGCTAAATAAAAACATAATAAAAATACTAAATAAAGATACACTAAAATGCTAAATAAAAACATAATAAAAATACTAAATAAGAAAATAATACTAAATCTGAATAAAGCTGAGTTGACTTTGACACAGAGCAGTGGCAATGAGCAATGACAGCAAGAGTTACCTCAGCAAATCTCACTTTCTGCCAGTATAGCTTCTTAATTTGCAAATGTTCATCAGTCTCCATAACACTAGTGTTTCTAAATTAATTTTAAATCCAGCTTGAATGGGAAAAGACTGACAAAGACAAAATGACCTGCTAAGTCCACGTATTTTAAACTTATCGCCCCTTGCCAGCAATTTTGTTTAAAGTTTATTTAAATTTAAATTGATTTAAATAAATAACCATTTATTTAAGATTTCAAGTTTCTGCCTTTAAAGCACACTGAAAACTAAGTCCATTTCATTTAGCTGTCGAGAGTGTTTCCATAGACACTGAAGTTTTACCAGGGCTTTGGCTGAACACAAATCAGTGAAGAAGAGGAGGCTCCCAGGCGACCTTCTGGCAACATTACAATCTCTGAAGGGGCTTTCAAGAAAGCTGGGGGAGGGCTTTTGACACGGATGTGTACCAAGAGGTCAAAGGGGAAGGGTTCCAAACTTGAAGAGGGGAGATTGAAGTTGGAAATGAGGAACAAATTCTTTCCTGTGTGGGTGGAACAGGTTTCCCAAGGCAGTTGTGGCTGCCCCATGCCTGGAAGTGTTGAAGGCCAGGTTGGATGGGGCCCTGAGTAACCCAATCTAGTGAAGGTGTCCCTGCTTCTGCAGAGGGGTTGGAACTAGATGATCTTTAAGGTCCCTTCCAACCCTGGCCATTCTATGATTTTATGTAAACTATACCATCATTTTCAGGTGGAGCTTCTGGTGGTGGGTACTGAAGAAGTGAGTCAACAATTGCTTAATTAATTCACCCTGAAGTCAGTATAAATCCCTGCTTTTTAGTGACATCAAGACATTTGACCTACAAGTTCGTTCCTCTTTCATCATTATATCTTGGCTGTTAGATAGAAACTCCTCAAGCTGTTTATCCTGGATTCCTGTTCACACAGGTCCTACCAAGAAGGCTTCTCGGTCCCTTCAATTCCACCTAGAGGCACAAGGGTTCAACAGCATCAGGAGCATCCCAACTTTACTCAGGGACTCTGAGGGGCTGGGGGAAATGTCACTGCTCTTCAGGTCACTTTGGAAAAGAACAGCAAGCTGTGGAACTAGAAAAGCTTCAGATTCAGCTGAAGTTTCAGCGCAGGTCTTTTGTCTGAGCTACAGCACTGCCTGCAGTTGCACCGCTCTTATAACCGTGTCACTCACTCACATGAAGTTCATAGGAAGGAACTGAGCCAACTTGTTCAGGATAAGGACATGTACAGATATAGATCTACATAAACAGAGACAAAAACACAGTGCGACCACAAGTCCTATTTCCTGAGGTCACTTTGGTCAAACTGAAAGGTCAGGTTGTCACAGGACGCAAAGATAAGTATCTGAGGTCTACTAAAATGCAACTTCAGACTGATCTGGATTTTAAGAAAAAAAAAGGATTTCTTTTTGCCATCACTTTGAAGTCTGTGCTGAGTTTAATTGCTACAAATTGTAGCCTATCCTGCAACAAATGGTGACCCCAACGTTATCCTGCAAAGACCTCTTGATGTGATCCTGCAAAGATCTAACGATGTGATCCTGCAAAAACCCCTCGACATGGTCTTGAAAAGATCTAACAATGTGATAAGGGCCTACAGTACCACCAACCAAAGAGCGGGCTGTTGGCGATCCCAATCAACTGAAGAAACTTGCAGCAGACCAAAGAGCTGCTATTGAAGAAACTTGCAGCAGACCAAAGAGCTGCTATTGAAGAAATTTGCAGCAGACCAGAGAGCTGCTATGTCTGGACGAAATCAACTGAAGAAATCTGCAGCAGACCAGAGCTCCTACTTCACAAAAAAATCAATATATTAAACACCTTGGATTTGAGGTGAGAAACTGGGGACTTATTGTTAATAATATTGTCAGCGTATGACCAAAGAAGAAAGGTCTGCCTTAGACATTTTAGTGTCTGCCCTTAGATTGTAGAAGATTTCTTATAATGATGAAAAAGTTTGCATGCTACTTGTTTGGCTGCAAGAAAATTTGCCTGTATGGCTGACAATGTTTTGGAGTTACGTACATGGGAGAAGGGAGGAAGAACCCTAAAGGATGCGGCTACACACGGGGAAGAAATGGCTCTATCTCTTCTTAGAATTTGGTGCTTGATTAGAGATGCACTTGAAAGGCTAAAGATCAATCATAAAGCTGCTGCTGCAGCCATAGGGGCTACCCCCTCTACTTCTGAGGTGCCTCAACCATCAGCACTGCCGTTAGAAAGTAATCCTCTCTTGTTTAATGTTTCAGCTCCCACTACTCCTGTTTTGCTACCACCTTCCCCTTTTGATGTGTTAGAGCCTGAGATGCCTTCTTCAGATTCCATTGCATCTGTTCGGAATCCTTTGAATTCATGGGCAAAAATAAGTGAGCAAGCTGAATTAGATGGAGAATCAACTGATATCTTCCGTGTGCTTTGCAATGCACAGGTAAACCCTCAGCATGAGCCAATTTCATGGGCCTGTTTGCAAGATCTCAGAAAAACTTGTGCCAGTCACGGTCTTTCTGCACCTTCTACATAGAGTCTTTTAAAAACTATGTTTGCAGAAGACCTGACTCCTTACGATACCACTAGTGTTATTGGGACTGTTTTAACTCCTATGCAAATTACAGTATCACAGTATCACAGTATTATCAAGGTTGGAAGAGACCTCATAGATCATCAAGTCCAACCTGTCACCACAGAGCTCAAGGCTAGACCATGGCACCAAGTGCCACGTCCAATCCTGCCTTGAACAGCTCCAGAGTTGGCGACTCCACCACCTCCCTGGGCAGGCCATTCCAGTGGCCAATGACTCTCTCAGTGAAGAATTTTCTCCTCACCTCAAGCCTAAATTCCCTTGGCATGCTTTGATGCTAGTGCCTGCCAAGCAGCCACAGTTGCTAATGCCCGGCGCTGCCAAAGGGACTCCCCTGCATGGCATCACGCTTGATCATTTAACGGGTGTGGGTCAGCATACTGATCCTGCTGACCAAGCGGCCTGACACAGGGAAGTTTGGCGTCAAAGTAAAGACCTTGCACTGCAAGGCTTAAATGTGGTCCCTGATGTGCAAAAAACCCCCCTTGCAATTCTTTACAAGTATTAAACAGGAGACCTCCAAAACTTTTATACAATTTGTAGACCACTTAAAAAGTGCTGCAGATAAACAAGTGGAGAATCCTGATGCCTGAGAGATGCTTTTACGTTCCTTGGCATTTGAAAACGCCAATATAGATTGCAAGAAGGTTTTATTGCCTTTGCAGAATCCTACAGTGGTTGAAATGATTGAGGCATGAAACAAGATGAGCTCTCTTACACAGAATAGACAAAACGTGGCTGTTAGTGTTGTCTCTGTGGTTGCTTTGGAGGTGGCAGCAGCTGTGCATCCCAATAAGAAGGGCTTTAATTGTGGCCAGAGCAATCATTATAAAAAAACCTGTCCACAGCAATGGAAAAAGATTGAGAGAGAAGGGGGTGCCTGTCAACTTCAAGACTTATGCCTCAGATGCCATAAAGACTATCACTATGTCAACCAATGCTGCTCTAGATTTGATATTGACGGCAAGACTTTGTTCCCTAGAAACAAGGGAAACTTGCAGCACAGCGTGACAGTGTGAAGACAAGAAATCCCCCTGCACAGACCTCCTCTGCACCCTTCAGCCTGCCACAGACCGGAGTGCCGACTTGGACGTCCCCCACAGTTGCAATAATGGATAAAGCTGTTCACAAGGTTCCTTTACAAGCTTTCAGACCTATTGGTAGTGGCCTCAATGCCTTGTTGGTGGGTCACTCAAGTGCTACCACAGGGTCTTTTTGTATGGTCAGAAGATACTGACTCTGATTTTGTGAGACAACTACAGGCATTGGTTTATACACCCTCTCTGCCTGTTTACACACTTCATGGCAGCTGCATAGCTGAATTAATTCCTTTTCAAGCATGTGTGATTCCTCCAACAGAAGGCAAGGAAAGGCGAAATCGAGGTTTCAGCTCAACAGACCTGCATGAGATTTATTGGACCTAGATGCTGATGGGTTCAGGACCTATGCTAAAGTGTCAGCTAATTTTCAAAGGAGGAAAGCCAGATTCCATCGAGCTCCAAGGTATAATAGGCAGAGGAGCAGATGCCACTTTCTTATCTGCCCACCACTGGCCTCCGCAATGGCTGATAATTGAGACACAAGATGCCTTAACAAGCATCGGAGGTGGTACAATAGCAAAGAAAAGTAAATATTACATTCAAGTGGTGGGCCCAGAAGGCCAGATGGCAACCATTCAGCCTTTTATCTCAAATGGGGATGTGACATCTGGGGAAGTGTTGTAATGGCACAACCACCTTTTTCATAGGGGCCACTGAGGCACAGCACCCTCTCTATATAGCACCAAAACTTAAATGGTTAGCAGGAAAACCTGTTTGGATAGTGGCCCCTGACAGAAGAAAAAAGCCATGCATTGCAGTCATTGGTCAAAGAGCAGCTATGACAGGGACATGTTGTCCCTAGTAACAGTCCATGGAACACCCGTGGTTTTGTAATTCGGAAAAAGAATGGAGCTCGGTGCATTCTGCATGATCTACGAAAAACCAATGAAATGATAGAAGATATGGGACCATTGCAACTGGGAATGCCATCTCCAACTATGATTCCATGCAGTTGGGACACTGTTATCATAGATTTAAAAGATTGCTTTTTTATAATAGCTTTACATCAAGAAGATGCCCCTAAATTTGTCTTTTCTGTACCATCTATGAACAACGCAGCCCCTTTGCAAAGATATGAGTGGACATTTTTGCTTCAAAGGATGAAAAACAGTCCTACTCTCTGTCAGCAATTTGTGGCACGAGCATTGTCAAAAATTAGACAAAAGTATTATGGTGTTCTCTGCTATCATTATATGGATGATGATATCTTTGCAGGAAAAGAAATGCAACAGCTCTTTTCAGTGGCTCAGGAAGCTTGCATTGCGATGGAGAAATCTGGCCTTCAAATTGCCTCTGAGAAAATTCAGACTTGCCCCTGCCCCAGAAATATCTAGGGTGGAAAATCTTGCCAGCAACTATTGAGCCTCAACAAATTAAACTGCAGATAAATATCAAAATGTTAACTGAATTGCAAAAACTTTTGGGTGCAATTAATTGGATCAGACCCTATTTGGGTATTACAAATATTGGTTTGTCTCCTCTCTTTGATTTATTTAAAGGGGATATGGCTCTGTTGTCACCTCGGCTCATACAACAGAGGCTCATCAAACCCTTGAGCATGTTCAGGAAGGCTCACAGGTGGCTTGAAGGCCATCCAATCCATGTGTGTTTATTTTTGCAACTTTCTGCCAGGTTTATGGTTTGATAGGTCAGTGGGTTCCTTCTCTGTCAGACTCCCTTGTCATATTAGAATGGATCTTTTTTGCCTTACCAGCCTAAGAAAACTGTCTCTACATAGATCCAGATGATTGCAAATATCATTGTACGTCGCAGAAAGAGAACTGTGCAAATATCTGGCTGTGAACCCTGCTATATCTTTATTCCTATTACAACTGAATATTTAGAATGGTGTACCGCTAACAGTTTTGAATTGCAGGTTGCTTTGGAAGCATTCGTGGGAGAAGTTGAAGTTCATTTTCCCTCTCATAAGCTGCCACAATTTTGTAGAGACCTGTTGTTTCTTTTCCCCTTTGCAGCACAACTCGTGATAAAGGACACACAGTTTTTACAGATGGCTCAGGAAAAGCTGCACTAACCTGACACGATGGTGAACAATGGCGTGATCATATTTTTTGTTTCACTGGGTCTCCACAAACTGTAGAATTATTTGCAGTGATTCAGGCTTTTAGTTTATGGAATTACAAGCCTATTAATCTGGTTACAGGTTCACAAGATGTTGCCAATGTACTTCAAAGGCTTGAGAAATCCTGGTTAAAACATGCTTCGAATGAGCAATTACTTTTGCTTTGTAAACAGCTGTGGTTCTTATTACCCCATCGGGAGCACCCTTATTATGTCCTTCATGTTAGAATCATAGAATCATTAGGGATTGGAAGGGACCTCGAAAGATCATCTAGTCCAATCCGCCTGCAACAGCAGGATCCCCTAAACCAAGTCACACAGGAACACATCCAGTCGGGTCTTGAATATCTCCAGTGAGGGAGACTCCACAACCCCCCTGGGCAGCCTGTTCCAGTGCTCTGTCACCCTCACTGGGAAGAAGTTCCTTCTCAGGTTGATGTGGAACCTCTTATGTTCCAGCTTACAACCATTGCCCCTTGTCCTATCACTACATGACACCGAGAACAGCAGCCACACAAACTTACCTGGGTAAGACGGTAACACGCGTGCTGACAACCTTACTTTGCCAGTTAGTACTATACCACTTCCAAATAGTTTGCAATAGGCTTGTTTGTCCCATAATTTCTTTCACCAAAATGCCACAGCCTTACAAAACCAGTTTAATCTTTCTTGGACAGCTGTGCACTCCTGCCCTGATTGCCCAAAATTCGCCTCTGCTCCTCAAACAGGAGTTAACCCCAGGGGGTTACAAGCCATTCAGCTGTGGCAAACTGATGTTCCCCACATTTCTTCATTTGGAAGACTGAAATATGTTCATGTGCCTGCAGATACTTTTTCAGGTGCTTTATGGGCCACTGCACACACAGGGGAAAAAGGCCCTGATGTTCTTAAACATCAGCTTGCTGCTTTTGCAGCTTTAGGAATTCCAAAAACTATCAAAACAGACAATGGACCTGGTTACACAGCTCTTAAGACACAACAATTCCCTCAGCAATGGGGTACTAATCATCTTACAGGAATCCCCCATTCACCACAAGGTCAACTGTAGAACGTGCTCACCAAAACCTTACAGAAATTGTTGAAAACAGAAAACAAGGATCACAGAATCATAAAATCTTAGAATCGTTAGGGATTGAAAGGGACCTCAAAAGAACATCTAGTTCAATCCCCCTGCAACAGCAGGATCACCTAGATCAAGTCGCACAGGAACACATCCAGGTGGGTTTTAAACATCTCCAGGGAAGGATGATAAGTGAGCCCCCACAAAACAGATTAAACAAGGCACTATATGTACATAATTTTTTCTCTCACAGTTGCAGATACTCCTGTGATTTATTCTCATTTTGCATCATTGTAGTCTAGAGATCTTGCTACAAAACCTCAGAAAGCTAAAGTTTTAGTAAAAGATCCACATTCAAAACAGTGGGAGGATCCGTATGATTTACTCGCTTGAGGAAGAGGCTATGCTTGTGTTTTGACAGATTCAGGAACACGATGGGTGCCACCTAGAAGTGTCCACCCAGCAGTGACCCGTCCTGACAAGAAGCAGAGAAACTGACCGACGTGTTTCCTTGAGAGTTACGATACACCAGAGACTGCAAACTTCTGTCTCTTTGATCTATGAGCGGTGCAGCAGATACATCATCATATGCTGTGCTTCTTTTTTATAATAAGTATATCATATACTGATAGTGCTTTATTTTGTATTAAATACAGTAGAACAGGTAAGCTAGAAAACTTTGTTTGCATAAGATGTTTTTGTCTTACAATGCATGCAATAAGAAGTCTTTTGGCTTGAAAAAACTAAAGGGGAGGGATGTGGAAGAGCAGCCGGTACGGCTTTCTGATCTTAAAAGCAGGCTCACAGACTCTGTCCTTGGACAGAGGTGACCAAAGAAAGCTGTAGACTCAGGAATGCACTGATTTGATATTTGCTCTTCTTTCTTTCCTTTTAGATAGTTTTACTTTTTCATAGACACCATGTAACCAATAAATCTTAAAAGAATATTGTGTCCAGTTCTGGGCCCCTCAGCTCAGGAGGGACACGGACAGTCCAGCACAGAGCAACAAGGATAATGAAGGAAATAGAACACCTCCCTGATGATTAAAGGTTGAGCTAACTGGGTCTCTTTAGCTTGGAGAAGAGGAGACTGAGGGGTGACCTCACTAATGTTTATAAATATGTGAGGAGTGGGTGTTAGAAGGATGGGGCCAGGTAGACAAGGGGCAATGGTTGTAAGCTGGAACATAGGAGGTTCCATATGAATATGAGAAAGAACTTCTTCCCATTGAGGTGACTGAGCACTAGAACAGTCTGTCCAGAGGAGTTGTGGAGTCTCCTTCTCTGGAGATGTTGGATATGTTCCTGTGCAACTTGGTCTAGTGATCCTGCTGTAGAGGGGGTTGGATTAGATGATCTTTCGAGGTCACTTCCAATCCCTAATGATTCTATGATTCTGTGATACTGAGGAAGAAAATGTGACTAAGGTTTCCCACCTGTAAAAGCCACTAGGCAAAGTTTAGAACTTCTGGTTTTCCAGTATTATTATCTACATGTACTGTGACCACTATCATACACTTTTTAATGTCATCTTAATGCTAGATAATGACATGGTGAGACACCAAATGGACTTCAAAATCAATGTTCAGTGCTAAGGTTCACAAGTCTGTGATTATACTTCAGACACGCTCAGCACAAAGGCTATGGGTCACATCCTCATCTGATCTGGTCTGCTGTTGCCTGACAGATGTCAAGCTACACTCAATTACAGCAGATGAGAATCTTCCTGTGTGTGAATTCAAGCTTTTAAAGCCAAACATCTTTATTGAAATCAGTAAATATGAAGAAAGTAATTCCAGCATGAAAACAAGTGGTTTGGTCAGATTTGTGCTATTTCATATCTCTTCTGCTAGATATGAATAGCTCTGTAGAGCTATTTCATGTGGATAGCAAAGAAAAAGAGGTAATTCAATACTTTTAAGACTTGAATCTTCATGTTTTAGGGTTTGTGCTCTCAGGGGATGTATAACAGCTGTTCCAGAAGCTTCTGCCGAAAGTTTTGCTCTAGAGAAGATCTTTTGCTCAAATCTGACTACCTATTCAGGCAAATAATCTTTGGATTAGGTAACAGTCTTTCCTATCTTCAATTTCAAAAGGTGATGTATTAAGAAAATATCAGAAATCTTCTCTCTATTTAGTTTAATTTTATTGAGTCAATTTTTGATCACTAAATCTAAGGTTATGTCATGCCTGTAGCTCTTTTGCAATGAGTGTGTGTACTGCTTACCAAACCCAAATTTGAAATTACAATATATGGCACTTAATTTATGAAAATAATATTTCCTATCAGCTCTGGGGTGTTAAAATAATGAGGGGTCCCACCATTTTGCAGTGCACTTTCAAGGCATATTTATCTGCCTAGTAACTTTAAAATAGCCTCACTGAAGGTCAAACCTGCCATTTGTATTTAAGAGTGATATCTAATTCTATTTCATTAGAAGCTACTTTCCCATCTTTTCTCAAATCAATTTTGACTCAAATAGATTGCCACTTAGTTCTTTGTCCTCCTCCACACCGTTAATGTAGAGTGTTACATCGATGTGCCCTACTTTTGTCACTCATGCTCAAGACAGACGAATTCAGATTGGAAGAGGTGCAAAAAAAGGGTTACTACATTTTCTGGCCACTCATTCTGAAAGAGGGGTCCAAAAGATCTCAAATTGCTAGAACTAGCAAAAAAAAAAAAGACTGAGATCACAGAATCACAGAATGATTGAGGCTAGAAAAGCCCTCTGAGCTCATCCAACCCAGCCCAGGACCTAACAGCACCACATCAGCCACACCAGGGCACTAAGCCACAGCCAGGCTGTGTGTCTTTCAACACCTCCAGGGATGGGAACACACCACCACTCACTGCTGTGGGCAGTCCATTCCAGGGTCTGATCACCCTTTCCAGGAGGATGGGAGGATGTCTGACCGCCACCTGACTACAACCTCCCTTCATGGAGTTGGAGAGAGGAAGAAGGCCCCCGAGTCTCCTCTTCTCCAGGTTAATATCAAATATCTCCAGGCTAGATATCTGAAAATAGTAGTCATATTCCCCAGGGAAATATCAAGGGAAAAGAGTAGCTTAACCTGGGCAACCCTGGCACATGGACAAGCCATGGTCTAACAGCTTGTGTGATAGAACTCTAATAACAGAACCGTACGATGTGATTGCCTGTCAAAGCCCGTTGCTGCATGTAGTGATGGGGTAAGTCCTGTCCAGTCCTTCTTGACAGAGCGAGAACACACTGTGGTAACATTTTGCTGCAATTAGAGTATTTCACTCCTCACTGGCACCTTGAATTTCCAGTATGTTATTCAACAATTACTCAACATCCCTTTCACTGGTATTCTTGCACAGAAATAGGTATTATGGTTTCATGTTAGGACAAGAAGTCCAATGGCATCCTGGGGTGGATTAGAAGTGGGTGGTTAGTAGACCAAGTGAGGTTCTCCTTCCCCTCTACTCTGCCCTGATGAGACCACATCTGGAATGCTCTGTCTAGTTTTAGTTCCAGAAGGTCATGGAATTGCTTGAGAAAGTCCAGCATAGAGCCACAGAGATGATAAAGGGAGTGAAACATCTCTGTGATGAGGAAAGGCTGAGGGAGCTGGTTCTCTTGAGCTTGGAAAAAAGGAGACTGAGTGGACTGAGTGGTGACCTCATTAATGTTTATAAACATGTGAAGAGTGGGTGTCAGAAGGATGGAGCCAGGCTCTGCTCAGTGTCATCTGGTGACAGGACAAGGGACAATGGGTGTAAGCTGGAACATAGGAGGTCCCATATAAATATGAGAAGGAACTTCTTCACAGTGAGGGTGACACAGGAATGGGGATTGTGACACTGTGGCAGGGGATTGGACTGGATGATCTTTCGAGGGCTCTTCCAATCCCTATTGTTCTGTGATTCTGTGAATCTGTTTTGATACCTTGATACTCAGTTGGCTGAGGCATATTTGCATGAAAGTGAACTGAAGAAAATGAAAATTGAAAGCTGTATATTAACCCCAGTGAAAAATGTCTTGGGCTTCCATTTGGAATAGGTGTAATTTAATTACAAGACACTGTACGTGACTGTAAACCCTGAAGGGTAAATTAATAGAAAGTGCTAGATGGAGGTATCACAGTGCCTGAGCAATCCTGTACGGAGTGAACCTGAAGCAGTGCCAGAAGCAGGGTTGTAATTACCCACACATCCATCACAGGAGGAGATGGCCACCAAAGTGTATGATATTACAACAGCTAGAAAAGACACTTTGAATTTCTGCCTATGCATTATGGATTTTCGATCATGTTCTGCCTGTGAATTTGTGCACATGGGAGAGGTTTCAGGAGCAGGAGGCAGTGGGAAGGTTTGCTAGTCAGTGTATGATACAAGCAGACAAATCTTGATGCTGCCTTCACGTGGCTGCTAAGTATAGAAAAAAAGTTGATGTGCTCCTTAATGCTTTAAAAAACATTTAGTACCAGAGAAGAGGTGGCCGGCACTGAGCATTGCCTGACCTCGCCAGAACGCACATGCAATGGACAGGTTTTCTACAAAGCAGATGAAACCCACACAAATCCCATCGCGCTGCTGTTCACATGAAGGTTATTTTAGCCAAGTTGTTGTTGGTCTCTTGTAAAAAGACTTACAATTTAAAATGAATCAAGAAAATAGGGCAGTAGGTGAAAAGAAAACTTTAGAGTACTCTGTTTTCTCTGAACGCTTCTGCTAACTATTCTAACTTTGGCAGGAGAGGTTTTCACTTTCAAGCATGGAGGGAAGGATTTAGGTTTTTTTAGTAGCTCATATGAAAGCAAAGTGTCTTCCACCAGTTTTTTTAGCCCAGATTTACCTCATGTTATGTTGCCTACATCTCATCTATATATTTGTGAGTTCAGCATTTAGAGAATGTTGTTGGGTGGGAAGATAGAATATTAGAAGAAAAACATCACTATGGCTACATAGCTTTCTGGTTTAATCAATCTCTCCTGCATTTATAAATGGTGAATCTTCCCTGAGTCAAAACTACACTCTGGGTACCTTATATAGCTCATCATTTATAGAAATCACTCTGTTTACCCGAGCTTGCTCACTGTAGTTACACACTTTCTGCCTTAATGTTTTATATTTAATTAAGACCTTGAAAGTCACAGCAATGTTGGTTCTGTTCCTGCAACTCTCTGTCACTCAAGAACAAACCCCAAACCCACCAGCAGGTTGCCTGATGAAGCGTTTTGCTTGGTTGTTTTTAGTTTTTATACTAAGTTTGTGCACGGCGTAACAACGAAAACCAAACAAATCATTGCAGCGTTATCCCAAAAGTCCTAGCTAGGATAGTACATTCAGCTATTGCAATCACCCACATCCTAAGTAATTCTTAGCTCAGTCCTTTCACTGAGGTGTCTTGTACTTGCCACTACACAAGAGCATGATTACAGAACCACAGAATCACAGGACATTAGGGATTGGAAGGGACCTTGAAAGATCATCTGGTCCAATCCCACCACCACAGCAGGATCACCTAGATCAAGTTGCATAGGAACACATCCAGGTAGGTTTTAAACATCTCCAGAAAGGGAGATTCCACAACCTCCCTGGGCAGCCTGTTCCAGTGCTCCACCACCATCACTGTGAAGAAGTTTTTTCTCATATTTATGTGGAACCTCCTATGTTCCAGCTCACGCCCATTGCCCCATGACCTATTATTGACACTTAGCAGAGCCTGGCTCCATCGTCCTGACACCCACTCTTCAAATGTTTATAAACATTAATGAGGTCACCCCTCAGTCTCCTCTGCTCCAAGCTAAAGAGACCCAGTTCCCTCAACCTTTCCTCATAAAGGAGGTGTTCTATTTCCTTCATCATCCTTATTGCTCTATGCTGGACTCTCTCCAGCAGTTCCATGTCCCTCTTGAGCTGAGGGGCCCAGAAATGGACACAATATTCCAGATGTGGTCCCATCAGGGCAGAGCAGGGGGGAGAAGAACCTCCCTCAATCTACTAACCACCCACCTTCTAATCCACCCCAGGATGCCATTTGCCTTCTAGGCTACAGAGGCACACTGCTGGCTCATGCTCATCCTGCTGTTGACTAGAACCCCCAGGTCCCTTTCTCCTGCACTGCTTTCCAACAAGTCAGTCCCCAGCCTATACTGGTACCTGGGGTTGTTCTTGCCCACATGCAAGACTCTACACTTGTTCTTATTATAGTTCATGACATTTCTGCCTGCCCAGCTCTCCAGCCTGTCCAGGTCTCGCTGCATGGCAGCACAGGATGCTGGGGTGTTGGTCACTCCTCCAACATTGTCCAATCAGCAGACTTGCTGACAGTGCACTCTAATCCCTCATCCAAGTCATTAATGAATAGATTGAATAGCACTGGTCCCAGTACTATAAATGGTCTACAACAATGTTCCTTGTTATACATATGGCTAGATGTAACATTTGCTTAAAGCTCTGCACTCAGTCCAGCTAAGAACTTCAAGTATACAAATTGTTGGAGTATGACAGGCAAAATTATACATCCAGGAAAACAAGAAGAAGCATGCATTTTATGGCAGAGGGGGAACTCGGTTTTCTTGAAATTATATAACAAGTTTTAAGAAATGCAATATGAACCCGAATAAGAGGAAAAAATATTGCTTACAGAAACATTTGCTGACCAGAGGAAGGAAACGTGCATTTCATACTAGCAGTGGACTGAAACAGATGATTTTTTAATGCTGAGTCAAGCAGTTTTCTATGTTTTCTTGCCTGAAAGTCTCTCTATAAAACCTAATCGGTCCAACTTCACCTAAGGGTTACTCTCAGAGATTTTTTTGAATGCCCACAATCTAAACACAGAAACAAGCTGCAATGATAAAGTCGTGTTTTTACTCCTAGATTTCTTTCTAAAATCACTGCTCATTCACTCCTACTGAAGTTAATTGGAAGACAGGCAAATCCTACAGCACAGTACAGTTGTAACTTGAGGATCTTAACTTATATGAACATTTTGAAGCTCTTAGAGTTCTACTGCTCTGAGTCAAGGTCTAAAGGAAGGCTGTTTCATTGTCTGCAGGCAGAATCTTCAGTCAGATTCTTCCTTTAGCTTGTCCTATGTCTGCACTTAAGCACTGAGCGGGACTGCTGGCTTTCTGACAGAGAGCACTCCTGTCATCGGTTGATCATGTGGATCAGGTCTAAGACAAGATTAAGCAATTAATGTAGTTAACATGACAATGATCCAAAATAAAGCTATAAGGAGGCTTCAAAAAAACCCAATTTTAAAGTCATGGGCAAAATCAGACTTGCTCAAGATCAGGAAAACTCAACAAGACATGTTAAATTCACACGACACGGAAACCCCACTACAAAGCCATACAGAGATGAATCAGACTTGCTTACATAACTGGGCCAACCCCTTCAGGGCAAAGAAATCTCCAACAGCTCTTTTCCATGTGGAAATGTGAAGTCCTTCTTCCACATCATGCATCCATTCCTCAGCACCAACAGACCCCTGCTCCAAGCTTCCAAGCATGTGCTTCCAAGTCAGTCCTCTACTCCAGTGCACTGATTCCCACAGGCTCCACATGGGACTCTGTTCCTTCATCTCAGTAAACAATAAACTGCAGATGAAACCTTTCCTCCACTGATCTTTGAGGTTTCAAACTTCCACTCTCTCTCCATGCCTCACACTCCAAAGACCTAGATGGCTGCTGTTCCCAGCACCAGTGACATATGCTGCTTCTCCAAACACAGAAAAGTCCTAGACCCAACAGCAACCAGGAAACAGGTAGCTCCAAACTAGTCGTACAAGTTTACAGAAGCGCTTGCTCAGTGTGGACTTTCAAGCTGCTTATCACAAGTTACCACAGGAACTCCCCAATCCCACAGGCTAAGATCCACCAAGTTCAAAACACATCACCTCCCTACCTCAAACAAAAATCCAAGTAGTCAATTACCAGATCATAGAATCACAGAATGGCCAGGGTTGAAAGGGACTTTAAAGATCATTGAGTTCCAACCTCCCTGCACAGGCAGGGACACCTTCAACTAGATCAGGTTACTTATGGCCCCAGCCAACCTGGCCTTCAACACTGCCAGGTATGGGGCAGCCACAACTTTCTTGGGCAATCTGTTCTTTGCAGAGAGGAGATTATTCAATCAGTACTCATCAAAGAATCATAGAATTATTTAGGTTGGAAAAGACCTTTAAGATCTTTAAGTCCAACCACATAACCTACTCTCCTAAGAGCATCATTACACCTACCACTAACCCTGTTCCCTAACACCACATCTAGGAGTCTTTTGAGCTCCTTCAAAGATGACAACTTCATGCCCCCCTCAGGCAGCCTGTTCCAAGGCCTGATAACCCTTTCAGTGAAAAAAAGTTTCCCTAATATCCAATTGAAACTGGTGCAATGAATTTCTACGACTATGCACTTAAATAACCTCAGTCGTACATCACACTCTTAATGGTCTATACCATAAGCAGGCAGAAGTAAGAAATGAGTATGCTCCTAAAAAGTCTGTTTATTTTAGTGTGAGGATGATTGTTCCTGTGCCACAGTTTGTCTTCATTCCTGAAACACTTTTATCAGTTTACAGAATCAGAGAAACCTATCCTGCCTACGCTGAGCTGTTTCTACCACCAAGGCAGGTAGATGAAGGTAGTGTAACACTGTTGACCCCACACCACAGCGAAGACTAGGTGTAGAAATTGTTTGTGAATGTTATTTTTAACTTTGCATCAAGACGTCTTTGGGGATTGGTGGCAGCTGCAGTGATACTTGAAATATTATGATCAATGTTACGGAGCATTGGATAGGAAGATCTAGGAAACTAGAAATAGCAAACTGTGGGATGCTCCTGGGTAAGTGTTATTTTGCAGTTCATCACAAGTACATCACTGAAATGCTGCCATTAGTCACTTGTTGCTGGTTTTAGGCACACAACAAAGACTTAAAAACTAGGAGAAAACCACCTTCCAAAATAAACATTGGGATCATCATCTTGAGATTCGTGTTTTCCCCTCTCAAAGGGGAGGATTTTCCTCCTTCCTTTCAAATCACACAGAACAGGGAAACAACACAATGTCTACCAGCAAATCTATTCAGGAATTCCACATCTTTGTATGGAAAGGTTTGGAATACGGGATGGAGTACTTCAACGAGCCTTCTGGAAATTCTTCTAACTCAGTTTTTAACCAAGCATTTCCAAATTTCCAGTCCTAATCTGAAAAATACTAAAAATTGTGCAGATTTACAGATGTTCTTGATCACCATCTCCATTGATGAATTTCAGTTTCATTCAAGCTTCTAGATGGCTCTTTTCTAGCAGTATTGAGCAAGGAGGTTTACAAGTACATCAGAAAATATAGTGTTTGATGATAGTGTGACTACTAGAATGACTGATTTTTCTTGCCAAAGCAGATCTCAGTTACCATCATATCCAGAATTAAGCCATTTCTGAATAGCAATGACCAGCTCTGCTCATGTTTGCTTAGATTATGAAGCTTTTGCATGGTATCATTGTTCTCCATCCTTATTGGAGGCTACTCTTCACATTAAATATATTGATTTTTTATTTTAAATGTTAGCTAGAGATATGCAGACACCTTTTTAACCATCTCCTGAAGTTTCTTTTTGGCAGAAAGATAATAAGGAGACTTTCAGTTCAGCAAAGAGCTTAAATTTAAGGAGACAAATGGTACCAGTAATTTGACAGACAAGCTCATTGATCATGCAAAGGTGAAACACAGACTGAAGACAACAGACGTGTTTATATAATCAAGTTGAATACCTGCTGCACAGCACTCTGCTATATTATCATTTTGGTTCACATTTTTCCACAGAAAGTTAGCTGTACTTCTCATAGGTGATAAAAAAAATACTGACATAATAAAAACATACAAATTCTCGTGCTTTTAGCCAGCTGGAGAGCAAGCTGAAAGCATGAGGTGTTTTACCTTCACTGCTTAATAACTAATTTATATGTAGATATCTCAAAAGATGAAGAAGAGTATCGCATCAGCTGAAGTAAAATTAACTTTAGATGGGTATTTCTAGGTGAACTGGTTGTGTGTAAAAGAGCAAATTAAGTAAATATAGAATTACTTGGTAAACAGGACATAGACAGTGCAGAGCAGGGCTACAAAGACAGTGGGAGGTGTCGCTGCCCATGGCAGAGAGTGGAAACTAGGCAATTTTTAAGATTCCTCCCAATCCAAACCATTCTGTGATTCCCTGATATGATTGTGTTATTTCTTGGGGGGAAATAAATACAATCCTGATGTTATTCATTGCTGTTTTATGACTCATATAAGTGCTTGGGAGTTTCCACACGTTTCACTGATTACATTATTGTAAAGGGCAAAATATCCCTGAGACTACAATCTCATTATTTTTACACATCCTTCCGGAAAGACTGCATAAAACGTAATAAAAAATGTGATTTAACAATGGTCAGAATTTATGTCCTGCACCAGATATTGAAGCAGAGGCTAAAAATATAAGGTTTAAGGGAGAACTGAGAGCAAGCAAAAACCAGAGCTGATAATGTCTGGAATTAGTCAAAGCACAATGCATAAAACCAGGCTTTGAATATTTATAAGATGAAATTCGTGAAAGTCTTGTTATAATACTACTGGTAATGTTTTATTGTTAATTAGGGGGGGTTGCTATGTAGTCCTGTGTGCTGCCACAGGTAATCCCTGCAATCAGAATGCATCTGTTTTGTATGTGTGAGTGCTGTCTGTCTGGTTATATTAGTTAAAATACAAGAGAAAAAAAAAAGGTGCCATAAATGAATCAGGTAGGGGAAAGGGGAGTGTGATGTAAGCCATTCACTTCCACCTTTTCAGTTTTAGAGTACATCACCCACAGCAATTAAGATAGATAGTGAAAAGGTTATTTCTGGGTTTGTAGCCTTTAAGAACTGAACTAAGGAGGCAGTCAAAACTACTAAGATACAACTGGTATTAATAGATCTTGTATGAATAGATCTTGTCTTCTTTATTCGTGTCACTTTGCTGCATAGATTACAGATCATTTTGTGTTCTCATTATGAGTGGTGGTGTGAGAATGGAGCTGTTTGTTTGCTACCTTTGTCACAATCTCAGCTTTATAACTATAACGACACAACGGAGGTCTGAGAGTGTATTAAAGTTTGTAAGTTATCTGGTAAAGAGGGCAGAAAATGTCTCAGAAGTGCTTTTGGGAACATAAACAACTTTGTAGATCAGAATGACCCATTTATTTGTTATCTTAGTCAAAAGTGGAGATTAGGATAAATGTTAGTTTGGTAATCCCCTGATTGTCACTATAAACTTTCTCTTTAGAAGCTAAATACTCTGTCTCAGCTTGTCTCAATGAGGGCTCATTTCTCATTTAATTTAAAAATACCTTTCAATTGAATTTTCTATTTCAAATATTAACTTTACTGAATAGATTGCCTGATGCTGATTCAGAGTACGCTGCCTTTGGAAGGTATTTTCTGCATGGAGTCATTGCTTGTCACTATCAAATTAATGGTGAATTCACAAAGTTGGAAAATGACCACATCTAAAGAGCATAGACTATAGATCTTACTTCTGAACTTGGTTCTTCTATGCCAAGTTCTGTGGACTCATTACTTTTACATTTGCTTGCAACAACAGCAGCCCTACAATCAGTCTGATGATTTGGGCTACCTCCTGGACAGAGAAAATCATGACCTTAAACACTCTTAGCAGAAGAGAGCTTAGAACTCCTAGTATCATAGGCCCAGGTTAGAAGTGACCTCAGATCGGTCAAGCATGACTTCCCTTTGGTGAAGCCATGCTGACTGTCCCTAATGACCCTCTTCTAATCACAGTGCTTCTGTGATTCTGTGATCTGGTTAAAATAGATAGGTAGGTGTCTTCTTAACTGCTGTGAGTCACTTCTTGCAGTTCTTACCTCTCATTTGGCTCTCTAGGGCACTTTGACACAGAGTTTAATGAAAATAAATCACCTTTCTGCATTCAATGGCCTGTTTTAGACTTCTACATTTAACTTGGACCTTTGAAATGCTGAAAATCAGGCAAAAAAATGTAAAGGGTTTGGTTTTGTCATGTGAAAAATATATCAGCTTGAATATTAAAATGCCTTCTTTTAAACACAACTAATAAAAAAACTCCAGAGGCAAAATATTAAATACAACAGCTGTAATGTTGGCTTCTGGTGGTCTTCAAAGTCACATACAACTAATATAAAAAGCTCACTGACGTCCCCAAAACACTGTCTTTGCCATTCCTCAGCTTCTGCGAGATATGTTTTTTCAGAAACAATTGCATTAATCAAACTAAACTGAAAATGCAAAGGTCTATATAAACCAAGAGTAGAAATAGTTATAAAACAAGGTTATTAGAATCACAGAATCATCATGGTTGGAAATCTCCAGGGCCATCAAGGCCAGCCCTCATCCCAACAGCTCCCTAACTCCTAGACCATGGCCTCAAGTGCTCTAGCTACTCAGTTTTTAAACATCTCCAGGGACAGTGACTCCATCACTTCCCTGAAGAGCCTGTTCCAGCGCCAAACCACTCTTTCAGGAAAGAATCTAAACCTCCCCTGATGCAACTTGAAGCCATTTCCCCACATCTGGTCATTAGGAATTTGAGACACCAGCACCAGCCTCACTACAACCTGCTCTGAGGTAGCTGTAGAGAGCAGTAAGGCCTCAGCTCCTCTTCCCTAGACTGAATAACCCCAGTTCCCTCAGCCGCTCCCCACAGGGCCTGTTCTCCAGCCCTCTCCCCAGCCTCGTTGCCCTTCTCTGGCCCTGCTCCAGTGCCTCAATGTCCTTCTTATCCTGTGGCACCCAAACCTGGACCCAGTACTCAAGGTGTGGTCTCACGAGTACAGGGACAGGGTCATCTCCCTACACCTGGTGGTTACCCTATTCCTGATCCAGGCCAGGATGCTGCTGGCCTTCTTGGCCTACTGGGCACAGGCTGCCCGTTCAGCTGTTTGAGGGAAGAGTTGAAGACATCAGCCACACAAAGAAGTTGTAAAAGATGAATATCCCTGAAATAGCCTCTCAGTATATATAGGAACTCCATACATTCCAGAATGTGTTAGAAAACACCTTCTCACCTCACTCCCAGTCCTCCCTGGCTCTTTCCCACAACAGTCTGTACAAGCAGCTTCTTTGTTCTCCTGAAATGAAGATGCTTTTTGTCTGGGATTTCTGCTGGTCTCATCACTCTCGGATAGTCATGCACTTACACAGTGGTCTGTCTGGCTCCTCAAAAAGACACACAACACAGTTCTATTTCTGTGGGAAGGTGAGAGAGAAGCTAGGACCATATGGCTACTGTTACAAGTGCTGGACATCTTCTAGAATGAAGAAAGATGAGTAATTCTCTTAGCCAAGTCACAACACTATGGACCTAAGAGCACCTTGGCCTCTAATTTTGACTGAAACACTGACTCACTATGGCATTTAGCCATCTGTATGTTTTCTTGATTCTGATGAAAGGAGACACCTACAACTATAACCCTTCGTTCCTTCTGCTTGGATATGGTCTTCATACATTTAATAGGCCTTTCTGACCGGGAGAGGACACAGGGTCTCCCTGCACTTGGGTGTGCACTAGTGGATGCTTCTGTTTATGATTCAGGGAGGGGCAGAGCTTGGCTCCACCAATCTCTTTCTTCTTCAACTTCCTTGATGCTCCTTTGTCTTTCTACTTCTTCATGTAACTCTGCCACTGTGCTAAGATGATCTTCACCTGGTCACACCACACACCGCAGTTTACACTTCTAACTCCCACTAAAAGTGAGAGACTCTGGTGCTCTCCTGACATTTCCCTGCCGCAGGAAATTCTCCTGAACACTGAAATCTGCTGACTCGTTGTTGGTCTGGTTGATAATAATTGCTTTAATTGAAATTTTTTTGAAATAATGATTTTTTTTGCTCTAAATAAGTCATAGAATCATAGAATGTGTTGGGTTGGAAAGGACCATCAAAGGTTGTCTAGTCCAACCCCCCTACAACAAGCAGGGATCATATTGCTCACAGCCCCGTCAGAAGACTTTTTTGTTTGTGATATTGAATGTGTTTACATTGTAAGCTATTCTTCACATTGCATTAAAAAAATTGCTTCATTTTTAAAATCACATTTTGAAACAGACCACATCACAAAGAAAGTACTCACCAACATCTGAAATAGCCATCAAATAGATCTCTATTGCAGTCAAAAGTACAATTACAGAACCACAGAATTAATAAGGTTGGAAAAGACCTCTGAGCTCATCCAGCCCAGCCCAGGACCTGACAGCACCAAATTGGCCACACCAGGGCACTGATGGCCACAGCTAGCTTGTGCTTCAACACCTCCAGGGATGGGAATGCCACCACTGCCCTAGGCAATCCATTCCTGGGTCTGATCATCCTTTCCATGAGGAAGGGCTTTCTAACATCCAACCTAACCCTCCCCTGGCAACTTCAGACCCTGCCCTCTCATCCTGTCACCAGTTGCCTGGGAGAAGAGCCTGACCTCCACCTGACTACAACCTCCCTTCAGGTAATTGTAGAGAAGAAGGTCACTCCTGAGTCTCCTCTTCTCCAGGCTAAATATCCTCAGCTCCCTCAGCCTCTTCTCAATGATGGAGTAGTCTGGTCAAAATTAATACACTCTTTACAGGATTAGTACAGAAATAAAATCATTCAGGTTGGAAACAACCCTTGAGATCATCAAGTTCAACCAATAACCTTACTCTACCAAGTTCACTAAGCACCACATCTGAATGACTTCTAAACACCTTCAGGGATGGTGACTAAGCTCCCTTTCTGGGCAGCCTGTTTCAATGTCTGAATACTCATTCAATAGATCAAACTCATGATAACGAGTGATGTTATTTTTCTGGTTCTGTATTGCTTTATGTGTCAGCATGAACAAACCCCTAATTATTGCCTTTTAAAACTGTTGCAATAAGTCTTGGTTTTGTGACAAAACCTGTGGAGTGATTCCTAATCCAACATGTTGTTTAGGACTGGCCTTAGATTCATAGAATTATAAAGATTGGAACAGACCTCCAAGATCAACCACTCCAATCCTTAAGCCAATCCCACCCTGCCCACTAACCTTGTGCCCTAGGGTCAGACCTACTCATTTTTCAAACCTGTCCAGGGATGCCTCTCCCTGGGCAGCTTGTTCCAAGCCCTGACCACTCTGTCAGGGAAGACACTTTTCCTGTTGTCCAACCTAACCCTCCCTTGACACAACTTGAGACAACTCTTGTCCTATCACTTTGGAGACAAGACCAACACACACCTCTCTACACCCTCTTTTCAAGTAGTTGTACAGAGCAATGAGGCCTCCCTTCAGCCTCATTTTCTGCAGACTAAACACCCCAGTTCCTTCAGCCTCTCCTCATCAGAACCCTTATCCAGGGTTCACCAGTTCTCCCCTTTCACCAGCTTTGTTGCCCTTCTCTGGACCCACTCCAGCACCTCAATGTCTTTCTTTTGTCGAGGTCTCCAAAACAAAAGGCAATACTAGAGATGAGGCCTCACCAGTGCTTTCAGTGGAACTTTTGGTAAACTTGGCATTAGAAGCATATTTAAGGTAAGTGATGAACTGCTAGTAACATGGTGGCATTTTACTTCATGCTTTTGACATATTCAAGGTAATATTATCATTTAAATATCAGCTTTTTAATTCATGTCCCTAGAGTCACGGAGACACAGAACACAGTAGACAACCACTACAAAGTCCATCACTATCACAGCCATAGCCTGTGAAATTTAGAGTTGCATCATATACTCCATTGCTCAGGATAATATTGTGGATTGTGAGATGTTACCCCCAGCACATGCACTTGAATGGCTATTTGCATTACATTTAGTTAACCAGCTATGCAAGAAATCTCTCTTGCTCACCATTGTCAGAGAAGATGATGAGAACATTAAAAAAACATCATCACACCACCATGCTTTCAGCTAAAAATCTACTCATCTATACACTAGTGGCTATTGAACACAGCAGACTTCTCTGGTGGAATTGCTTTGCTTGGAGCAGCTCATCTGGCACATTATCTTCTGTTTAAAATTATTTTAAACCTGATATACACCTGTACTAAAGTCTGGCCATTCTGCATAGCTTAAGCTTAATGAAAGATCTTCTATTCAAATTAAGTGCTAAGTGGTAGAAATATTGTCCTTATAATCTTTAAAACATTTAAATTTCTAACTGAGAAAACTCAAGAACATTAGTTTATTATTTTATCCTTGTTTGGGGGCAAATTGAGTGTCTATCAGGTAAATAAATCCAATCAAATGTCAGAAAATGTAATATTTGCCTCTAGTGTTTCTCTTTTAAATGAATTTAATGAGTCAAGCCCATAGGAGGGAGTGGTAAGTTAAGCTGTACTTTCAATAAGCAGAACAGGGCTGAATGAAATACAGTAAACACCACAGAATACAGTAAACCTACCCCACACATAACCCTTCATAAATGGGAAGATAAGTAAGAATAAGATTCTGAGCACTGCAGAGTAAACACTATGGGATGGAAGCACGGACAACTAAGGGAGGAGCAACAAAAAGGGATCAGGAAACTGGCATCCTTTGTCTTAGGTTTTACAATGCATCGAATCATAGAATTATAGAACAGCTTCAGCTGGAAGAGACCTTCAAGATCATCAAGTCCAGCTTTTTCCCAGCCTTATTAGTACTACTAAACCCTGTCCCCCAACACAACATCTACCCTTATCTTCAACATTTCCAGGATGGGGAATCAACCCACTCCCTGGACAGGATGTTCCAGTGCCTGGTAACCCTTTTAGTAAAGAAATTCCTCCTCACATCCAACCTGAACCTTCCCTGGAGCACGTTAATGTCATTTCCCCTCACTTTACCACTAGTCACTAGGGAGAAAAGACCAATCCCTGCCACTCTACAACCTCCTTTCAAGTAGTTGTAGAGAACAAGGAGGTCTCCTCTCAATCTCCTCTAGGCTAAACAGCCCCAGATCCCTCACCTGTTCCTCCCACAACGTACAAACTATGCAAGAGCAGAACTCCTATGCTACCAGTGCTTCAATGCATTTTTCTGAATCTTGGGATGCTTCTAAGAATCATAGGATCATAGAATCATTAGGGATTGGAAGGGATCTCAAAAGATCCAATCCCCCTGCCACAATAGGATCACCCAGACCATGTTATACAGTCAGTTAAGGTTAGAAGGGACCACAGGATCATCCAGTTCCAACTCCCCTACCATGGGCAGGGACACCCCACCCTACATCAGGCTGGCCAGAGCCTCATCCAGCTGGAACTTAAACACTTCCAAGGATGGGACCTCAACCACTTCCCTGGGCAACCCATTCCAGGCCCTCACCACTCTCACGGTGAAGAACTTCCTCCTCACATCCACTCTAAATCTACCCATCTCCAGCTTTGCTCCATTCCCCCTAGGCCTGTCGCTACCTGACATCCTAAATAGTCTCTCCCCAGGCTTTTTGTAGGCCCCCTTCAGATACTGGAAGGCCACAATAAGGTCACCTTGGAGCCTCCTCTTCTCCAGACTGAACAGCCCAACTCTGACAGTCTGGCCTCACAGGAGAGGTGCTCCAGCCCTCTGATCACCCTCTGGCCCTCCTCTGCACTCGCTCCAGTGCGTCCACATCCTTCTTGTAATAAGGGCTTCAGAACTGGACACGGTGCTCCAGGTGGGGTCTCACCAGAGCGGAGTAGAGGGAGAGAATCACCTCCCTCGACCTGCTGGCCACACTTCTGATGCAGCCCAGGATCCGGTTTGCCTTCTGGGCTGCAAGTGCACACTGCAGGCTCATGTTGAGCCTTTCGTCCACAAGCACCCCCAAGTCCTCCTCCTCAGGGCTACTCTGCAGCCAGTCACTGCCCAGCCTGTATTTGTGCTTAGGATTGCTTCAACCCAGATGCAGGGCCTTACACTTGGTCTTGTTGAACCCCAGCCAGTTGGCTTGCGCCCACCTCTCTGGCCTGTCCAGGTCCCTCTGGACGGCATCCCTGCCCTCCACACACCTTGGTATCGTCAGCAAACTTTCTGAGGGTGCACTCAATGCCCTTGTCCATGTCACTGACAAAGATGTTGAACAAGACTGGTCCCAGTACTGACCCCTGAGGGACTCTGCTTGTCACTGGGCTCCACTTGGACGTGGATCCATCGACAATCTCTGGGTGCGGCCATCAAGCCAGTTCCTTACCCATCTAGTGGTCCACCCATCAAAGTCATGTTCCACCAGCTTGGAGACCAGAATGTGGTGCGGGACAGTGTCTAAGGCTTTGTTGAGGTCCAGGCAAATGACATCAGTCGCCCGCCCATCATCCATTAATGTTGTCACCTGTTCATAGAAGGCCACCAGGTTTGTCAGGCAGGATTTGCCCTTGGTGAAGCCATGCTGATTGTACCAAATCACCTTTTCACTATTCTCCTGTCTCAGTAGTGTTTAAACCTGTCTTCTTCCCATCTTCCACTCTACACTGAGTTTTTCGTTTGGAACCAAACCCTTAAAATATCACTATTGAAAAGAACTCTATTTTTTAATGACAATAGCATCTGCAAGTCAACTGCATGTATTTGTGTCTGTTATGGTTTGAGGTCTGTTGTCTTTGAAGGGTAGCTTTGCACAAAGTAGGACATTTCAAAATTTCATGTTGAATACCGAACAGATTTTGTCAATGAATACATCAAGACATTGAGTGACGTCATGGGAGACACGTGAAGGTCTTTGCTTCCCTCTAGTGACTCATCCAGGAAGAGATTTCACTAGATCCGCTCATGTTCACTCAACTATGGCACAGAGATTCAGATAAAGATTAATTACATGCAGAGATGTCTGTGAGGTCAGATGCTGACACAGCATTAAGGATTTAAAATTTTGACAGAGTGACACAATTATTGAGACTGGAAAAGCCCTCTGAGCTCATCCAAACCAGCCCAGGACCTAACAGCACAACATCAGCCACACCAGGGCACAAAGGATCACAGCCAGGCTGTCTGTCCATCAACTCCTCCAGGGATGGGGACTCCACCACTGCCCTGGGCAGTCCATTCCAGGGTCTGATCACCCCTTCCAGGAGAAAGGGCTTCCTATTATCCAACCTAACTCTCCCCTGGCAGCTTCAGAGCCTGCCCACTCATCCTGTTGCTAGTTGCCTGGGAGGAGTGTCTGACCCCCACCTGACTACAACATCCCTCCGTGGAGTTGTAGAGAGCAAGAAGGTCCCCCCTGCTTCTCCTCTTCTCCAGACTAATATCAAATATCTCCAGACTAGATATCTGAGAACAGTAGTCATATTCCCCAGGGAAATACCAAGGGAAAAGAGTAGCTTAACCTGGGCAACCCTGGCACATGGACAAGTTCTCCTGGCTAAACACCCCCAGCTCCCTCAGCCTCTCCTTATCAGCCTTTCCCTCCAGTCCCTTCCCCAGCCTTGTTGCTCCTCTGCACCCACTCCAGCCTCTCAATCCCTTTCTTGAAGTGAAAGTCCCAGAACTGCCCCCAGTCTTCAAGGGGAGGCCTCCCCAGTGCCCAGTGCAGGGGGAGAATTATGTTCTTAGCCAAGCTGGCCACACTATTGCTTATACAAGCCTGACAGTGCTTGATGAAATGTGACAATCTAAAGCGGACATTTGTTTCTCTGTTTTCAATGGAATTTGCTGTTTTATCGGGTTTATAGGATTTCACTGTTGACAGTTCAAAACCAGCTGGAGGATAACCTCTAAGATGCATTTCAAAACCCTCTTCCAAACTGTTGCAAGGTCACTTTGCCATACACACATTGCTCTTGTAGAGAGACAGAGGGAACTTTGATGAATTACATGATGTTTGATTTATCAGAGACAACAGTTATTAATTTAGGAGTCTTCAATCAGATTTAGATCCATGCGCTTGGAAGTGAAGACAAGCAATCCTAAACCTGCAAATGTTCTAAAATGCCTTGTGTTGTATTCCTGTCATCAGATTACTAACATGTCAGAATATCTTTGGTTGGAAGAAGGGTGTTTCCATACCTCCTTCTTATATGGGTGAGCAATAATCCTGGAAAGATCATCTAGTCCAATACCCCTGCAACAGCAGGATCCTTTAGTGCTGCTGAATAAGCAGAGCTACATTCTCCAGGACAGGCAACAATCACAAGCCCATCAGAATTAATGAGAACAACAAAAAAAGAACTATCATTCTAAAACTATTCAAAACTTTAGTGTGGGCAACGGCTTTGGCTTTGAGAAGAGCTACAGAGCATTCTCAGTTCGGAGTCAGGAATTAGGAGCTAGCTCTGTGAGGATTTGATTAGTGACCTAGGACAAACCACTTTGTTTTTATGATGCCCCAGTTTCCCATATTTGCAAAGCAGGGAGGACAATATCAACCTCAATGTTGAACTGCTTTGAAGCCTACAGGTGTAACAAACTTCCATGACATAAATGAGAAAGGTTGATAAACTGTGGCTGTTAGATTTGTGCTGTAGTCTCCTTTTGGAAGCTCTACTGAAACTGGTGAACACTGTTTTCCCTTACAAGAGTCAGCATCATGCTCAATTCACAGAATCCATCTGCTGCATTTCTTGGTGAGGGAAAACAACCATCACATTTTCTTTGACTTTGTAACATCCACCAAATTTACTGGAACCACCAGTACAGAACTGAACTGTGATCATAGACTCATAGAAGCATCAAGGCTGGAAAAGACCATCAAGTCCAACCACCCACCCTGCAACCAACTAAACCATCTCGAGACACCATGTCAATTTGCTTTCTGTTCTAAAGTTCATTCAAACCGCTTGTCTTCTGCCCTCGTAACACATTAAAAGTCTGTCAAATATCAAATTAAAATATTTAAATTTGATTATGAAGATACAACCACTATTTCTTTATATTCACATATTAGAATTATAATTGCCTGATGTTACAAAATCCCACTATTTTTAGTTTCTGAAAACCTAGGTTTACATAAGGGTAATAAATAGCAACACAATTCTCAACAAATGGAGTTGATTCATCACCTAGGGAAAATAAAAAAGACAGTGAACTTATCAGCAAGAATTAATTTGATTTCCTTTTCTTGCTCTAGATGTGAGCAGGCCGTGCAAGCTCTGCTCACGGACGTGTAGGTGTTAGTGAAGAGCAGGAGTATAAAAAAGAACTACATTATAAATTCCTCCCATATCTACTGATTCATTTTGCATATGACTTCAGCCCCTAAAATTTGGGTCTGAGTCCTTTTCAACATAAAGACACTGCACTTTGTATTGTATAATACCTGTGTGGTTCAGAACCAAGGGCTCCTGTTTTACAGTATCGTCTTAGCAGTTTAGAATTGTAAGGATTTTTAAATTTAGGGCTTGCACAGCTTGAGCAGGAGAGTGCTGGTTGATCTGATCTGGTTTAAATCTGTCAAAGCTGGCACAGGAATTTGGATCAGATTTTCAGTCCATAATATTTTATTGAAAACCAATACGATTCTGTAGAGTCTTTCAATTATTTATACAAGACTAGCAGGAGCAGAGGATTGTGTAGTGTGCTATTGCACATGCTCTGCCATAGAAGCAGGTATTCCAGGAGGCATTTAGCTTGTGACTGTGTTCATGAATGTTAACTCTTCTACTACAGTCACACATGTAAATGGAAAAGGGAATGGGGAAAGAAAATGTTCAGCATGAGAAACACTGAAGAAGCAAAGTCTGAAGAAATGAACCAATAGGCCTAGCTGAAGTCAGTGGAACAAGTAAAGATCCAGCTGGCCAGCTTAACAGTAGTTACTCTCAGTTAATTTTTATTCTACTTACAGAAAAATGTCTTTGAAAGAGCCAATAGGTCGAGGGAAGTTCTCCTCCCCATCTATTCTGTCCCGGTCAGGTCACATCCAGATTACTACATCCAATTCTGGGCTCTCCAGTTCAAGAAGGATAGGGAGCTACTGGAAAGGTTCCAGTGAAGAGCTGCTACGATGATCAGGGGACTGTTTCAGCCTGTCCAGATCCCTCTGTAGAGCCTTCCTACCTTCAAGTAGATCAACGCTCCTGCCTAACTTGGTGTCTTTGTTGACTTACTAAGGGTGCACTTGATCCAGTCATCCAGGTAATATTATCATAATGTTAATATGATATTATAAATATACTAAAAAGAAAAAAACCCAATACCCTCCCTCTTCACATATTTTAGTATCTTCAATAGGATTAGAAAAGGTATCCTTCAGCGTACATGTGCTTCTCCCTCAAAACCTCAGACTATTTTCTGGTAGGTTCATGTCATTTTCAGTTTTTCTCAAAGTTCACTTATCTATCCATATTCTGAAACACACTGAAACCAGTTCTTACTAGGGCTAGTAGCACTAAACCTCTCTCTGAGCAGTACCAGTGCATCGAAACAAATGGCAAGCACAAAATACTTTTGTGATTGCTTCACTCATTTCTCCTGAATATCTACGTGAAATCTTCTACTCACATTGGTAAACCCAGAGTATGCATTTTTGGGAAGTCTAATTCCATGCAAGTGTGCCTTTGATATTCTGAACTGAAGTGTGTGCTGTAGCTGTACAGTGCTTACAACAATGAATGCATGAAAAACCAGTAAATAAAGCTCTGCACTACTGACTGTGTCAGTGAAACACTGCGAAAGGAAACCAAGATCCACGTGCACGTAATAAAACACGATATAAAATCTGTATGTCTGCAGAAATGGTATGCCATGATGCTTCTGGCAAATCACTGCGTGATGAGTCTGTTGTGGGGGCACAGATCATGGTATTACTTGTGTTTGGAAGGATTTCCTGTGTCCTGTCTCAATGTTTTCTACATTATAACGTTTCATATTCATCAGCAGAGCTTGATGTAAAGCCAAGCTCAAAGATATAAACCCCAAACCACAGGCACACAATTTCTAATGCAGCAGGTGAGTTCGCAAGGTAAGGCATACATTTTATAGCTGGAGAGAAAGTAGATCATCTTAATGAAAATTATATAGTAACCACACAGCGTTACTTCTTGAAACACTCAATCCACATTTAGGCAAAGTTCACCTTGATTTTAATGGGAGACGCACTGCAAGTGGTGAAAGCAGCAAATGACAACTGCAAAAACTTGGAATTTAAGTAGAGGAAAATATCCACATGAGCTTTGAAAGTCTCCAGAGAATGAGATTCCGCAGCCTCTCTGGGTAGCTTGTGCCAGGGGTCTACCAGCCTCCCAGGAAAGAAGTTTCTTCTCATGTTGAGATAGAACGTTCTATGGTCAAGTTTATCCCCATTATTTCTTGTGCCTCTACTGGGCACCACAGAAAAGAGACTGGCCCCTTCCTCTTGACCCTCACCCCTCAAATATTTACAGACATTAATAACACCCCTCTCAGTCTTCCCTTCTCCAGACTAAACAGCTCCAGTTCTGTCAGTCTCTACCCTTTGTCCTTGCTCAGCTCTCACTGAATGGCAGCACAGCCTGCTGGTGAATCAGCCAGTCCTGCCCATTTTGTATCATTGGCAAAACTTGCCGAGAGGTCACTGTCCAGATCATTAATGCAAACGTTGAACAGGACTAGGCTGTGTTGACCCCTGGGAAACACTAGCTCCAGGTATCCAGCTGGACTCTGAACTGGCTCTGTTGTTGAGCCAGTTCTCAGTCCACCTCACAGTCCAGTCATCTAACCCACTTTTCCTGAGTTCACCTGTGGGGATGTTGAGTGAGACTGTGTCAAAAGCCCTGCTGAAGGCAAGGCAGGCAATGTCCACTGTTCTCCTGTCACCTACCTGTCACATTCGGAAATATTTCTCTTTGCAGTAACTTATCTGTTTGATCACTTTCCCACTCACTCACTTGTTGCCCAGCAACTGCCATCAAAGAGCTACAGTTCTTAGACATCCTCATTTTACTCTTGAAAAAGCAGATTTGTACTATATGAGTAATCTCTTCCTGGTGGGATATTGTATCGTTTCAAGTCACAGAGCTGCAGAAAGGAAACCCGGTGACTGGAGCATCCCGTACTTTCACTCTGTGAGAGGTTCATTTATGCTGCCCTCACACCAAGCCATTTACTGCCCAACTTTGTGCCATAACAGTAGAAGCAATAGAAACAAACATCTGTCACTTACGTTCTTGAATCATCCCACAGCACACAGTAGGGATTCAACGTGCTCTGAGAAGAAAATAAAAACAAACCTATTAGTTACAGAATCACAGAACATTAGGGATTGGAAGGGACCCCAAAAGATCATCCAGTCCAATCCCCCTGCCACAGCAGGATCACCAAGACCAAGTCACACAGTCAGTCTGGGTTAGAAGGGACCACATGATCATCCAGTTCCAACTCCCCTGCCATGGGCAGGGACACCCCACCCTACATCAGGCTGGCCAGAGCCTCATCCAGCCTGTCCTTAAACACCTCCAGGGATGGGGCCCCAACCACCTGCCTGGGCAACCCATTCCAGGCTCTCACCACTCTCATAGTGAAGAACTTCCTCCTCACATCCACTCTAAATCTACCCATCTCCAGCTTTGCTCAATTCCCCCTAGTCCTGTCACTACGTACCATCCTAAACAGTCCCTCCCCAGCCTCATATATACTTATATCACTTTATATTAATGTTATACTGTAAAAACAAAAATAAAGCATGTTCCACTCCCTGAAGTACCTGTGGTATAAAGAAGGGAAAGGACAAAGCACTGTGTAACAGATGCTTTGTGATTCAGAGCCCAAGTCCTGCTTCATTAGCCAAAATGCTTTGGGTTAAATCAGCAGAAGAGGATATAGATGAATAAAAACTGAGAACAACAGAATGATGGTGCAGAATTAACCATTTTAAAATGCAGTTTAAAAGGAGTATTAATTTATATAGTAAGACTGGGTGAAGACACTCTACTTGCAATCTGGTACAACTGTATGTGTATAAACAGATTATTCCTATGGCTCAGTAGTAATGTGATTTAACAGGGCCAAGAGGAGGGCCCTACACTTTGGCCACAATAACCCCCTATAGCTACAGATTGGGGGATGAGTGGCTGGATAGCAGCCTGGCAGAGAGGGAGCGGGCAGTACTGGGTGACAACTGGCTGAACAGGACCCAGCAGTGTGCACAAGTGGCAGGAAGGCCAATGGCATTGGATCAGCAATAGTGCATCCAGTATTAGTAGGAATGTAATTCTACCCCTGCCCTGGGCACTGGGGAGGCCTCCTCTAGAGCACTGGGGGCACTTCTGGGCTCCATTCAAGAAAGAGATTGAGGGGCTGGAGAGCGTCCAGAGGAGCAACCAAGCTGAGGAAGGGCTTGGAGGGAATGTCTGGTGTGGAGAGGCTGTGGGAGCTAGGGCTGTTTAGCCTGGAGAAGAGGAGACTCAGAGGGGGCCTTCTCACTCTCTACAGCTCCCTGAAGGAGACTGTGGTCAGGTGAGGGTCAAGGTCTTCTCCCAGGCAACTAGTGCCAGGATGAGAGGGCAGGGTCTGAAGCTGCCAGAGGAGGGTTAGGTTGGATGTTAGGAAGCCCCTCTTCATTGATGTTAGGAAGCATCTCTGTCTTTGGAGGTGTTTAAGGACAGACTGGCTGTGGCCCTTCGTGCCCTGGAGTGGCTGATGTTGTGATGTTAGGTCCTGGGCTGGGTTGGATGATCCCGAGGGCTTTTCCAGGCTCAGTGATTCAGTGATTCTGTGACATTGCAGAGATACCCCAATGCTTATGCTCACTATACAGAGCAAGTAGAAAGGATAAAAAAGCATTTTCAGATTAAAAACAGTCCTTCATAAAGAAATCTACAAAATAGAGAGAAATAACAGCCTTTGCAGAAAGCTGAAAAAATAAAACTGCTGCTGTCAAATCCCATACTTCCTTCAGTTTGAAAGGTATGAACATGAAAAAAAAGCAGAGTGTGCTTGGCCACTGCAGTCACTAATGAGAGGTTAAACAGAAACATGAAAAGAAGGATAAATATTTATTCTGCTCCTTAAGAAGGTCTTGTGAGAGGGTTTGTTGTGCTAGGCATGGCAGCTTGCAAAGGCAGAGCAGCCGTTCAGAACTTTCTCTTCTGAAATCCTGATCTAACACCCATCAAGGATGCAAAGTCCACAAGGAGCCTGTCTTCTGACTTTCTTCTTTCCCTCTAAGCTGTTGCTCCATTTCTCACAGTGCTTCTGGATCTAGACTCCTGGCAAGATCTCCTGACACCACTGCCACTGAGTTATCTCCAGCAGCTATCACTCCTTGTGAGGGCAGCCATCACAGCTCCTGCCAGTGAATTCCTTAGCTGCTGCTAAGGAAGAAGCGACTGTGTTGGTGGCTGTTGCAGTATTATTTATGCTCTGCAGCACAGGACTTGGACATCTTGCGAGCAGACATATGTGTGAGTGTGCATGTACATAGCCCTGCCTGGCACATGAAATGGAACTTCTGAGATGTGATTGGCAACTCTGACAGCTACACAACAGTGCCAACTGTGTTTCATAGCCAGACTTTTCAGTTCCACTGAAAGCCTGATGTCCTACTGTACTGCTGGCTTGTTACTCTGGGGGCCCTGGAGTAAACTTCTGTGCTGTGAGAAGGTAAGAGTTCATATTCTCTTTGGAGCAAAGAGGATTTTGTTTGAGTTGTGTGGGTTGTTCTAAGATTACTGCCGTGTATCTTTAGCAGAGTACAGGGGAAATAGGATCACATTCATCTACACTTTCACATCATGCAAGACCACAGAATCATAGAATCACCAAGGTTGGAAAAGACCTTCAAGATCATCAAGTCCAACTGCCTGTCCTACAACTTTCAACCACTAACCCATCTCCACAAACACCCTGGCTGCCTGGTTGTTGAACCCCTCCAGGGACAGTGCCTGAACCCCCTCCCTGGGCAGCCTGTTTCAAGGCCTCCCCACTACTTCTGGAAAGTTTTTTTAAGATCCAACTTGAACTTCCTCGGGTGCAATAACGTTTTAGAACCCACATTCTCATGTGGTCAACTACCTATTGTACTTCAGTTTACTTGCAAACACATACCATGATAAATCAGAAACAGCACATGTAATTGTGATTTACACTCCCACCACAAATTAACCCTCTGTTTTTATTCAGACACTAATTTTGATATAAAGATAAGAGATAATAAGTTTTGAATAAATGTCTATTTCCAGACTAACTTTTACCAAATATTAACTTTTATTCAATTATTACACCTGCCCATTATTTTTCATGGTCTTTTATCCTACGTCATTCAGATAGGGAAGTAAAATAACAGAAGTGTAGATTTACTGGGTGTTTAGTTTCCATGGCCTAGAGGTTGCTTAAAAATTAGTCATTAAAGCAATTTGGCAAAAACCTGCTCTGAATAATGAACAGCATTTCAAGACCAAAGGTTTGAGGAGAACAAAAATAACAAGAGCCATTCACAAAAAAGAATCAGCGGAAAGAGAATGCCTGTATTTTATTTTGTTTAATTATTAGTTTATATAATTATTAATGATTGATTTGCATGCAATTAATAGATAAAGTTCAAATGCTAAAGATAGAGTAATACTAGTTTTGTGTTTCTGTACTTGACAAGCTAAAAAAGGGGAGATTTAGATTGGATCTTAGGAAGAAAATTCTCCCTGTGAGGATGCTGAGGCACTGGAACAAGTTGCCCAGGGAGGCTGTGAATGCCCCATCCCTGGAGTTCAAGGCCAGGCTGACTGGGGCCCTGAGCAATCTGATGTAGTGAAGGTGTCTCTTCCTCTTCAGCGGGGTTGGAGCTGGATAATCTTTAAGGTCTTCTCCAATCCTGGCCAGTCTCTGTGATTCTATAATTCTATAGGCTCTGGACAACCTGATCTGTTCTCAGATGAGATTACAGCAGAGAAGACAAGAATTATATTCACTCCAAAGGCAAGAAACACTCAGACCTGCTAAGTATTTCGATGCTTTTACAGCCTTAGTTCTTTAAACTAAATCTCCACTTTGGCAGCTGAGCCAAAGAAGATCGATAGAAATCACCAAGCATTTAAATACCTTACAATTGGAAACTTCCTTCCAAGATTTTGAAAGGCAGTATTTTGTCATTGAATCTGCTGACCCAGCATGTCTGTCTAGGTGGGTCAAGAGCCTGTGTAAGAGTTGGTCAGAATTGCCTCCACATAGTCATCATGGCCTTGGATGTAAAGGTGCAAAAGTGAACAGTTCTGTACAGAACTGGACACTAAGGTACAGAACTGGGTACTAAGGTACAAGAAGATACCCCAAAACTGATCAAACTGTCCTGGCAGAAAGAGATGGGAACACCTGTGCTGTACAGTTAATTGTGGGGTGCTATTTCCCTGCTACCTGGCATGGAACAGATGATATTAGACTGATTGATCATCAAGGGCCACCATGATATTGATGAAGAAATCTGGGACATCAGGTGGACTTTGCTCATTATAATCCCAGAGCCCCTTCAGGCCAAAAGCCACTGATTCCAGAGAGAGCCCTTGGACTCTCCTCTTTGGACGTGTGGAAGCCTGGCTTGAGAAGGTAGAGATTGGCAGAGCTCCACGGGACAGAGGTGGAGCAAAGTGTATTGCTTGGATTAACAGGTTGCTCCTTAGCAACCAAACTGTGGGTGGCAAGCTTGCAGAGGGGCAAGCTTGGGAGCAAGCTTGTGGGCAAGTCTTTGTGGGCAAGCCTTTGGAGTAAGCTTTCAGGAAAGCCTTTGGAAGCTTTCCCTGCCAAGAGTCACCTGGAAGATCAGAAGACTGATGGAACGCTGCCTGTAAGAAGGCTGACGAATGCTGCTTGGGACACTGTGGTGGTAGCTATTATCCTATTTCCCCTCTTTACTTTACTCTTTCTCCCTTTTCCATCACTCTTTTCTTTCTATCACAGCTGCTTTACAGGTAAAACAGTAAAATTGCACCATTGAATTGAAGCAGAACCCCCTTGGCACTTTGAGATCATGGAAATAGAACCTACACGCGTCCACCTGGCGAGGACCGTGACAACTGTATAAATGTAATAAGTATGTAAGTCAAATGTAATGATTGGAAATTTGTTCCAAGAACTTAATGTTTCTCTGGGTTACATTGCAGGACAAAAACTGAGCTAAATGGGAAAAAAATTGGCTCTGATATCTGCTATTGGCAAGTTTATTGTCTTTTCTCCTTGTCAAGACATGAGCTAACATTCCCTCATTAATATGCTCTCGCTGAAAGTCTGACAAAGCAAGATGACAATCAGCGTCCCTAATGTGGCTTGTTGTAGGAATGAAATTTCATTTCCAAGATTTCCAAGCTTGGGCAACCCATAAATTCATCAAAGGGATTGATTATTAAAACCAAACCCAATAGAGAAGAATTGACTAGAATTTCAGTCTCCCAGGACATCCTTTTGTTAATCCAGCCTTGTGTTGATTTTAATAGTTTGTGTTGGTCTTGGAAGCATTTTCAATGCTGGCTCATTGCTCACCAGTATTAATAGAGTTTTGTTATTATATTTATTTCCTAGCATAAATGATCAAAGGAATTACAATCCTTTTTTTCCTATATGATATCCCTCCCAGATTTGCAATTTCAAAATACAGAAATTGTACTCCAAAACCCCTTTTCTAGAATACTCTTCAAAACTCTTTTTCTAGCATACTCTTCAAAACCCTTTTTCTAGAATACTCTTCAAAACTCATTTTCTAGAATAGTCTTTCAAACTCTGCAGGTTAGGCAAAAACTGGATTTTGAGTAGAAACTAATAAAAAAGAGAACAAGGCCTGAAGAAAGATATATTTCTGTGAACTATGCAGGGAGCAACAATAGAGCAAGGGAAACAGCTTTAAACTGAAGGAGAATAGGTTTAAATTAGAATTTAGGAAGAAATTCTTCAGTACGAGGGGGGCTAGACTGTGGAATAAGTTACCCAGAGAGGTTATGGTTGCCCGCTCCCTGGAGATGTTCAAGGCCAGATTGGATGAGGCTTTGAGCCGCCTTGTCAAGAAGTGTTGTTGTTCATGGCAGGAAGGTTGGATTACATGACCTCTGAGGTTCCTTCCAACCTCAGCAATTCTATGATTCTATGATTCTACGAATTCGGGATTGGAAGAGACCTTGAAAGATCATCTAGTCCAATCCCCCTGCAGTAGCAGGATATGAATCTGTCCAATACTAGGTTTTCAATGGCATCCATTGAAACTGTTACTAGGGTTTTTTCTGTAGAGTACAAATTGCTTTTTATATTCATTCTCAGAACTCACAGAAGCCCAATTAACATCATTGTGCATACAGACACGCATGAAATGTGTAATGTGTTCACTTCAAAGTCTGTTAAGAATATGATGAGTTAACTGGATTTTATTATCTGATATTTAAAACAACCCTACTCTGTGGTCCAATAAATACTCTTGGAAAGGTTATCAATCGTCCTGGTACTTACATTAGACAGATGGGCCAGCTCTATCTCCAGGAAAGAATCCGTAGTTTTGGGCTCAGGTCGTATCGTCACAACGATGATTTTTGAATTAACAACCGTAAAATTCCTGAGGAAAGAACAAAGAAAATTAAAATGAAAGACTTAACTTAGTATGAGGTTAAATTAGGCTTCTAATATTGCACTGAATGAGGCATCTCACTGGTAATTCCTGTTTCTTTAATTGATGGGTATTGGGGGAGACAATATTCTTGTTGGGAAGCTGTGAAATTGTTTACTTGTTACCAGCCATTAAAGACTGAAGATCAGCAATGGTGGCAGAAGTGCCGCTCCTTAAGGGACAAAGGACTAATTAGAAGGGTATATTGATGATACATTTTGTCAATATTAAACATATAAGATTAATTTCCCTCAACACAGACCCACTAGCTATGTTTTATAGAGGCTGTCTTTATCTACCAAACTGCTGTGTTGGAATTTTTCTACCTATCAACTGTAAAATTGGGAAGATGCATAAGTGCAATGGGGTATTCTGTAGAGCTGTTGATTCTGTGCTCATGGAAAAAACCTACCTATTGCAAATTTTTGAAAATAAATAGCATTCAGGATACAAGTGGGCTGTTTCATAGTCTACTTTTCAAAATTTAATCCATACTTGTGCCTGGACCGAAATATCACCAAAAAAATCAATTTTATCTATGTGAGATGAGATTTGTTCTTCCATTATTGCAGAATGATGGAGGCTGGGAAAGCCCTCTGAGCCATCCAGCCCAGCCTGGGACCTAACAGCACCACATTGGCCACACCAGGGGACTAAAGGCCACAGCCAGGTTGTCCTTCAAAACCTCCAGCGATGGGGACTCCATGACCGCTCTGGGCAGTCAGTTCTGGGGTCTCATCACCCTTTCCATGAGGAAGGACTTCCTAACATCCAACCTAACCCTCCCCTGGCATCTTTAGACCCTGCCCTCTCATCCTGGGATGAGAGGTCCTGGTCACCTGGGAGAAAAAACCCAGCCCCAACTGACCAGAAACTTCCCTTCACGTAGCTGTAGAGAGAGAGAAGGTCCCCCTGCCCCGAGGCTCCTCCTCTCCAGACTGTTATACCAGGCTACTTGAAATAATGATTTTCTGTTAATGTCTCTATTTCTCCATCAAGCTTTCTTTTCACAAAAACATGGGTGGATCACTATGGTTTCCATCTACGTTTTTAGGACTGACCTAGTATCGCTAAGGTTATGATAACAGAGAAACAAAGACATGTTGACATGATAAGTGTATGTGAGATTTTTTCTTCCTGTGACCCTGTCAGCTTAGAACAAGCACCAGCTATCAACCTGAATTTCTGATCATCATGACCCTATTTCCTTCGCATTTAATGCTGCTTTCTATACCTTCTGCTAACTGCACAGAAACAAACATAAACCTTCACAGACCTCTTCCCAGGGAGATGCTAACCAAGAAGAAAGCAAGCAGTTTAGATCCAGTTATAACAGACAGTATAAATATGCTGTTGTTGTTTAATTGCTTTCTTTTTCCCCCCAAGGAAAATGGTACTTAGGAGGGGAATTCCATTTTGCTGGATCATTGAAACAGGAATTGCCATGGCTACACTAATAGAGACTTCACACAGCGGGTGCTTTACTCACCACTAGGAGTGAAATTATTCTTCTGGGGCAAGCTAAAAATTCCAGTCCAATTTCAGTCAGCCAGGTTGTTTGAAAGAAATCTAATGGAAGCGGCTTTCTGTTTTATTTAATCCCTGTATGCTCCCTTTGGTTCCATTTCAAAGTCTCATATGTTGTTGATGAAAACATATCTATCATTTAACGTGTGAGACACGACAACATACCTCTCTAATATTTAATGTCTGGTAAATTTCCAATGTCTTGTGTAGGGGGGAAGTAATAACCATACTTCACTCTACACCACATAGCTGAACGCCTAGAAGTGTCCCCCAGCAAGGCATTAAAAAAGCCAAACAACCACAAACAAAACCAACCGTAAATGAACAAGCATCCAAGTAATATAAAACTGATTTCTCTACCCGATGACAATGGGTGGCAACACAGCCTTCAGCTCTATTTCCACCTGAAGGGGGCTACAAGAAGGCTGCAGAGAGACTGTTTACAAAGGCCTGGAGTGATAGGACAAGGGGTAATGGTTTCCCATTAGAGAAGGTCAGATTCAAATCAGCTGTTAAGAAGCACTTTAGCAGGAGAGGGGTTGAACACTGGAACGGGTTGCCCAGGGCAGTAGTTGAGACCCCGTTCCTGGAGATCTTCAGTGTGAGGCTGGGCAAAGCTCTGGGCATCCTGATCTTGGTTGAGCATGTACCTGCTTCCTGCAGGGGGGTTGGACTGGATGGTCTTTGAAGGTTCCTTCGAGCCTGGGCCATTCTATGATTCTATGAAATGTGGGCTATTTTGGAACTGCACATAAGGTCCAGCAAATACTGATAACTCAGTTACTTGAACAGTCTTGTGACAGAGAAGTGTTTCCTTTCTGTGTCTAATTCTGGTAGAGTTCCGATGGTCCTGAGATGACATTCAGAAGAGCAGTAAAGATATCTAGACTGCAACCTCAGTACAGCTGTTGAACCTCAGTCTCACTAACACCCCATCAACCCTCTTACACTCTCAGCAGATAATGCTTCACCAGAAAATAAGTAACTGGCTATCATTGGGACGTGGAATCTGACCACGTGTTGCTCCTGTCTGAGCTGAAGGCCTAGTTGCACATCTCGTCTTTAACTGCTTTAACTATAAACATAACTATTCAAATTACAATCTTAAATTGCAAACTCACATACCAAGTGCTACGGGGGGTACCTGTACGGTGCCGGCGAGTTACAGCAATTGCTCGTATCAGGAATTGCCTGGCTGTACTTTTCTTCTTTATGCTATGGGAATTGGGTTGTATGGGGTGGGGGTGTGGTGGGGATTTTTAAGCATCCTTTCATAAAGCAACATTATAGATGCTTCGTGGAAAGGGTCATCAGGCCTTGGAACACACTGCCCAGGGAGGGGGTTGAACTGGCATTCCTGGATGCGTTTCAAAGCCAGGTAGTTCTAGAGCTTAAGACATGAGTTTGGTTAACGGGTGGACTTGGTGATCACAAGATTTTCTCCCCAGACCTATGCCATTGATGTCTTTATTAACAATAATTTTTTAAAAAGAGTTTAGTGCTGAGAGCACCTGTTAAGAATTTAAATAATTAGATTTTCCAAAGCATCCCAGGATGTGGAATGAATGGGTTTCAGTTCCTCTCATACTGACATGACAGAGACTGTGAATGACTGATCTCACACTTCCTGGACAATGCACAATCTTGCAGCTTTTAGATGACAAGTGGAGTGTGACTTCACCACTACCTCTTTCTCCTGCACATAAATTAACCTCTAATATGGATCTGTAATGAGAAGTTAACTTCTACAGGATGGTGCTCTGCTGACTGTCCACAAAAATGAATAGTCAGAAAATAAATTTCTTGGGAAGTGTGGTTGAATACATCCTTGAAAATGGAAAATAAACAAACTTTGATTAAGTAAAGTCCAAGGAAATGCTCTCAGAGCTCCTGTCCGAGTGTTTTTTCCCATCAGAACTAATAACAAAATTAATAACACAGTTATTTTACTAAGGTTTTTTTTAATCTGGGTTAATAAACATTTTGAGGGTATTATTTTACAGAAAGTCATCCATATTGATTCTATGTGATATAAAATCTCAGAATCACAGAAGGGTTTAGGATGGACTTCACCCAGTCCCAGCTCCCCACCATGGGCAGCGACACATGTCACCAGAACTGGTTGCCCAGAGCCCTGTCCAACCTGGCCTTGAACACTTCCATGGAGGGAGCTGGCACAACCTCCTGGGACAACGTGTTCCAGGGCTTCAGTGTCCTCACTGTAAAGAATTTACTCCTAAAATCTAATCTAAATCTCCCCTCTTCTAGCTGAAAGACCCTGATCTAGGGTGGGGTGTCCCTGCCCATGGTAGGGGAGTTGGAACTGGATGATCCTGTGGTCCCTTCTAACCCAGACTGACTGTATGACTTGGTCTGGGTGATCCTGCTGTGGCAGGGGGATTGGACTAGATGATCTCTCAAGGTCCCTTCCAATCCCTAATGATTCTATGATTTTCCCTCGTTCTATCACTACAAATTTTTCATAGCTTTCAGATGTTAACTGGAAATACTGCAGCACTCTGGTGAGAACTCATGTGGATTACTGCATCCAGCTATGAGGTCCCCAGCACCAGAAAGGCATGGACCTGTCAGAGCCACTAGAGACAGTCAAGAAGGTAATCAGGCTGCCACATCTATCCTATGAAGACAGGCTGAGAGAACTGGCTTGTTCAGTCAGGAGAAGAGATGTCTCTGAGGAGAACTTATTTTGGCCTTCCAGCACCTAAAAGAGGCCTTGAAGAAAGCTGGGGAGGGACTTTTATAAGGGCATGTAGTGATAGAATGAGGGGTTTTGACTCAAAGAGTGTAGATTGAAGTAAGTTATAAGGAACAAAATATTCTCTATGAGGGTAGCAAGGAAATGGAACAGGTGGCCCAGAGCAGCAACACATGTTCTGTCACAGGGATGGGGTTCTTAGCAACCTGATCTAGCAGATGATATCCTTGTTCATGGCAGAGATGTCCCTTCCAACACAAACTTCAGTGACTGAGATTGTGCCAACTTTGAGGTACTATCTTAGGCCTTGATATCAACATTTTGAACATGACTGCCATGGGCCAAGAACTCCAGCATGATCTACATCCTGAAGCAGTGAGAAGCTGTAAAAGCTTTTGTGTGACTCCATTACAAACATTAAACAAGTGCAGGGAAGTATTGAGGGATTACACTCCAAACAGACTAGAGGTATCAGAGAATATATGTCATATTTTTATATCCCAGATGAATAATGACTTCTATTTCTATTTCCCATACAGGAGAGCTAGTAAGTGCTGCTCATTTCCTTTTCTTGAACAGCTAAGGACTGGATTCAAATAATGCTGAATATATTCAGAGGCAAAGTGGAGTCTTTTTGTATTTGAATTTCTAAAGGCTTCATTAATGACTAGATTTACACAGATTATTAGGCCTTTGAGCTTTAGAAGCTCAGAAAAACAGTGAACAGAACTGGACAGAGAAATGGCCAAATTAGCTGTACAAATCTGTGACCAGCTGAAAGTAAAATAGATCAAAGAAAATAATCTAGGAACTAAGACACACTTTCTCATAGCCCCTAGTACTGAAGTGGCTGTACTCCTAGGTCTGTGTTCTGCCCCTATTGCTGCTGCTTGGCATTCTATTATTTCTAGGCAAAACCTAGTAAGGACTATAAATCTCACTTTTCCAATGGATGAAATCAAACCCTGAAAGGCTGATCATGTAAGCTAGTGTAGAGCATTCAAGTTTTATGCTTGTTCTGTGTAACTGACTCTATTGACCTATGAGGACTGAAAAGGCATTATCACAGGTTCCTGCTTCCAACAGAAAGGTCTGAAAGGTACATGGCCAACACAGTGCTTTCCAAAGATTGGCAGGTTGCTTCTACGTTCTGCTGGAAAATACCAACTACAATAGTCATTTGGCTCTGTTTGCTTGAATATAGAAGCAGATAAAATATCTCTCACGAACTTCTCCTTCTTCTTGGCTACTTTCAGGAACTGCCACTACAAATGGAAAGTGCGCGGTGGCAGTTCAGTACTGGATGAGCTGGCATTTGCATCACGTCTTAAGCACAGATGGCTCTTGCCAGTACTTGCCAGACTTCCAGGTGTGACCTGCCAGGACATGACTGTTCAAATGATGCTCTATTCCTGGGAAACCACTGTCTCCTGCATTACAGTTTGTCATTGTGCAGGGGCACTGCAGCTTTACCTGGAGGTACGTTGAGGTTTTTTTTTCTTAGACTATTTAATTTTCAAATAGTTGTTGGAAAAAACGGTTGTTTTCCATCCTTTCTTTCAAATCCAGAAGTTTTAGTCAAATAGAGTAGGGAGAGGTGATCTGGAGGCCTCCTAATTTACTCTCTTTTCTAATTATTGTGAATTAATTAGCAGTTATGGTAACAAAATCTACACCTGTTTTTTACCAAAGAAACACATTAGTAGACCAATGGTACACATGAACCTCTGAAATAAGAAAGTATTAGTGGTCCTTGAAATGATCATAACCAGCACTTTAAGAAGAGGGGGTGAAATGTTTAATTCGAAATTGTCTGCTATCAAGTACAGAAATGAAGAAGTTAAATGACAGACACTCCTATTTCTTTATGTCTGTGCGTGGCCCTCATAATGTTCAGGCACATAGAATCACAGACTGGTTTAGGCTGGAACAGACCTCAAAGATCATCCAGTCCCAATCCCCTGCCATGGGCAGCGATACCTCTCACCAGAACAGGTTGCCCAGAGTCTCATCCAATCTGGCCTTGAACACTTTCAGGGATGAAGCAGCTACAAACTCCCTGGACCTGCTCAGTGCCTCATCAGTGAGGACTTTAAAAAAACCTCCCCTCTTTAAATCACCCCCCTTGTTCTATCACTAGAGTCTCTCATATAAAGTCCCTCTCCAACTTTTCTGTAGTCCCCTTCAGGTGTAGGAATCACGGAATCACAGAACATTAGGGATTGGAAGGGACCTCGAAAGATCATCTAGTGCAATCCCCCTGCCAGAGGAGGATCACCTAGACAAGTTGCACAGGAACATATCCAGGCGGGTTTTAAGTCTCCAGAGGAGACTCCACAACCTCCCTGGGAAGCCTGTTCCAGCTATAAGATCCTCCTGGAGACTTCTTTTTCAGGCTGAACAACTCCAATTCCCTGAGCCTGTCCCCAGAGCAGAGGGGCTGATCATCCCTGTGGCTTCCTCTGAACCCACTCTACAGCTCCGGGTCCTTCTTGTATTGGGGACTCCAGAACTGGATGCTAGACTCCTCTGCAAGAGTAGAACAGAGAGAGAACGATCCCCTCTCAAAAGGATCCCCTCTATAGCTCTACTATCCTTTCCAAATACAATTTGAACTGGAAAAGACTCAGAAAGCCACTAGTAGAGCCTTCTGTAGATCAGACAATCTTAGTACATAACATTGTAATGATCACTTGTGCTAACAGGACAAATAGCAGTTGAAGTAGAAGCGTAGGTGACCTGCACAGTGACCTGAGCATTAACATCCATCAGTGTGCACACTTGTAAACAAACATTTCTGCATCTGTGATTAATACAGATTATATAAACCATGAATTAAGCTCATTTGACAAAAAGGCCATTTTCAGAACACAAATGACACATGAAAGAAAGACAAATGCATGCATTTGGTTTTAAAAATCAGAAAAAACAACATCCAACAGTATCAAGATCACAGAATCACAGAATGGCCAGGGTTGAATGGGACCTTACAGATCATCCAGTTCCAACCCCCCTGCACAGGCAGGGACACCTTCACTACAGCAGGTTACTCAGAGCCCCTGCCAAGCTGGCCATCAACACTGCCAGGGATGGGGCTGACACAACTGACTTAGGAAACCTCTTCCAGCACCTGACCACCTTCACAGCAAAGAATTTGTTCCTCATGTCCAACTTCCATCTTCCCTCTTCAAGTCTGGAACCCTTTTCCCTTGTCCTCTCACTACGCACCCATGTCAAAAGCCCTCCCCCATCTTTTTTATGTCTCCCTTCAGAGACTGGAAAGCTCCTAGAAGGTCAGCTGGGAGCCTCCTCTTCTCCAGCCTGAACAAGACAAACTCGCTCAGCCTATCCTCAAATCTGATTATTTGAGTTGCTCTCCTCTGAACACCTTCCAGGAGCTCTATGTCCTTCTTCTGTTGGAGACTCCAGAACTGGAAACAGGACTCCAGGTGGGGTCTTATCAGTGCAGAGCAGAGGGGGAGAATCACCTCCCTTGATCGACTTCCACTACTTCTTTTGATGCAGCCCAGGATGCGGTTGGCTTTCTGGGCTGCAAGTGCACACTGATGGCTCCTGTTAAACAGTCTTAGTTGTCTCTTTTTTAACCTGGCATGTAGTGTAGGGATAATCTTGAGATAGTTTAATTTGCATTATGTTTATGGAATTTCTTACCTCAATGTTGGCAAAATGAGCTCTAAGTTTTTGTACAGTACTGCTCCAAGTACAAACACAGTTGATTCATCTAGGTCTAAAAAAAGAAAGAAAAATCAAGACTTGAAAAATCTTTTTCCCAAGACTCGATCAGCATAAAAAAAACCTGTGAATACAATTTATCTTTCTAGTAGAAAACATATTTTAAATAAAGCATCATAATTTTGAAATATGTCCTGGGAGTCTGTCATAAAGATGAGGAACTGTCAGGTCTAAATCAAAAGATTTAAACCCCTGAAAATCACACTGTCAAAAAAATACATCACTGTGTTCTGACATCCGTACCAGTTCAATTACCTTTGAAATTAAGTATCATCAAAAATTACTTTAGAATTTAATATCTATCAAGTAAAGTCTCTAAAGTCAGAGATCCACACTGCAAGAGAGTCTGCAGACTGTAAATGTGAAGCCTGAGTGAGCTTCTGGCTAAGCATTCTTAAAAAATCTTGGGTGGTGGCCTGTTGGAATGGCCCCGTCTGTTGGAGTGGAGCAGCTTCAGAGAGGTTCAGCAGAGCTCCAGTTCAAGTCACCTTACACCACAATAACTATGCCCTGGCTCTTCATCACAGAAAACAACATCCAGGATTTCTGTAGAACGTTGTGTTCAACATCGTGAAGTTAAGCTCCATCGTTTCCCTCTGGGGTAATCTTTGAGAGATTAACACCTTCTATATGATACAGCAGTCCGATGAGTCAAAGATTCAGAGTTCTCTTGTTAAAGTTAACAAAACATTAACATCCTTCTTTACCTGTTGATACAGGGCTGAAGATATTTTTTGGAATGACAACTCGGTCTTCTGAGTTACGTGCCCAATCCACCATTCCTTTTCTTCCTTTCATGGGGAAATTGATGTCAGTTAACACTGATGCAGCAGGAAGCTTCTGGATGCTAGCCACTGGGAAGAGAAATCACAAACTCAAATCAAATTGTGTTGAAGGATTTAAAGTATCACACAATGGTCACTAGGCAGCAATACCATAAATGATTCATAACATAGTTAAAATAAAGCAGGAATGTATAGGATGCTATGTGTATAACCTTGTGTTTATGATGCCGTTCTACTACAGATTAACTACGTGGCACCAATTGCATCGTTTGTCAGGAAGATTCTGATGAAGTTCCTTAACTGGGATTATTCTATGTGCTAGTTTACACACTGAAGTACACTCACAAGGGTGCTGCTGTGTCTTCACAGCATATTATCAAATGAACTAATGTGCCAACGAAAGGAGGAGGATGCTTCAAACCACACTGGGAAACATAACTGCTAGATGCAGGCTAATGAAGCAGTAACAGAGCTTTTCTTCCCCAAAACAGGCACAACTTCAAGAAAGACCCATTAAGCAGAAACACATTATAAAAAACCTCATTGTTTCCACACAAATGAGAATAATGCAGTAAGAACACAAATTCTTTTCCTTGAAAGAAGAAACCTCATTCTGAATTTTAATTATGCTTCTTGCCATCTAAGAAAATCCCAAACCTCCAACCAAACACAAAATCACAGAATGATTGAGGCTGGAAAAGACCTCTAAGATCATCCAGCTCAGCCGAGGACCTAGCAGCACCACTTGGCCACATCAGGGCACTAAGGGCTCTGTCTATTCATACCTCCAGGGATGGGGACTCCACCACTGCCCTGGGCAGTCCATTCCAGGGTCTGAACACCCTTTACATCAGGAAGGGCTTCCTAACATCCAGTCTAACCCTCTCCCTGGTGCAGCTTCAGGCCCTACCCCCTCATCCACTAGTTGCCTGGAAGAAGAGCCCGAACCCCACCTGACTACAACCTCCCTTCAAGGAGTTTTACAGAGGGGAAAGGTCCCCCCGAGTGTCTTCTTCTCCAGGCTAAACAGCCCCAGCTCCCTCAGCCTCTCCTCATCAGAGTTTCTGTCCAGTCCCTTCCCCAGCCTCACTGTTCCTCTGTACCAGCTCCAGTCCCTCATTCTCTTTCTTGAAGTGAGCAGCCCAGAGCATTACTTGAGGGGAGGCCTCACCAGCATCCAGGATAAGGGGAACATTCCATCCCTAGTCCTACTGGCCATATTATTCCTTAGAGAAGCCATGATGCCAAAGGCCTTCCGGGCCACCTGAGTGCCCTGTTCAACTGGTTGTCACCCAAGTCCCTCTCTGCCAGGCTGCTCTCCAGCCACTCATTCCCCAAGTCATGTTCAGGACTAGACTGAATCACAGTTTTTGTAAACTGTAGAGAAACAGATAAAAACAATAGTTTGGAATGTTGTTTACTCATTTTCTCTGTTTTCTACCTCAACTGTTATCTGCAAATCAGTTTCAGCTTTGTGATGAAATCTGACTCCATGGCAACACTATCAGCATTTAGTAGGAGACAAACAGCATCTAAGGAACTGACTACAAGCGGTCATGTCCACTTAGAGAGATAACAAACAACACATCTGGACCACTAGATCCCTTCTTCATGTTAGTCAGGTTGATAGCCATTTCCTGAGCAATGCCCTTCTTAATCTATTGATGAAGGGGCTAATGAGTTTGTACATGGGGACTATAATTTGATCTGCATAATCATTTCACTGCCAGGACTCTGCAATCTGAAAGGAGGTTGTAGAGAGGTGGGAGTTGGTCTCTTCTCACAAGCATCAAATGGTAAGACAAGAACAAATGGCCTTAAGTTGCACCAAGGAAAGTTTAGGTTGAACATTAGGAAAAACTCTTTATTGAACTGAGAGACGTTCTCCTCCCCCTCTACTCTGCCCTGGCGAGACCACAGCTGGAATATTGTGTCTAGTTCTGGGCACCTCAGTTCCAGAAGGACACAGAATTGCTTGAGAGAGTCCAGCACAGAGCCACAAAGATGGTGAAGGGAGTGGAACATCTCCCTCATGAGGAAAGGCTGAGGGAGCTGGGTCTCTTTATCTTGGAAAACAGGAGACTGAGGGGTGAGCATATTACTGTTTATAAATTTGGAAAGGGTTGGTGTCAGGAGGATGGAGCCAGGCACTGCTCAGTGGCATACAATGATGGGACAAGGTGCAACGGGTGTCAGCTGGAACATAAAAGGTTCCACATCAATATAAGAAGGAATTTCTTCCCAGTGAGGGTGACAGAGCACTGCAACAGGCTCCCCAGAGAGGATGTGGATTCTCCTTCTCTGCAGACATTTAAAACCCACTTGGACATTTTCCTGTGTGATTTGATCTAGGGGATGTTGCTGTGGCAGGGGAATTGAACTGGGTCATCTTTTGAGGTCCCTTCTAATCCCTAATGTTCTGATTCTGTGAAAGTGTTATCAGGTTTTGGAACAAGCTGCCCAGGGTGGGCTTGAAAGCCATCCCTGGATGTGTTGAAAAGGGGTGTAGATCTGGAGCTTAGGGACAGGGTTTAGCAGCACATAGGTGGAGTTCAGTTAATGGTTGGACTCAATGATCTTAAAGGTCCTTCACAATGGGGAAGGACCCTAACCCTAACCCTAAATGATTCTACAATTCTAAATATAAAGGTAATAAGGGGCAGTCATAAAACCAATCACAACAGCCCAAGTGATTAGGTGTCTCATCAGTGGATTGTATTTGAAAGAAAACTGTAAGGCAAGTTCAAGAGAAAAGGAAAATTAAGAGGTTAACAATATTAACTCTACACATTTATTCCTTGATAAATGACTCTTATTTTCAAATTAGACTGGCTATGTATTACAGAATCACATTGCTTGAGGTTATTTCAGGCTTTCCATTACAAAACTATCATCAGGGCTTTACAGTGCTGGTTATAATCCCTTCTGGGCTGAAATGGGCAAATATGCTTCCAGCTCTAAAGGGATGCTTAGCCTTGCAACTTTTCAGGTGGTGTCTACAGGGAGAAGAGTTCAGGTGTTTCAGAATTACTGGGGCATAAAATGGATTGGGTGCTTTCACACTCGACCCTGTGGTGATACAGAATACATTAACATTGTCAACTAGGAGGCTTTTTTCCATAGTTCTTAAAACCTAAACAGTATTTTATTTTCCACATAAATATATTTACATCCACAGTTATTTCATTTTCAACATTAAATACAGCCTGTATAGGACAATATTTGATTTCTTATTTACATGGCACTTACCTGCATATCTATAATTAGCTAGTAGACCCTTAATATTGTATCCATTTTTGGGATGATACTTCCCCTTATTGAAATAGGAAATTGGTGTTATTCAGTGGAATTCACTCTACAAAATACTTTATAACTGGATAAATGTAAGAGTCTTGGATAGTTCCTATCCAGACTCTTTGTATCTTAAATGGGGCCATTCAGGACAGTACCTAAGCACTACTTAGAACTGATGACACAAAAGTTAACCCTAAACCCTAAACATGTGCCTTATGTCTTACAGACTTACAAATGTATTTACTTATTGGGTAATGTTAGGTTTATGTTGAACTGCATGATCCTAAAGGTCTTTTCTAATCTACTTGATTAGAGAATCATAGAATCATGATGGTTGAAAAGAACATCCAGGATCATCAAGTCCAGCCTTCAGCCCAGCACCTCCCCAACCCCTAGACCATGACCTCAAGTGCTTTAGCTACTTGGTTTTTAAACACCACCAGGGATGGTGACTCCACCACCTCCCTGGGCAGCCAGTTCCAGTGCCCAACCACTCTCTTAGTAAAGGACTTCCTCCTAAGATCCAGTCTAAACCTTCTCTGATGCAACTTGAGGACATTTCCCCTCATCCTGTCATTAGTAATTTGAGAGAAGAGACCAGCACTAGCCTCCCTACAATCTCTTTTTAGGTAGCTGTAGAGAGCAGTAAGGGCTCCTCTTCTCTAGACTGAATAACCCCAGTTCCGTCAGCTGATCCTCACAGGGCCTGTTTGCCAGCCCTGTTCCCAGCATTGTTGCCTTTCTCTGGACCTGCTCCAGCATCTATATGATTCTATATATTTTCATTTGTGGTGCAGACAAGTTTTTCTTCTCCTCACAATCAAACAGAAGTACCTTTACTTAATTTCAAAGAAGATACAACTTGAACATCTTGGAGGTTCAGGAGATTTGCATGCACAGACAACACAGAGCACATAAAGCAAGAAGTGAAGCAGGTTTTCCAAAACACTTCCTCCATGTCCCACAAAGGGTGCTTCTTACCCAGCCATTAGACCTCTTTCAATCACTTTGTTGAATGATTTTAAGAGGAAGCCCTCACCAATTTCCAACATGGCACTGGCGTTTGAAGGCAATTTAACGGAATGGGACTGGAGGCAACTAGCTCAGTTCATCAACATGGCCAGCTGAATCCAAGAAACAGATCCCACCTCTTCAGTGCCACAGTGAACTGAATTTTTATCAGCAGTAGTGTGACCAGCAAGACTAGGGATGTGATTCTCCCCCTTCACTGGGCACTGCAGAGGCCACCCCTTAAGTACTAGGGACAGTTCTTGGCTCCCTACTTCAAGAAAGATATTGAGGGGCTGGAGCAGGTCCAGAGGAGCAATGAAGCTGGGGAAGGGACTGGAGGGAAAGTCTGATGAGGAGAGACTGAGGGAGCTGGGGATGTTTAGTCTGGAGAAGAGGAGAATCATGGGGACATTCTTCTCTCTACAACTCCCTGAAAGGAGGTTGTAGATAGTTAGGAGTCAGGCTCTTCTCACAGGCAACTACTGCCAGGATGAGAAGGCAGGGTCTGAAACTGCACCAGGGGAGGGTTATGTTGGATGTTAGGAAGCCCTTCCTGATGGAAAGGGTGATCAGACCCTGGAATGGACTGCCCAGGGCAGTGGTGAAGTCCTCATCTTTGGAGGATCAGGAAAATCTGATTGTGGCACTTAGTGCCCTGGTATGGCCAATGTGGTGCTGTTAGATCCTGGGCTGGACGACCTTAGAGGTCTTTTCCAACCTCAGTAATTCTGTGATTCTGTTATTTCAACGAGACCTTGAAGCACGACCAGCTGTATTCCATTGTGAAATGAGGTTTTGCTGCTCTCCCACTCAGTTTTAATCTGCAGCATGAAGTGATTATTTATTGTAAGCATGAAAATCAACAGGGCATTTAGAGGGAAATGTGTATAATTCAGCTGCTGGGTCATTCACATGTCAAACTCAAATGGCAGCTCTTTACACATGGATAACAAGACAGAATGACATGTTATTCACTTTTTACTTTACAGCATTCTTTTTATGTTGGGTTTGTATTAGAAAATAATATTCTAAATACCAGCACCCAAATGATTCAGTTCTGCCAGACCCAAAAAGCACTTTATCTCCTCATTTGGAAAAAAACCCCACAAATAAAAAGGTTAAATTTTTAAAATTACCATTCCAAAACATCAGGTTCTGAATTTGTGAGACAGAGGACATCTACAGGCACTGTAGCAAAAATATTGTTGCTTGTTTATACACACACACAGAGAAGTTGTATAATGCTGGGAAAACAGCCCATGAAAATATTCATGAGAACTTAAAGCAAATAAAGAAGACAAAAAGCAAAAGGAAAACTAAAACTGAAAATTATCTAAGCAAGCATGGAAAATTATTATTTGTATGGATTTTTATTAGGGCAATTACTGTGATTGTCCAGGCATTGCTCAAAATAAATTTAAAAGAACCCCCAAAATGCAGACCTTACATTAATTTGAAGAGATTCCTTGGTTTTATCTTAACCAGAATGAACTAGAAACGTAAAATAATCACACAGAGGTCTTATGGCTGGAAAAAGAAGTAAGAGACAGAATTGTAGAATCATGGAATCATCAAGGCTGGAAAAGACCCACAAGATCATCAAGTCCAACCATCCACCCTACAACCTCCCAACCACTAATCCATCTCCTTAAACAACTTGTCTGCCTGTTTGTCGAATGCCTCCAGAGATAGTGCCTCCCCGTCCTCCCTGGGCAGCTTGTTCCAAGGTCTCCCCACTCTTTCTGGGAAGAAGGTTTTCCCTAAGGTCCAATCTGAACCTCCCCTGGCACAGCCTAACCCCATTTCCTCTTGTACTATTGCTAGTCCCTATGAAGAAGAGGCCAACATCCACCTCACTACAGCCCCAGTTTCCTCTCCATCAAACCTGTTTTTCAGACCCCTAACCAGCCCACTTGCCATTCTCTGTCCCCTCTCCAGCATGTCCTTTCTATATTGTGGTGCCTAAAACCGCCCCCAGTACTCATCAGGCAGAATACAGGAGCAGGATCACCTCCGTGGTGACCTGCAAACCAACTGAGTTTGACCTCACCCAAATCATCAATGAAGATACTAAACAGGAGCGGCTCCAGCACTGAGCCCAGTGGGACACCACTCATGCCCAGCTGCGAACTGGATTTCACTCCAGTCAACTCCACTCTTTGGACCTGGCCATCCAACCAGTTTTAAATTCAGCAGGGTGTTTGCACATCTAAGCCACAAGCAGCCAGCTTGTCTAGGGGAATGTTGTAGGAAACCTTATCACAGGCCTTGCTAAAGTCAAGGGGCACAACATCCACAGCCCTTCCCTCAAGACAGAAAGACTGAACGTAGATAAACAAGTTTAGGGTGTAGAATATGTTGATTTCCTTCATTCTCTGAACAGTCACTCTGGTTCTTGTTGCTCTTGCACACCTTCAATTGAAAGATGAATGAGATTTCCAAAGATTAAAAGCAAAAATATAAAAATAAAATGTTATACAGGGTATTTTACTGTAATCAACATATTAAGATCGCAGCTTCTTTTTAGAATTCTTTGAGCCTTCTTTTGATGCACATTGGTATAAATTACTGGACAGTGGTGCAATTCCACGTCAGAACACGTAGATATTTGATGACTCCATAAGAATTATTGATTCAGAAAAATCTATTTCAGTACCCTAGGGTCATAGTTTGAAATTTGAGCAGATTTCTTGCCTGAGGCACGAGAGGGTTGCTGTAGCAACTTGTGATTTTTTTGACTTTGAGTCCAAGCTGAGTTTTGCAGCTCCATGAACAAAAAGAAGGTTTCCTCCTTCTTTTCCTTCAACTTCATTTCATTTCTGGTGTGTCAGAGAAAGCAATTGTCATTGAGTTCTGACTGTGGTGGCCATTTTGCCCTGAGATTGTAGTGAAGAGAGAGAGATGGTGATATCTCAAGAACCAGTAGAAGGAAGGTTGTGTCAATTCCATGGTTTGCTGAAATGGAGAGAATTCTCACCTTGGTCATGGCCATAGGAATCAGCACTCTGGAAATGGGCAACTGGCATGGACGTGCACAGAACAGAGAACTGGACTTTTAACTGCCTGCTGATGCTGAGGGACAAGTGCATGGATTGGATGGACACTGTGTTTTCACAAGAAGCAGGAAAGGCTGGAAGTCTCTTCCATTTGAGGGGTTGGACAATGCTGTTTGGCTCAGTCAGGTAAGAACATGGGATTAATCTCTGTGTGTGTGCGCTGCTTTTTATGTTCGGTGAATTCTTTGGGGGGGGTTGTTTTGTATAAGGGGGTGAATTTAATGTGTCTCTTTGGTTTTTTTTTTTCCCAAATGGAGTTAGTTTTGGTATTGCCTGCAATTCATAGGTGCTTTCCAAACCCTTACTTTGTTTTTGTTTCACACCATTAGGACAGTAGCTAAATTAATTAGTTAATTTTGTCACGTGGTTTGAAACCCCTGACATCTAGTCTTACCAATTTAGAGATTGCTTTGACCCCAAATGAATTCATTTAAATATCATTTATAAACACAACTCCTTTATTTCATTTTCAAGTTGCACTTGCAGACAACCTGTTCAATCACGGTCTAATTAAGATTTCAGAATTGGCAATTATTAACTGGTTTTACTTACTGAATACAAAAAAATACTTGTGGAACTAATCCACAATCCTGACTATTACTGCAAACATATCTGTTAAGAAGACCCCACTAGGATTATAGGGTTTTTATTTCAGAATGATTCTGCTGATCCTACATGTAACACCTTTGGTTTTTTATTGAATACATAAGCTTATTTAAGTCAAATATTCTTGGATACACAGCCTTCCTGGCTCGTCATCCATGAGCCAGATGGACATATTGAAGATTATAATCAAAATACATTTGCTTTCTCCACTTAAACCCCATGATTTTAAAGACAATTATAAGAAACACAAATGGTGGAACCTCTTTTTCAAGGAGATAATTTGTAGATCTCCAGATTGGCTGTGGAACTCTGCATCTGAGCATGTTTGATCGTAGAATCATTACGGATGGAAAGGACTTCCAGGATCATGAAGTCCAGCCCATAGCCCAACTGGTCACTAGCCCCTAGATCATGGCCTCTAGTGCTCTAGCTACTCAGTTTTTAAACACCTCCAGAGATGAGGACTCCACCACTTCCCTGGGCACTCTGTTTCAGTGCCCAGCCACTCTCTCAGGAAAGAAATTCTACCTCAGATCCAATCTAAACCTCCTCTGACGCAATTTGAGGCCATTTCCCTCTCAGACTCCTCTCCTCTAGACTAATTAACCCCAGTTCCCTCACTCACTGTCCACAGGGCCTGTTTTCCTGCCCTCTCCCCAGCCTTGTTGCCCTTCTCTGGCCCTGCTCCAGCCCCTCAATGTCCTTCTTATACTGTGGTGCCCAAAACTGAACCCAGTACTCAAGATACAGTCTCATGAGTGCAGAGTACAAGGGCACCATCACTTCCCTACTTCTGCTGGTTACACTGTTCCTGATCCAGGCCAAGATGCTGTTGGTCTTCTTGGCCACCCAGGCACCCTGCTGGCTCCTGTTCAGCCGGCTGTTATTCAACACCCCCAGGTCCTTTTCCACCAGACAGCTCTCCAGCCACTCTTCCCTCAGCCTGCAGCTTCTGGGGGTTGTTGTGACTGAAGTGCATGACCTAACACCGGGCTTTGTTAAACCTCATAATGATGAAACCCTTTAAAGTCTTCCAGTACAAAGATGCATCCACCTCTCGCCACCCACAAAAGGCTGTACAACAGAAGGACTGTGGTGAAGCAACATTCATTTATATGAACATCAGAGGAATAAGTGCTCATGGATACTCATGGGACCTTCCCATGGTGAACCAACATCAAATAATGGTCAGAAAAACGTTTGTAAGAAATTATAACTTAACAGATCTACTAGTTCTGCTGGCTAACAACACAGAAATTGAGTATTCTTGAATTAGAACCTTGTGACATCCTGCTACTCCGTGGGCAGACAAGAGAGGGATGTCTACCGAAGCCAGCTGTGCACTCACATCCTTGCTGCTCATCATCCTGTAGCAGCTACCCTCTGGCTATTCAAGCTTCAGGCAGTAAGACTGGTACAGGTAGAAGCAGACATTTCATAGATGTTGAGTTCTGCAAGACTCACAGCTTAAAGAATAATGCTTGAGGTTAATCAATAAGCTACCTTAACTATTGTCCTGGTTTAGGATTATTTTGTGCTGATTTGGTTTTCTCAGGCTTGCTAAAACATACTGAGAAAAGCAGGAGCAAAAGTTAGTGAAGAAAACACAAATTTTATTAACAGAAAGTTAAGAATGTGTTTAAAAGATAGAACCACTGTTGAGGGCCTTTTTCTCACAGCTTCTTTCCCCTGACCAAGCTTTTTGCCTCTCCTGATGTGGATACATCACTGACTAACCACTGCCGAGACACTGAACTTCTCAGAGAAAGATACGGGGAGGAGAGAACTAACTGTCTTTCATCAGATGTTTTCTATAACAGCTGCCCACAACGAAGACAAGAGAGAAGTCAATATGGAGTCCAGAAGCCCAAGAGTAGATGCTGTTCAGATTCCAGAAATTCTTTTGGATGAATAGGTTTACTGGAAGGGACATCTGGCTGTCACATGTCACACATAAACAGACACAGACACGGATCATTAGCGGTTGGAAGGGACCTACAGAGGTCGTCGAGTACAACCGCCCTGCTTGAGCAGGACCATAGAGTCTAGGACAGGTCACATAGGAACCCATTCAGATGGGTCTGGAAATTCTCCAGAGATGGAAACTCCACAATCTCTCTGGGCAGCCTGTTTCAGTGCTCTGTCACCCTCACTGGGAAGAAGTCCCTTCTCAGATTGATGTGGAACCTCCTATGTTCGAGCTTACACCGATTGCCCCCTTGTCCTATCACTGGATGCCACTGAGAAGAGCCTGGCTCCATCCTCCTGACACCAGCCCTTCCCATATATATAAACATTAGTGGGGTCACCCCTTAGTCTCCATTCTTCCAAGCTGAAGAGACCCAGCTCCCTCAGCCTTTCCTCATAAGGGAGGTACTCCACTTCCTTCATCATCCTCTGATTTCTCTACCCAATGACAATGGGTGGCAATACAGCCTTCAGCTCTATTTCCACCTGAAGGGGGCTACAAGAAGGTGGCAGAAGGACTGTTTACAAAGATCTGGAGTGATAGGACAAGGGGCAATGGTTTCCCATTAGAGAAGGGCAGACTGAAATCAGCTGTTAAGAAGCACTTTAGCAGGAGAGGGGTTGAACACTGGAACGGGTTGCCCAGGGAGGGAGTTGAGGCCCTATTCCTGGAGATCTTCAAGGGGAGGCTGGACAAGGCTGTGGGCAATCTGATCTAGTTGAGGATGTGTCTGCTCCCTGCAGGCAGGTTGGACTGGATGACCTTTGCAGGCTTCTCATCTGGGTCATTCAAGGATTCTATAAATATTCTGATTGCAAAGAGTCAGTAAACGCGTTCTCTTGAGTGACGACTGATTTTATATTTGTCGTGACAAGATATCTGTCTTGATAAAATTTAAATAGGTAAAGCATATGATTATAATTCTTTCTCTAACCTTTCTTTGTTCCAGGTATGGAAATAAAAAAACCCCAGAAATTAAAGAATTGAAAGCTCACGGAGCAATTCAAGTATCAAGAGTTGCTGTTACGGACGCATCAAACTGTCTTCAAAAAGATAAATTAACATGGAAATTATTAAGTTTGCTCTCTGAGAGGTAGTGTTTAAGAATTTGCTATAGCATTGCAAAATTTGTCCTTATTCTAGATGATACTTCTGCATGTAGCCCTAAGGGAGAAATTCATAGTATTTTTATATTTTAAGTAATTTTAATGTTTTCCCTACTCTTAATGCACACTGTAAGGTAAACACGGCAATTTGCAGCCGGCCAACGAGGGACCTAAAGTGCAAAAACACTTTTAGATTTGGAAATCTGAATCCCGAGCTGGAAGAAAATCCAGTTGAACTGGTGAAAATGTAAGTAATTGCTTTTATGAGCAGGCAGAAGAAAATATATTCTCGTGATAAATGGAAAGCTCCCTTAAATACGTGGTTATTATGGAAAATGCTTTCAGCTTTACTTTAACTAGAAGACAACTGTATCTTCTGGGGACTATACTGAGGAATCACAGAGTGTCATGGGCTGGAAGGGACCTCTAGAGATCATCCAATCCAACGTCTCTGCCAGAGCAGGATCCCCTAGATCACGTCACACAGGGCTGCATCCAAGCTGGTTTGGAAAATCTCTAGAGAAGGACACTCTACAGCCTTTCTGGGCAGCCAGTGCCAAGGCTCTGGCACCCTCACAGGAAAGAAGTTACTCCTCATGTTAAGGTGAAACCTTCTATGTTCAGGTTCATCTCTGTTATTCCTTGTCCCATCACTGGGCCCCACAGAAAAAAGTCTGGCCCCTTCCTCTTGACTCTCATCCCTCAGATATTTACAGACATTAATGAGATCCCTCAGCCTTCTCTTCTCCAGACTAAACAGCACCAGTTCTGTCAGCCTTTGCTCACAGCAGAGACGCTCACTTCCCTTCATCATCCTCACAGTTCTCTGTTGGACTCTCTCCAGTAGATCTCTGTTTTTCTTGACCTCAGAGGCCCACAACTGGACACAGTACTCCAGGTGTGGTCTCACCAAAGCAAAGTGGAGGAGGTAGAGAACCTCCCCTAGATCTGCTGGACACTTTTCTTGATGCACCCTGGGGTACCATTGACCCTTTTGGCCACTCGAGCACTTTGCTGTCCCATGGAGAACTGACTCCACCAGGACTCCAGGGTCTGTCTCCACAGAGCTGCTTTCCAGCAGGAAAATGAAGTCACGAGCAGCCAGACACCCAGAGCCATAGCCCTGGTACTCCATGTTTCTGAAAGAACTTTCTGTGTTTCCATTTCTCTTAATATCACCATACATTAACGCCACTCCGATGGCCTCCCTTCGCAGCTCTTACTTTGTCGTAAAGCATTTCTCAGGGAAAAGCAAGCATCAGCACTGTGACAGAAGATGGAGACTGATGCAGGAGATAATGTGAATTGGCATTTAAGTGCAGGAATTTCAATGCTACAGACACAAAGGTGAAAGCCATGGTAATGTGGAAGGGGCAAGGTCCCCTGCAACACTATTTCAGATTGCCCAGGAAAGGTGGGCAATTTTTCCATCACTAAGGTATCTGTAAATAGTGTCTGTGCTGGCAATTCTAGCTGATAACAAGAGAAATGGAGAGAGAGAGTGAAGGTAATGTTAAGTTAGTGAGCACAGAAGATGGGAATGGTGATGCAGCTGTCATCAGAGAGAGGAATAAAGAAGAAAAGCTGATGGAGAGATCATCTGTATGTTTATTTATCAAGTTTAATGATGATTAGACACCCACTAAGAACCATTACGATGATAGACATGACTTGACAGAGGACAACAGATCAGAAAGGTGGCAAACAGACATGAAAATCATTAGCAGGGAATTGCTAAAATTATTCTCTCAACATTACATTGCCTGGGCAGATGAAGAGCAGAGACATAAGAATTGCTTCCCTTCCCAGAAGAAGTCAATTGAAGCAAAGCAGAGGTGGCCATTCTCTGACCTCCAGGGAAATGACAACTAAATCATGTCAGTCAGAAATGCAGAAAGATGTGAACCAAGTGTGGGATATTGAGAGGTGATGTAAGAAAGTGAATTTTGTCTCATGGAAATGGAAGATTGGATGTACAAAAGCCACAGAAATTAAAGCACATGAATCATATCTTTACAATCACCACATTTTGTAGCAGGCTAGAAACAGAACTCTGTTGTATTTTATCACTGAACAGCTGTTACAGTCATATAAAGTGGCTTCCTGAAGAACAGATACAGTCAATGAGTAAATTAAACCTGAGAGATCTGTGAATTACTCTGACAAGGAAATACAGTGCATTAATAGCATTGAATTGGCTAGTGAAACCCAAAAAGTAGAGCCTCATTAAAAGCTATATCCCACAAAACAGTAGATACAGAGAAAATACTTGCAGGTAGTCCTATTACCATAGAATCATTAAGGTTGGAAGACATCTGCAAGATCATCCAGTCCAATCATCAACCCAACCATGCCCACCCTTCCCACTAAACCCTGTGCCCTAGGGCCACATCTACTCATCTTTTAAACCCCTCCAGGGATGGTGACTCCACCCTCCCCCTGGGCAGCCTGTTCCAACCCCTGACCACTCTGTCAGGAAAGACATTTTTCCTGATGTCCAACCTAACCCTCTCCTGGAAGAACTTGAGGCTGTTTCCTCTTGTCCTGTCTCTGGTGACTTGGGAGAAGAGATGATCCCCAACTCTCTCCACCCTCCTGTCAGGTAGCTGTAAAGAGCAATAACGTCTCCCTTCAGCTTTGTTTTCTCCAGAATAAACAACTCCAGTTCCTTCAGCCAGCCCTCATCAGACCTGTCCTCCAGGCCCTTCACCAGCTTTGTTACCCTTCTCTGGACCCACTCCAGCACCTCCATGTCCTTCTTGTATTGAAGATGGACTCCAGTGCTTGGGATGAGGCCTCATCAGTGCTGAGTTCAGGGGGACAATCACCTCTCTACTTCTGCTGGCCGCACTATTGCTGATGCAGGCCAGGATGCCATTTGCCTTCTTGGCCACCTGGGCACACTGTTGGCTCCTGTTCAGCCACAGTTAATCCACAGCTCCAGAATGTTAGGAGACAGGATGAATGCAGACACAGACCTAGCATTTCTTGGTCAGCATCAAATTATTTCTGTGGTGGATGTCTTCCAGCCTGAGTTTTGCATTCACCCTGGAGAGAAAGATGTCAATAACCAGTGGGCTGCCATCACCCCCATCCCCTTCCTACAGATTTAGCTGCCCACGCTCACAACCAGCTCTGATGCAGTGCAAGTTTGTAATTTAGAGCAGAGTACGGTGAAAGGTGTGAGAAGTGGGGGTCCAGGTCTGCACCCTGAGGGACTTCAGACAAATTCAATCACCTGTGTAGTTGATTGTAGTTTGTCATGTAGTTTGGTTGTCTGAACCTTGAGCCCCAGATTTAGTGTCAAGATCATGCAGTCTTGGACCTACCTGTGGACTTGCCTGGACACCACTTCACCAGATCCTGACCCTGATGATGTGACTCAGTTTCCTGATTTTACTTTATATCTGTCTCATCACTATGGACATATCTGGTGATCTGAAATGTTAGCTGAGCCTGGCTACCATCACAGAACACCTCTGTTCTTCTTATCTGGGTACTGTAGGACCTCACCTTTTCCAGCGAGGCCACTGTACATGCTCTGCTGCATTCTGGTCTCCCTCACAGAGCAGCCCAGTCTTGCTTGTACCTGAACCCAGCACCTGATAAGCAGGTGCTGCAATGTCTGTGCTGTAAATCTCTTCAAGAGAGGCGTGAGCAGAGTCATACATAAACTCTGAAACAGGACTGCTATAAACACAGGTCTCCTGTGTCTCAGTTCCATGTTCAAGTCATAATTTTAACCTTCCTCGCAGGAATTCATAACTAGGTCTTTGTTTTCTGGAGGCAAGTCTGATTTATCTTGAGTGCTCTCCATAGATGAGATAAAGTAGATTAAGATTTGCTTAAGGGACTTTAAAAGGTTCTCCTGGAGCAATGTGAAATCTAATTGTCAGGATAATGCCCACATGCTTTGTTTGGATTGTTTACATCACGCATGGCACGATGGAAACTCAGTGCCTTGGTGGGACACACAGGCACGATCCAATATAAGTAGTAAGTAATACTAATTAGACTGAGTTCGATTTACTCATTCACATTGTTGAATTCTAAATTAACTTTAATAACTCAGGAGAAATATCTTTGTTATCATGGCCATTTTAATAAAAGAACTGTGCAATGAGTAGATGCTTTAAAAAAGCAACTAACTAGAAAATCTGGCCTATAAAGACTGACAGAGCTTGGTTATTATGAACTGTGATAATGCAATCACATGAATCACTACAGCTTGTGGACCTTTTGTTTGGATCTTATTACCCAAGTCTCATCATCCCTTCATCAGCATCCCCTGCCTCTTCTCTCCCACTCCTCCCAAAAGACAGGCTTTTCATGTTTATCCAAGTTGTGGGAGATGGAATCAAATAGATGCAAGCAGCTAAGACAGAGAAAAATCAGCACTCAGTCCAACAAACTGAACGTTACACCATTAATTTTGAGTGCAGTTGACAGAGAAAGACAGAGCTAACACCCTAATTAGGGTTGAGCGTGTTGCTTCTGTAGGGCTTTTAAGAAACATCTGAATTTACTACGTACTGCACAGTGAGCTGAAGCGACACTTCAGGAGTACTGGGTTAACCCTGACATGCACGCCAGACATAACTGCCTTATCCTTGACACTACATTCCTCCTGCAACCTGTTGTCTGCTACAGTTGGTCCAATACAAATTTTTACATCTTCCTATTGTTATTTTTTAAAATTTTTGTGGTGTTCATCGCATTCAGCTTACAAAATATATATTCAGAGGGCTGGAGCACAAGCTGAGCGAGTTGGGGTTGTTCAGCCTGAAGAAGAGGAGGCTCCCAGGGGACTTTCTAGCAGCTTTCCAATCTCTGAAGTGGGCTACAAGAAAGGTGGGGGAGGGCTTTTTATCTGAGTGGTAGCAAGAAGACAAGGGGAAATGGTTCCAGATTTGAAGAGGGGAGATTGAGGTTGGACATGAGGAACAAATTCTTTGCTGTGAGAGTGGTGAGATGCTGGAAGAGGTTTCCCAAGGCAGTTGTGGCTGCTCTATCCCTGCCAGAGTTGAAGGTCAGGTTTGCTGGTGCCCTGAGTAAGCTGATCTAGTGAAGGTGTCCCTGATTCTACAGACAGGTTGGAACTAGATGACCTTTAAGTTCTGTTCCAACCCTGGCCATTCTATGATTCTATGATTCAGGAGTTCCCCAAACTGAAACTGTGCTGTTCTGGTTAACTACCCCGTGTTTTCCTCAAAACATTGCCTTTTTAAGGTTAAAATTCAATTCTACAACAGGCAGTACTGCAGAAAATACAACGATATCTGGGGTATACAGTGAGAAGCAAGAGTTTACTGCAAAAGTCTTCAGAAGATCATTTTATAAAAAGTCACAGTTAACTCATTTGAAATGGAATATTAGACTAAATATAAAATTAAATGGGTGTGAAGTATGGAAACAGGAAGCAAGGATGGAATTTTTTGTGGTTTTTGGGACCAAATAACCCAAAGCAACACAACTGCTTCAATACCTTTCCTGCACCTAAAAGCACTAACGGGATGACTACATTTACTGCCAACAAAGCTACTACTTTACTGAGAATCTGTGCAAATTCTGTTTGAAAATAATCTGTACTTTTTTAGCCCTGCGAAATCATTCGGCACCCAGTGTTCTACACCACAGTCTGGTTTCGCTCTTCCTGCCAAGCTGTATTTGGGATGTCATTACCTCCACAGTCAGATCCAGAAGATAGCCAAAAAAACCAGTATTTCTTGCCTTCCAGTAGGATTTGACCGCTTACAAATTAAAATCCACAGTCAGGGTGGCTTTCCCAGTACACATTACTCCCTGGAGAACAGGACAATCAGAATGTGCCATTTTGTATTCTCCTTCCTCGCCAGCAAATCCTCATTATCCTGTTGTTACCCAACAATTAGTGTTTGACAGGATGCTGGAAGGAAAACAGCCAGGGTTTCTTTTTCACTTCAATTATTTCCCCTCTTTTTTTGCTGTAGTTTGTACAGTGCTATTGCCTTTATAGGATACTTTTTATATACTAAATGGGTTTTCTGTCCCTAATCCCAAACCATCTAAATGGGGCTTTATTGGAAAACAAACTAACAGCACTCTGGTGGCAAACATCCATAACACAAGTTCTGAACTGCACAAAAGAGGAACAAAGTTAAGGGTCAACGTAAGGATGCTCAGTTATTTGATCATATTTCAAAGCAGCAGCGGTGTTTTGCACAATCACGTATGTGGGCAGCAAAACATGGGCCTAAAGTGGTGTGAAATGGGGCTATTACTGCATCTGGAATATTGTGTCCAGTTCTGGGCCCCTCAGTTCCTGAAGGACACTGAACTACTGCAGAGAGATCAGCGCAGAGCCACAAAGATGATGAGCAGAATGGAGCATCTCCCTGATAAGGAAAGGCTGAGAGATCTGAGTCTTCAGCTTGGAAAAAAGGAGACTGAAGGGTGAGCTCATTAATGTTTATAAATATGGAAAGGGCAGATGTCAGGAGGATGGAGCCAGGCTCTTCTCAGTGGTGTCCAATGATGGGACAAGGGGAAATGGATGTGAACTGGAAAAGAGGAGTTTCCATGTGAATATGAGAAGGATTTTCTTCACAATGAGGGTGCCAGAGCACTGGAATGGGCTCACCTAGAGATATTGAAAACCTGCCTGAACATGTTCATGTGTGACTTGATGTAGGAGATCCTGCTCTGGCAGGGGATGTGACTGCATGATCTTCCAAAGTCCCTTCCAATCCCTAACATTCTGTGAATCTGTTATTAATTAAATACTGATGATTTAAACATTTGAGTTCTACAAACCTCACTGTCCTTATTGCAAAGGGACATTGGAAAGGTAATGAAGCATTTTCAGAAGATGCTCAATGTCATCACTCAGTAAATGAGGCTTAAATGCCTGTGCTGAGACAACATCCTGGTTGCAACTGCTTGGAGCAAGAAATTAATTGGACACAGAAGAAACTTGTTCCCAAGCCTTGCACCAGTATTCACATAAATATCAAAAATATAACTGATGAGGATTTAACAGAAGCAAAAGGAGAAGTAAAAATCAGTTAAGTGAAAAGGCTAATTGAATCACATTAATAGCAATAAGCAAATTTTATCATTCAACACAGATATATGAGATTGGAAACTGTATAGAAGACAGGTCAAGGAGGAGGTTGGAAGCCCACAAACAAAACCTGCAGGTATGTTTTAGTAAGCAATTCTTTGGGTTTCTTTAATGATTACCTAGGTTACATTTATGGAGTATTTTTGTATTGTGCCTTCCTCAGTTATCAGGTTTTTCAGTTAGATAAATTCAGCCTGAGCCCACACAATTACACCAAGAACAGAGAAACATCATTGGATCAGTAGGATGACCTTGCTTTTCTTACAGTTCTGAGAAGACCTCAGCCATGAAGTATAGAATCATTCTGAATTGGAAAGACAGGAATCTGATGGGTGGATACTTAGTGATAAAGAATTTGCTGAATGGTTGCAATCAAAGAGTTGTAGTTAACAGCTTGATGTCCAAGTGGAGACTAGCGGTCAGTGGTGTTTCTCAGGGATCAGTACTGGGACTGCTGATGTTCAACATCTTTGCCAGTGACATGGACAGTGGAATTCAGTCCACCTCCAGCAAATTTATGGGTGACACCAATCTGTGTGGTGCAACTGACACCTGGGAGGGAAGGGTTTTCATCCAGAGGAACACTAAGAGGCTTGAGAGGTGGGCCTGTGCCAAACTCATGAAGTTCTTTACTGAGAGAGTGATTGGGCACTGGTCAGGCTGCCCAGGGAGGTAGGGGAGTCACCATCCTTGGAGGTGTTTAGAAAATGAGGCCATGGCAGGGAGCTTGGAACTGCATGATATCTGAGGTCTCTTCCAACTCTAACCATTCTACGATTTTCTGATTCCACAATTTTTCTCCGTTAGTGTAAAATTTAATATAAACAGACTTGATCTGAATGAAAAAAATCCCATCTATTCCTAGATACTTCTACTAAATGAAACTATTTCAGCATGAAAGATTATGATGGCAATATGAACACTGAATCGTAATGTTTTGTTCCACCAAGAGGATCAAATTCAGTGAAGAAACAACACTCCACAAACAACATGTGTGTGACTCACAAGGCAGAGATTTCCTCAAAGCATACATTAAATATCTCATGAACAAATATGCTCTTAGATAATGTAAAGATCAACAACATTAAAACAGAAGAAAATATTCTAAGAAATCCCTACAGGAAACCATTTTCCCCATTTTCTGAGCTTTAAAAGGAAAACTCAAAATGCATGCTTCAGATACATTCAAAGATCACATCCGTTCAGCAAACTCCTTCTAACATCTAGTCCAATAAAATGAGAAACAGTATAAACATAAACATTTCAAACTCCTCTCAGCTTTGCTGTTCAATAACATTTCTAAGCAGATGAAGCGGTGCCCGTCACCCTATGGAGGTGCAGTCTCCACCATTGCAGTTTATGGGAGGTTTGGATATCTATAATTTCTACCTCTGAAAATTATTTCTAAGTAGAACCAAGCCTGTAAAAGAGATGACTTGGTATAAAATCAAAAGCCATGTTTTCCAGTAGTGGAATTATTCATCCAAGGAACAGGTACAAGTTTAATTTGGCCAAGTCAAATGACAGTCGTTTTGCAGAAAGGAACTTTTCTTTGTGCATTGGTGGCTGTGAATGGAGACTGTTACTTTTCATTGCCAAGACACTGATCCAATTTTCAGAGCTAAATGAGCACTAAAACTACTCACTCTATGCTTCTGCAATGAAAAATCTAAGATACATGATAACAAACCAAAGACATTCACTTTAATCTTTATGAACATATTATACCCTCTTGAGGTAAAAATGAGAAAGGAGAGGGCAAACTGCAGGTTTGATAAATGTTTCTGTCCAAACAGGAGAATTCTGAGATGTGCAGATGCAGCAGCCTGCCTGACTGCCAATCCCTGGAGATCGAATCATCCTGATGACTGTCCCAGAGTTTCCTCCCTTTGGGCAGCCTAGTCCTTATCATTCCTCTGCTTTATTGGAGATGAGATTTTGGTGCAGATATAGAGAGGAGGAAATGTTTCGCCGAAGGGTACAATTTATGCTCAGATGAATGAGTTTCCAAGTATTTGCCTTTGAGATCAGCTCACATTCCAGCTACACTTCTCTACCACAGGAGCAGAGACAACATTTTCTGGGAACATTACTAATACTCATGTATTATTTTCATAAATGTTCCTGAAATCTACCTTCTCTAAAGATACTTGACTACCAAATAATGGAAGATAGTGTGAGGCCCTAAGATTTTAATAGCAGAGCATCACAGAAATAACATATAACACTGCTACCTATTAATCGACGTAAACAGGACTCAAAGTGACAGAGCTTATAAGCTGGCAAAAACATCCCACAAAATAATAGTCATCAAAGAACAGCTTCAGCTTTGAACCACAGATTATATGAAAAGTCATTCATGTCATGATTTCAACTATTCTTCTATAAGATCATGTCCCAAACTATGGTCTTAAAATTTTGATGGGGGAATACCTCCTGTTGCTGATGATGTGTCTCCATGTACGTGAAGTGGTTTTTTTTTTTAATGAGAAAATAAACACAAACGACAACAAGATCAAGCTATTTGTTACCACTTTATCACAGAATCATCCTGGCTGGAAAGGACCTCCAGGATCATCAAGCCCAGCCCTCAGCCCAACAGCTCCATTACTCCTAGACCATGGTCTCAAGTGCTCTAGCTACTCAGTTTTTAAGTATCTCCAAGGATGGTGATGCCACCACCTCCCTGGGCAGCCTGTTCCAGTGCCCAACCGCTTTCTCAGCAAAGAACTTCTTCCTAAGATTCAATCTAAACCTTCCCTGATGCAACTTGAGGCCATTTCCTCTCATGCTATCATGAGCAATTTGGGAGAAGAGACCAGCACCTTCCTCGCTACAACCTCCTTTTAGGTAGCTGTAGAGAGCAATGAGGTCTCCTCTCAGCCTCCTCTTCTCTAGACTAAATAACCCCAGTTCCTTCAGACATTCTTCTTAAGGCCTGTTTGTCAGCCGTCTCCCCAGCCTCATTGTCCTTCTCTGTCCCCAATCCAGCACCTCAGCGTCCTTCTGATACTATGGCACTGGAAACTGGACCCAGTACTCAAGGTGTGGTCTCATGAGTGCAGGGGCAATGTAAGTATTTGCACTCTTTCATCAGGTACCATTAGAATCATAGAATGTTCTAGGCTAGAAGGGACCTCTAGAGATCATCTAGTCCCACCTCCTTGCACAGGGACAACTCTACCTAGGTCAGGCCAGGCACAACCTCATCAAGCTTGACCTTAAATAATTCTGGGGATGAGGCCCCCCCCACCTCCCCAGGCAGCCCATTCCAGTGATCAACCACCTTCACACAGAAGAACTTTTTTTCTAATATCCACCCTAATTTGGAACACTACAGGCCAGAGTTGTGCCACACCTTTTTTGAGTCAGGAAAAAGCTTTCGACACAGTATAAAGGAAACTTAGAGAAAGAAAACAACCAAAAACCCTTCAAAACTCAGCACTTTTTAACAGAGCTCCTCCTGAAATTTCCCAAGGTGGGAAAAAACAATATTCATCCATAGCAGAACAAGCATTTGACTTACATCACAAACCTTATCAAAGACCCTCTGTCTCAGGCTTGAACAAGAGCAGAAATAAGATCCTAAAACTCACAGCAGAAGTAAAGGGCAGAAATCATAGAATCTTAGAATCATAGAATCATTCGGGATTGGAAGGGATGTCGAAAGATCATCTAGCCCAATCTCCCCGACACAGCAGAATCACCTAGACCAAGTCACACAGGAACACACCAGGTGGGTTTTAAACATCTCCAGGGAAGGAGACTCCACAACCCCCCTGGGCAGCCTGTTCCAGTGCTCCATCACCCTCACTGGGAAGAAGTTCCTTCTCGTATTTATGTGGAACCTCCTATGTTCCAGCTTACAACCAGACAAAAAGTAACTCTCCACAAGAAGCAGGGAACCCTAAATATTCCAAGCTGTTTATGACATGTTGCCACTGTAACTCCCCAATCCCTCAGGGCAGCAAACCAGCCCCAATCCAAACCACAACAGTGGAGATTGTTTGCTAAACATTCAGATAGACATCCCCTTGATGTGAGTAATCTTGAATCTTAAGTAACTGAGAGCTGCATTTCTTCAGGATCACTGAGTGTGCAGATTTAGGGAAGAGAAAAAAATCCCCTTCTCTTTTATGCACTGTCCTCAGCCTCGTTTTCAGGGAACACACATCATTTCATAAGCTTATTTGATATCAAGACAGAAATACGAGCTCTCAATCATTTCCTTCAGACATGAAGTCGGATGCTGCAATGAGCCAGACCTTCCAAGTGTGCAGCTCTTCCCTTTGAGCAGCAGGGAAAGCTGGAGCTTTCTGAAAGCCAACAAATTGATCTGATCGAGGAACTGCTGAGGCTGCTGCAAAGGAAATGATACGAATATATATGGAAGCAGAGATACAGAATTATATGAGGGTATAAAAATTCCAGCTGAGCTTTGTCTGTAATTTTCCTATTCTGTTGCCTGTTTTTCTTGGAAAGCTGTCTCTTCTTGTAGCCTTCAGGCACTGCAGGTTTGTTCCACATGGTTTAAGCAAATGAAGAGAATAGAGAAAGCAGGAGAGTGACTTTGGCTGTGCATGAATTTGAGAGTTGAAGGATTTTTTGAGGAGGGAAGAAAAAAAACCAAAAGATGCCCACCTCCCAATAACAGAGCATCTCCTCAACCAATAGCATACAGATTTTGGGCAGGTAAGGTACATCAGGATTAGGACCAGGAGCCAAAGTCATGAATGAAAAGAACAGGAGGAAGAAGGCTGAATTTATATCAATCTGACCACCATCCTCACTATCCAAGAACAGAGTGTGACCAATGAAGCATCCTAGAGCAATGAGAAGAGCGTTAATTATGGCACCAGGACTGGTTTCTCACCTGCAATGTCCCCTGAGCCCCGCTTTGACACTGGACAGGTGTCAGGGCCACCTGTATGAACAACTGGAGCTTATTAATATTTATGAATATGTAAAGGGTAGGTATCAGGAGGATGAAGCCAGGCTCTGCTCAGTGGCATCCAATGATAAGACAAGGGGCAAGGGGTGCAAGCTGGAACATAGGAGGTTCCACATCAATATGAGAAGGAACTTCTTCCCAGTGAGGTTGCCAGAGCACTGGAACAGGCTTCCCAGGGAGGCTGTGGGTTCTCCTTCTCTGGAGACATTTAAAACCTGCCTGGACATGCTCCCATGCAACTTGGTCTAGGGGATCCTGCTCTGGCAGGGGATTGGACTGGATGATGTTTCAGGGCCCCTTCTAATCCCTAACATTCTGTGATTCTCAAACCTACGTTTGGGCCACTTTAATTCAAGTTTAAAGACACAGTCACAAAAGCCAGATCCTATCCTGATGTGGGAAGATGATGAGCACTGACTCTTTCAGGTTGTTTTGAGAAGAAACAAGCTATTAAACAACAGAAACTGACACAAGCCTATAGATATAAGACATGTACTAAGATATTAAAAAATATTTTCTAAATATTGCTTACTTTGGTGTGTATTCAAAAGCTGTGGAAAGATAACTAAATATTCCATAAATCCAAGGGGACTTGTGCTTTTATCTATATAAGGATTGTATTTTACTGCAAAACCATGCAAATTTAACTTGATTTTTCCCTTGTGAAAATCAGGTTTTGACATAATTACCCATAATTACATTGATCATTCCAGAGGCATTTCCATGTGAACTACAATATGCTATGAGACATTATTCCTGTTGACCTTATTAAAAATAGGAAGTGCAATCCACACAATGGTTCCTTAAAGGCTCAACCCTTAAATGTCACTCTTGGGAAAATGTGCATATTCTGGAATAAACTGATGGAAACAGGGAAGGGGTCTGATGGTCTGGTTTGGATCATTTTACAGAATTTAAATTTTTGTCTGTCTGACCATCACAATTCTCTTTCTATTGGGAAAAAAAGTGGCTGCCTCCACTGTTATTAACCACAAATATCCACGTTTAAAATCACAGTACTGTGCTTTAGCACCAGCCAGCCTCAGAACAAAGAGTAATTTCATGAAAAATTAATTCCAAGTATGTAATTGTTAGAGTAGTTGTCTTCTGACTGAAAAGTTTAGACATTTTATTCACAACTTTGGACAAGCTGACATCAGCACGCTGGCTTGTTTTCTGTCATTAATATATCTGAGAACAGAAGCCTTTCAGACATTAAAACCAACTTGGTCTCTTGATAGAGTTCAGGAGAGTTGACATCTGAGCCAAAAGGTCTTGAGTGCTGCATTTCAGATACATGTCACTGCACATCTCAGTGGCATCCAACAATAGGACATGGGGAACGAGTGTCAGCTGGAACACAGGAGGTTCCACATCAAAATGAGAAGGAACTTCTTCCCAGTGAGGGTGACAGAGCACTGGAACGGGCTCCCCAGTGAGATTGTGGAGTCTCCTTCTCTGGAGATATTTGAAATGCACTTGGACATGTTCCTGTGTGACTTGATCATGGGGATCCTGCTGTGGCAGAGGGATTGAACTGGATGATCTTTCGAGGTCCCTTCCAATCCCTAACATTCTGTGATTCTGCAGTCACAAACTCCAATACAGAACATGATAAAGCAACTAAGCAGATGCCATAATTTAAAAGGAGGTTATAGCCAGGCAGGTGCTGATCTCTTCTCCTAAATTACTCTTGATAGCATGAAAGGAAATGGCCTCAAGTTGCATCTGGGGAAGTTTAGATTGGATCTTAAGAAGAAGGTCTTTACTGAGAGGGTGGTTGGGCACTGGAACAGGCTGCCCAGGGGAGTGGTGGCATCACCATCCTTGGAGATATTTAAAAACTGAGTAGCTAGAACACTTGAGACCATGGTCTAGGGGTTACGGAGCTGTTGGTCTGGACTTGGTGATCCTGGAGATCCTTTCTAGCCATGATGATTCTATTACTCTAGATCAGGATAAATGAATGAAGTAACACGTGAAGAGGTTTCTAGAAGAATTACAAGTTACAAGACCTGAAAAGTTTACCTCAGAAAAGGTGAGCAAACTCACAGTAACAGACAGAAATCCACCTTGCTCACTTCAAGATTCCTAAAGCTCCGAAGTTTTTTGGGGGTTGGACTCAATGAGCTCTGGAGGTCCCATCCAACTCCTAAAGACCCATGTCTGTGTCTGTATCAGTGATTGTATCTTATAGCTACAGCAGATAGATTTCATGCCAGTTCCTTTGCTCACAAACAGTTCTGCTTACCCTACATAAGACTGGAGAATTAGCCTACGGGACTATTTAACCTTTTGGTACAACCATCACGGATATGAACACGGAATGTAAAGTTAAGAGATAACAAGAAAGTATGCAAAGTGCTAGGACAAGAAGAAATGGGGTCAGGGTGTCAGGCAAGGTTCAGCTTGGATCTTAGGAAAAAGTGCTTCTCAGAAAGAGTGGGGAGGTCTTGGAACAGGCTCCCCACCAGGGACTGGGTGGAGGCACCATCCCCAGAGGGGTTTAGCAAATGGGCAGACAGGGTGTGTCAGGAGATGTGTTAGTGGTTGCGGGTTGGGGGGCAGACGGTTGGACTTGATGATCTGGAATGTCTTTTCCAACCTGGATGATTCTATGGTTCTGAGACAACAGGCACTTTTAAAATACTCTTTTCCTATGGAACATCCCAGACCCTCTGTGCAGGCAGATATCAGACAATATTTGTAAAGCTTATGTAAGCAGCTCACTACGAACACCTCAATGAAAAACTGAGTTAACAATATGTTATACTGGGGGGGATCACTCGGCAGAGTTCCAGTGTCACAGTAGCCATTTTTAAGCAGAGACACAACAGTTAGAAGCTGATGTATGCATGGAGTATGGATTCACCTCTTCATTTTTCCATGTAATACGTGGAACACAACATTCACAACACAAATGTCTACTTGTTTTTATTTTGTTCCTCTTAACACCTTGGCCTCGTGCTCATTCAGAATTAAATGTGCTAATGCAGAGTTTAGTCAACAGTCTTTGCTTTTCATGTGAGGAAGAATAGAGAGATGTTAGCCCAGGTTCTCTTTTCACTCACTATTCAGCTGTGTATGTCTCGTCTCTTTAATCAGTCTCTTCTGAAATATTGGTTCTAATTATTCCAGTTCCCCATCTGTTTTATTTGGGCAACTCTGAACCTCTTTGTGTTGGTAAGTCCTAATTATCCACAACATAGTCGGGTAGGGGTCAGGCTCTTCTCCCAGGCAACTAGTGACAAAATGAAAGGGCAGGACATGAAGCTGCCAGGGGAGGGTTATGTTGGCTGTTAGGAAGCCCTTCCTCATGAAAGGGCGATCAGACCCTGGAATGGACTGCCCAGGGAAGTGGTGGAGTCCCCATCCCTGGAGGAGAGCCTGGATGTAGCTCTTAGTACCCTGATCTGACCAATGTGGTGATGTTAGTTCGTGGGCTGGATGATCTCAGAGGTCTGTCCCAGCCTTAATAGTTCTGTGATTCTGTTAATCATTCAAGCCTAAAGTAATTACCAAGCTGTCCTTCCAGCCATGGGAAGACATTCCAGAAAGCAAACCATATCTTTACTTTAAATGTCTGAGGTGCCATAAACTGCTGTCCTGAGCAGCAGTTGTCCTTTGCCTATAAAGGGATCCTAGAGAGACTCTGACAACCTTAGCAAGTGAAATAAATCTCACACACTCTCAACTGTAAAGGCCATTCCAAGACATGGTCACTAAGATTTTTTTCTTAATTATGTCTTCACTTTAAATTGTTCTTCCACATTAATGCCAAGCTTTTCTCTAAGCTCTGCTGAAGTGACCATGAGATTCTACAGAATTCTTTTTGATTCAATCCTACATTATGTCTGGTTTGATGCTCTCTCCTAGATGCTCTGTAAACACCAAATTTATTCTGCCAGTGGATATACTCTTCTCCTCATGTTGATATGCCCCCTGGAGATCTCAAGTTTTTCCTGCTTTGACTACTGGAAATAACTTTGTCATAGCTGCATGTTCTAGAACATTACTGATCACTCAAACACCAGTGTTCAGAAAACGAACGTTCCCAAAAGCTGGCTTTTCTCCTGCTGAAAATTGTGTTTACTTTCTGTCACTTTCAAACAGCATCCACACAACAACACACTTCAAGTTTGTTTTGTGTTCTCATTAATAACTTCTGAAAGCTGTGGGCTTGGTTTTTGATGAGAGGCTCCTCTAACCATTTCTTCACTGCTGTTGTGAAGGAAATCTACTTGACAACAGAGTGGTCTTTTAAAAAAGGATCCAAATCTTCCATAGAAACACACATCTCCTAATACTGCTTATATTTTCCACACTCCAGCACTAGCTTTAAAGACAGTAATCATAGAATGGCTGGGGTTGGAGGGAACCTTACAGATCATCTAGTTCCAACCCTTCTGCACAGGCAGGGACACCTTCGCTAGATCGAGTTACTTAGGGCCCTGTCCAACTTGGTCTTCAACACTTCCAAGGACTGGGCAGCCCCAACTGCCTTGGGCCTGTGGAATTCTAATTTTTCAGTCTAGGAATATCCTTCAAAATTAAAGGATGAATATTTCTTGCCAGGAATTCAGTCTCCCTTTAGTACACTTCTTCAGAAACTACTGTTTATTGTGATGGGACCCTAAATCAGCCAAAGCACTGAGATGGATTCTCTTAGACCTTCAGGTCTCCAAAAAGAGTTGCAAAGGCTGTTAAAAGCCAACATTAATTATTTGACCTAAAATCAGGAACTCAACTTTTCAAACAGAAAATGGAAATCAAGTAATCAACAGAGAATGGTGATAGAGTTTAAAAGCTTTTCTCCTGCTGCAAGTTGTATCCTTGTAGGTGGGTCTGTGCTTTCAGCTAATTCAGGGACTGAGTGGTAGGAAAAGCTGCTGCTTTCTCACACTAATTTTTTGTCCTGTACTTGCTCAGCTGGTCTTGAGGAGGAGGAGGTGAAGAAGGGGGAAGAAGTAGTGAAGGACCAAGATGAGCAAAGAGGCTTCCACCTACTCTCAGAGGTTTTTATTTCACCTAATCATTTCTTAAATGAATATAATATAGAACTGAGAGCACATAAACTAAACAAATACCATCTGTTCCAACCACACACGTTCAAATCGTTACTTTTACAGTTAGGTTTTTCATAGCACATTCTCTATCCTTGAGAGAACAGCTGAGAGGAAGGGCCTTGCTTTAATGGAAATGTATTTCATTAACTTCATCTGCCTAAATAAACCTGGATCATCTGGATTTGGAAGCAAGCTCTCATGTTTCGTTCAGAAACAACCAAAAATGGGAGTTAAAAGCCACCACACGGAAAAGTAGAATGGCATCTGTCCTTATTAGCTTTTCTAGCTCCTTCCAAATCTGTAATAATATGGCTTGGTACACCACACCATATAGCTAAAGTAACTTTCATCACTTCCCACGTGCCAAGAGCTAAGAATACGCAGTGGGCTGTCAGTGCAGCGTGGCTGTTGTGTAGAAACATTTTAATCCACAGTCATTTGCTTCTGTGTCTTGAAACAAAGAGAAAACCAAATTCCATATGCAGAGGATCTGGAGAGACTAGCATGGATGTCAAACACAATTAGATGTTCAAACAGTATAGGGACCACTATGGTGTCATTCACTTAGAAACCAACTTGGAAACTAAAATTATAGAAGGAAATTAAGAACTCAGTGCTCTTCTGTGAAATTTGCTACAGACGTGGATTATTTTCTGACAATAATCATACAATCATAGAATGATTTGGTTTGGAAGGGATCTTCAAATGTCAGTTAGTCCAATGGCCCATAGATCTTCAACTAGGTCAGGTTGCTCAGAGCCGTATCTGACCCGACTCTTGTTTCCAGGGCCGAGGCATCTACCACCTCTCTGGGAAACCTGAGCCAATGTTTCATCACTGTCATTCTAAAACATTCCTACATTAAACCTGGTCTAAATCTACCTTCTGTTCGTCTAAAACCCTTGTCCTGTTGCAACAGGCTCTGATAAGATGTTGTCCTCATCTTTCTCAGAGGCTCTCTGTCATTACAGAAAGGCTGTAATAAGGTCTTTCCAAATCTTATCTTCTACAGTCTGAATGACTAGAAATCTCTCAGCCATGTGACCATTTCTACAGCTCTTCTTTAGACACTCTTCAACAGATTCATGTCCTTCTTGTGCTGTGGACTCCAGAGCTCAATGCAGTACTACAAGTGAAGTCTCACCACAGAGAAGTAGAAGGACAGAATCCCCTCCCTTGACCGGCTGGCCACACTTCTTTTGATGCAGTCCAAAATATAGCTGACGTTCTGAGTTGCAGGCTCATGTCCAGCTTTTCATCCACCAGTAGACACAAGTTCTTCTCCACTGTGCTGCTCTCAATCACATCATCCCCTACCCTGTATTGATACCAAAGACTGTCCCGACTGGTGCAGGACCTTACACCTTCTTGAAACTCACGAGATTCACAGGGGCCCTCTCCTCCGGTTTTGTCAGGACATCTCAATTCTTGAGTGAATCAGCCACACTGCTCAGTGTCATATGGAAATTTTCTGAGGGTACATTAGATCCAACTGTCTATGTCATTACTGAAGATGTTAAATAGTACTGGTTCCCAGTACAGACACCTGAGCAACATCACTTGTCTCCATGTGGACACTGAGCCATTACCATTACACTCTGGATAGGACCAATTTGCTGTCCACCAAACAGTCCACCCATCACTGAATCATCTAGGTTGGAAAAGACCTTCAAGATCATCTAGCACAAGAATTAACCCAACACTCACATGTCCTCAGCTAAACTATATTCTTAAGTACTATTCCTACATGACTGTTAAATGCCTTGGCCTTCCTGACCCCATCCACACACAACCAGGGAGTGTTCCTGTACTCTTCCCAGGACAGCTGCTCCTGCTTCCACTGCCTGTGCATTGCCTTCTTGCCCTTTAGTTGGACCAGAAGGTCTTGGCTCACCCATGCCGAACGCTTGCCTTCTTTGCCTGCTTACACAGGGTTGCCCACAGAGGCTGTGGCAGCTCCATTCCTGGAAGTGTTCAAGCCCAGGATGGATGGGGCTGCTGGCAACCTGGTTTGGTGAGAGGTGTCACTGCTTATGGCAGGAGAGGTTGGAACTAGGTGATCTCTAAGGTCCCTTCCACCCTAAACTATTATATGAGCATCCCATGATGGTGACTGAGATCTCTGATGTTCTGTGGAAAATAACCTCACAGATCTGCCAGCTCTATTCTGCTCATTGAAGAGCTGGCAGTTTGCTTTCCTAAAGTGCAGAGTCCTGACTTTATTCTTTGTTTGACCTTTATCCCTCAGGGCTGGAAACTTCATACTCACTGATGCCCAGGCTGCCTCCAATGTTGATGTTACCATTTAGCCCATTATTGACTACTCGCTCAACTCTGTTGGGCCTCCTGTCTGTACATCTCTGCTTCCTGCATAGAATGTACTTTTGCTGACTTAAATGACAACAATGTTTCTACAAATGATAAACAAGATTTCATTTGTTTTCAAACTCTTGTTGGCAGAGCAGAACTGATGCTAAAACAAGACAACAACTTCACAGTTAGCTGCTCTCAGTTGAGATCAGCGTAAGTGTTCCCTAAGTTCCAAGTGAATAGCCAGTCAGTCATATTTATGCCACCTCCCTGAGGATAACTACAGAAAATAAGAAGTATTCCAGATACATTCCTTCCTTGTTTGTGAAAAGAAAAGTTTACTTCTTGCTGACAACAGCTTTCAGTTCCCATCTCGCCATGTCACCTGAGCTCAAGTATTCTGGTCGATGAGCTGCACCGCAGTGACCTTGCCTTTTCTCCATGCTTGGCTGAGCAAAACGAGGATAAATTCATGCCAGCATGTCAAGTCATAGAGCTTGGTTGCCAGAATAAACCTATAAATTAATTGTAATGTTCTCAGTTTCTTTCTATTCCTTTGATAGTTATATAATTAAAAACAGACCTACTCCTGAGCACTAAAAATATCTCACGTGTGGGATGAGAAAAAGAATCAAAAGAAAGATTATGCAGTTCTCCAGACTAGCCAGTGCACTGTGTGGTTTCTGATCCAATTGCTAAGTTGTTGCTCTTTCCTCTTTGAAGCCATGAATATGTAGAGACCCAGACTATTGGAATACACCTTCTTAGAGCATTTCCTCATGTTTTCTTTCACGAGCAGCTCGGAGCGCGGTACCACAGGGCAAGCGGCGCAGGGTGTGCTCCTTAAATCAGCTCAGCTTTTTATTCTGTCAAAATTTGCCACGGAAAAAGCATTTGAAGAAAGGTACTGTCTGTTCTCTGTGAAGTTGTGCAAGGTCTAGCAGAATAAAGGACTGACAACTACAGGCAGCTTTACAAGGTTCTACAGTGCAAACAGTCCACAACAGCAACAATAACTAACTGATTATAAACTGAAGCCGTCTAAGCTACTGCATCATTTTAAACACAGCCAGGGTTCTTTCTGGTGAGCTCTTTGACATGCCTCCAAAACAAGACTGTTTTTACAGTCCTGTCTGTCTAAATAGGACCTGAACAACAACAATAAATATTAATCTTTGCACAACCAAGTCTGCTTTTCAACAGGGACCTGTCATCAATTTCCCTTCATTATTCAGCCAACTAATTTTTAAAAGAACCTGTTTTCTATCTATCTCTAACAACTTGTTGAACGACTGACTGACACAGAGATAAGCAGGATGGTAACCAAAAACCTGGAGAAATGTATTGACACAAGAAGTTTTGCTATCAGGCCAGCACATACTTGGAATTTGTTCACGACAGGCAACTGGTTAATACTTTCCTGGCATCAGGAAAGTGCAGATAGTTGAATAAGAAAGTTAGTCGGAAGAGGCAATACCTTTTAAATAGAAAAGAGTGTTTAAAACCATTTTTGGTATCCCAAAATGATTTAAGCCTCCCAGTAAGTGGAATTCAGCTGCTAAGAATCTTCCTGTTTGATGTTTATTATTATTTGTTTATATTGCCTGGCAACATTCCAGCACCGAAAGCAAAGTTTGTTTTTTTTTAAAAAAAGACATTGTATACAGTTTTGAAACTGTCATATATAGGAAAAAAACCCATCTGATGTAGGAAATCATAAGCTGAAATTATTTTGGCACCTAATAGGATATTTTTAAAAACATATTGCTTTTCTGTCCGTGCTGGTTATTATCACTGCATAACATGTGCAAAGGCTGTGAGAAGATAAAAAGAGAAAATGCCAACAAACCAAGCGCTTCTCAAGCTAACATGTACGTCGTTATTATCACAGTATCACAGTAATGATAAGGTTGGAAAAGACCTTAAAGATCATCCAGTCCAACCTAAATCCAAATAAACCAAGTAATCCTAACATCTAACATCTAGATCATGCCACTCAGCACCTCATCCAGCCTAACCCTGAACACCTCCAGGGATGGTGACTCAACCACCTCCATGGGCAGCCCATTCCAAAACNTGCGGGCAGCCCATTCCAAAACCAGATCACTCTTTCAGTGGAAAATCTTTTCCTAACGTCAAGTCTAAACCTCCTCTGATGGAGCTTAAGACTATGACCCCTTGTCTTGTCTCCAGTGGCCAGGGAGAAAAGACCAGCCCCTGCCTGACTACAACCACCTTTCAGATAGTTACAGACAGTGATAAGGTCACCCCCAAGACTCCTCTTTTCCAGGCTAAACAAACCCAGCTCCCTCAGCCTCTCCTCATAGGGCTGATCTTCCAGCCCCTTTCCTATTTGAGTTGCCCTTCTCTGGACTCGTTCCAGCACCTCCACATCCCTCCTAAACTGAGGCGCCCAGAACTGAACACAACGCTCCAGGTGCCGTCTGTTATCTTAAGTAGCAGAGTTTTCTAAATTGCCATTTGATTCACTTCATCCTCTAATAAATAACCTAAACTCATAACATACTGATGATTTTTTTTCTCCTTTTATTTTTAATCTAAAAGTTTGCATTTTGACCTTGAGAAGTCACTGTGAAGACGTCCAATGTGTAAAGCATACTGAGTGTATTGAATCAATGAGGAGAAAGCCAAGCCACAGAGACAATACGCAAGAAAAGAAGCAACTCTATAGAACATACTTGCAATTTCTGATTTTCAATAGGTCACAAATTTGATAGAAGAAATTCCTATTTCTTACCTACATTTCCAGTCATTAGGTACGAATTCTGAAAGTCCATCATTCCCATTCCAACAATGTGTATAAAATCTTCAATCACCTGCATCAATTCCACAGAGCCAGGATAGATCTAGTAAAGGAAAGTTGTATCTGTCACTCACTATAACAGCAAAACAACTAGAAATTCACATAAAATAAAATTCAAATTGGATCTAAATGCTCTCACATGAGATGCAAGAACGAACAGATTGCTCATCCCATTTTTCACTACCAAACAGTTTCTGTCACTGTAAAACAGCCTTTTTGTCATTAAATTCTCACGTGAACAGACATTACTTCCCATAAAGCTACAAGAAATCAGATTTGTACTGGAACCGTGGAACGTTTGTTCTACGTCACTGCACTTGGGAACAAGAATTGCACTGGTTATTACTTTCATTAATGGTTACAGCTTTTCATACTCCAAAACCATTGAATCATTTAGGTTGGAAAGACTTGTAAGATCATCAAGTCCCACCATTCATCTAAGTCTACCAAGCCCATGACAAAAGCATGTCCGTATCTACGTGACTTTTGAACACATCCAGGGATGGTAATTCAACCTCCTGTCTGGGCAGCCTGTTCCAAGGCCTGATGACCCTTTCATTAAAGAAGTTTTTCCAAACTAGACTTCCCCTGGTGCAATCTGAGGCCATTTCTTCTTGCTCTATCATTTGCTACTTGTGAGAAAACACCAACACTCTCCTCTCTACAGCCTCTTTTCAGGTAGCTGTAGATAGCACTAAGGTCTTCCCACAGCCTCCTCCTCTTCAGACTAAACAGTCCCAGCTTGCTCAGCAGCTCCTCATCACGTTTGTTCTCCATAATTCTAATTCAAATATCCTTCATTGCTATGGAAGATATCCTCAATACCTTCAGAACTACACAAGGGGGAACTTCTTTACTGTGAGGGTCACGGAGCACTGGAACAGACTCCCCAGGGAGGTTGTGGAGTCTCCTTCTCTGGGGACTTTCAAGGCTGCCTGGATGCGTTCCTCTGTGATCTGTGTTAGATAGTTTTGTCCTGCTCTGGCAGGGGGGTTGGACTCGATGATCTCTTGGGTCCCTTCCAACCCCTAACATCCTATGATCCTATGAACTACTGACAGAAAGAACCGAGTGCAAATCCTCTCTGAATGCAAAGCCTCTCCAGCTTGGTCAACATTTGTTGTTTTAGCCAGTGTTTAAGCGCTATGAAATGTTTCTGAAAGTACTGTTGTCATTGCTGATGTGGAACAGCAGAATCACAGAATAACTGACGTTGGAAGGGGTCTCTGGAAAGCATCCACTTTAACAATCTGTTCGGATCCAGGTCAGCTCTAGAAGTTGCCCAAGATCTCATCCAGTTGGATTTTCGAGGTATGAGAGCGGACAGAAGGTTTATGTCAGCTGTTTAGTAGACGTCAGCCAATAGTAGATGGCTACAGGAGAGTATAAAGGGGCATGCACATACTTCTCTTAGACTTCTTGCCCAGACTTTAGCACTTTTTTGTCAAAGAATTTTCTTAAACATGAACAGGATCTTCCTGTGTGAATAATGACTTTTCTTCTGTTACTCCACCTAATTTTTAACTCCTGTACTTTCAGTTGGAAAGTTCTGAAACCTGTCTTCCTGTGCAAAAAGTACCTCCCAGTGATTATTTGGAATCTGCCACGATTTTCTTTCTTTCAGTTAGAATCATAGAACAGCCAGGGTTGGAAGGGACTTTAAGATCATCTAATTCCAATCCCCCTGCACAAGCAGGGACACCTTCACTTCATCAGGTTACTCGGGGCCCCATCCAGCCTGGCCTTCAACACTTCCAAGGATGGGGCAGCCATCACTTCCTTGGGCAACCTGTTCTAGCATCTCACCACCCTCACAGGACAGGATTTTTTTCCTCATGCCCAACCTCAGTCTCCCCTCTTCAAGTTATTTCACAAGAAGCACAAGTGAACAGATGAATCATCCTGCATCACATTGTCCACTCCTGTCCTGATTTTTAAGGCTCCTATTGCATGTTAGCACAGCTGCCTCTTTTCCACGCTGAAGTATGTGCTTCGTGTAAGCATTCCTCACAAAGAAATGATTCCCTGATTTGTCCACCTCCATAATTTCTCCTCTGTACATAATTATTTGTTCATTCCCATTGTGACTGCTGTTTGTCTGGAAATACATATGACAGCTCTACCATCATGTTCACAAATATTAACATGTTCTTGGGAGAAGCATTTCTTAGCCTTAAGGATACAACTTTCCTCCCAAATACAAACTACTAAAAACAGCTACTGTTTCAACCTCTGTAAGTTCTCTGATGGTGTTGTAGGAGTTCTTTAGGTGAGTTCTGATGTGTTCTGTTTAATAAAAGCAGCACTGCAGCTAGTGTTTAGAAGAATTTTTCAGCTTTCACACAGACTTCAGTACAAAATCAAAAAGAAAGACATAATAAATAACCTCATGGAATGCAATGGAAATCTCTTCATCAAGGGAAGCATCTCATATTCTCACTATAAATTTTATTTCAGGAATTAGACAACAGGTTCTGGAATTTCTCCTTTTCTCCTTCTTTTTCCTGTAAAGGGTCAGTTATTTCCAAAATACATCTCACACAGGATTTCCTTTCACCTACAGGACAGTGCAGGTTTAATTTAACCTGACTTTGAAGCTGTACATTCCACTTTGCCATGACCTTCTGAAGTACTGTGTGACACCTGGTAGAGTGGAAGTCATGATGCACCGAGTTCCCACCTTTCTTAATTGATCAGTTACAAAACACAAATCTTACCTGTTGCGCATCTTCCCATTTCTCTTTGTTTTCTTCATCTAAGAGGTTACTAATGATTTGAAAGAAGTTCTGAAAAATCAAGTAAAGACAAAGTAAAGTAACTTTCAATTACACAAGCAGCCATATCCTTAAACTGACAGTAAGACAGCTTTCCTTTCCCATTGCAGATGCAGGCCAGCAGCTCATTTGCTGTTGAAACAAGAGCTCAGATAACAAACAAAATATATTAGACTGATATATGTGACGGTTAACTGCTTATTTCTGGCTACATCACCAAATTCCATGCTGCTGCTTTGTATAAAAATAAGAACCAATATAAACTTGCAAGACTTCTAAATATGATGGTGTTCTGTTTTCAGGTTTCTCTGATTCCAGAAACTAGACAGCTGCATATTCTGCAAACAGACAGAACCATGCAGAACACATCATGCTTAGGGTCACTAGTCTCTATTCCAAACATGAAAATGAGCTTTCATGACCAAAATCAGAGTACCGATGGTATTTCATTGACAAATGCTCTGTGAAGCCAGGTGTATCTTAAATTTTAAGGAGTTCCTTTTACCTCTTTTCATTTAGTAATTTCAACAGAAGAAGAATTCATTTCTGTTTCTTTGACTTGAAACTCTTAATTTTTTTACCTGATTCTCCAATTAACTATGTGGGAAAACTTAGAAGCTAGAGCATCGTGCTTTTCTATAATGAATTTTCAAAACTACTTTCTTCCAAGTGTTTGTGGATGTTTTTCCAATTTTGTCTGCTCTCTCTCTAGAAGTTTGTATTCCCAGTGTCTTCATCTCTGAAAGCTAAGGATTTATGCAGAGTCTGTTGTTCTCAGCTCCGTATCGCTTTCTGTGTAGAACGGCAATTTTGTCCATGCCCTGTCAATTATAATTTCTTTGTTCCTCCATGAAAGACACATGCAATTTGCACTGATCTTAGCTGAAGAGAGTAATTAACAACCTCTGAATAACCTTTAAATGGAATACCAACCATAGGTCCTTGTTGGATCTAGGATTAGTGGTCATTCCCTCACCTATACTTATCTTTTAGTCATTTCTAGGGGCAAACAGGGCTCAAATAAGTTTTAAGAAGCTCAATAAAAAGCATTCAGGAGCTATTCAAGGTGAGGCTGGGCAAGGCTCTGGGCAACCTGATCTAGTAGAGGATGCCCCTTGCTCACAGCAGAGAGGTGGGACTGGATGACCTTTGGAGGTCCCTTCCAACTGCATGACCTTTGGAGGCCAGTCTATGATTCTATGATTCAAGTGCCCAGCAGAAATATTTTCCCAATTCAGTGTGCAATGGATGCTGTGTTTGTGCTTAAAAACACATTCATTTCAAAATGAGGTATTGCAGATATTTTACATCTCACATCTTTAAAAGTAGAACATGTTATGAGGTTTAACAAACTCAAGTGCAGGGTCCTACACTTTGGCCACTATAACCCCCTGCAGCTACAAACTGGGGCATGAGCGGCTGAAGAGCAGCCTGGAAGAGAGGGACCTGGCAGTACTGGTTGATAACTGGCTGAACAGGAGTCAGCAGTGTGCCCAGGTGGCCTAGAAGGCCAGTGGCATTGTGGCTTGTATCAGCAATAGTGTGGGCAGCAGAACTAGTGACTAGGGGTCAGGCTCTTCTCCCAGGCAACTAGCAACAGGACAAGAGGGCAGGGCCTGAAGTTGCATCAGGAGAGGGATAGACTGGATGTTAGGAAGCCCTTCCCCATGGAAAGGATGATCAGACCCTGGAATGGACTGCCCAGGGCAGTGGTGGAGTCCCCATCCCTAGATGTGTTTAAAGACAGACTGGCTGTTGTTCTTAGTGCCCTGGTGTGGCTGCTGTAGTGATGTTTGATCTTGGGCTGGGCTTGATGAGCTCAGAGGTCTTTTATAGCCTCAGTAATTCAGTGATTCTGTGCATACAGCCTGTGAATTTTTTTTTACATTAAAAGTATTTTTACATACAAAGGTTTTTCCCGTTTTCTGCCACTCCTGAAGCAAGAGGACCCATCTTTGCCTCAACATTAATAAGTTAATTATGCTAAACATAAATTTAAAGGGACAAAAATTAGCCTAACTTGACAAATTTAATGTAGAACTGACTGCCATTTGTGAATCTGGGCAAAATAATCATGTACATTCATGAGGGCATCATGTGGGATAATGGGGATTGAAGACAGGACATAAGAGAACAACATTTTCATGGTTTGACTGAATTTGCAAAGATATAGAAGGGAAATTTTCAAATTAGGAAGAGGAAAATACAGCTACATGTTGCTTATGTACTGAGAATATATTTCATCTCTTTCAGGTACTCAGCTGCAAAGGAAGGCAAATCAAAAAGAGTGACACGCATGTTTGTTCCAGAGGATTTGCTAGTTTAATCAGGTTGGGAAATCGTAATTATGTAAATGTGACTTCGGCTTTATTGGTCCCCCAAGCAAAATAAACTGTGCTGGCCAAAGCAGATTTATGGCCTCATAGCTATTGCTACAGCTAGTCTAAGACATTATGATTTTGGCCAAAATTCTACAGAGGAGAGACAGCCTGACAGTGATTTTGCCTGAAAAACAAATTGTTCTGTGCTTTTCAGGAGTAATCCGTGGAGATGCAGTGGATGGATGTTTTAACTGACTTGAACTTGTTAGGGTGCCAGCAGAGTGCAGCTCAGCGTAAGATAATTTATCATATTAAGAGGCTGGTTCAAAGCTAGTTTTGGACCACATCACAGCCACTGATTCCCCTGCAGAAACAGTCTAAGTCTTAATTGCAGAAGTACCCATGTCTGTATAATGAGATCACTCTGAGAGCAGCCTGAAAATCACTCAGAAGGTATAAATTACACTGGTTTGCTAAGTGTTATGTGCTCATTAGGGGTCGGTGCTGGGACCAGTCCTGTCCAGACTATTCATTGATGACTTGGATGAGGGATTAGGGTGCACTGCCAGCAAGTTTGCTAATGACACAAAGCTGGGTGGTGTCACCGACACCCCAGCAGACTGTGCTGCCATTCAGCAAGACCTGGACAGGCTGGAGAGCTGGGCAGAGAGAAGTTTAATGAAGTATAACAAGGGTAAGTGTAGAGTCTTACATCTGGGCAAGAACAACCTCAGGTAACAGTATAGGCTGGGGACTGACCTGTTGGAGAGCAGTATAGGAGAAAGGGAGCTGGGGGTCTTGGTGGATATCAGGATGACCATGAGCCAGCAGCATGCTCTTATGGCCAAGAGATCTAACAGCATCCTGGGGTGGATCAGAAAGAGTGGTTGGCAGAGCAAGAGAGGTTCTTCTCCCCCTCTACTCTGCCCTTGTGAGACCACATATGGAGTTTTCTGTCCAGCTGTGGGCCACTCAGTTCAAGAGGGATATGGAGCTGCCGGAGGGAGTCCAGTGTAGAGCAACAAGGATGATGAAGGACGTGGAGCACCTCCCTTATGAGGAGAGACTGAGGGAGCTGGTTCTCTTTAGGTTGGAGAAGAGGAGACCTCATTAATGATTAATTAAAGAAGGGATGACCTCATTAATGTCTATAAGTATGTGAAGGGTGGGTATCAGGAGGATGGAGCTGGGCTATTCTCAGTGTCATCTAGTGATAGGATGGGGGCAATGGTTGTAAGCTGGAACATAGGAAGTTCCATATGAATGTGAGAAGGAACGTCTTCCCAGTGAGGGTGACGGAGCAGTGGAACAGGCTGCCCAGGGAGGTTGTGGAGTCTCCTTCACTGGAGATGTTTAAAACCTGCCTGGATGTGTTCTTGTGTGACTTGCTCTAGGTGATCCTGCTGTTGCAGGGGGTTTGCACTAGATGGTCTTTCAAGGTCCCTTCTAATCCCTAATGATCCTATGATTCTATGATTCTATATCTCATGTTCATTTCACTTACGTGAAAGCATTAAAATGTTCAATAATTAATAGAAATGTATGTGAAAAACTATAATCCTAGACTGAAACACAAACACAAGATGAGCAATACCTGATTTAATATGCATTTTGCCAGTAAACCGTAAATCATAGAACCATAGTGTCACTTGAGTTGGAAGGGACTACCAAAGGTCATCTAATCTAACACCTCTGCAGTGAGCAGGGACATCTCAACTAGATTCACTTTGCCCAGAGCCTTGTCCAGCCTCATTTGAACCTAGTGACAAGAATATCTTGTTTCTTAGGATTTTTCTCAGTTTCTATCTCTGCTTGACATCATATTGATGGCAACAGTGGAGCAGATGCACAAAGATGTTTTTAGTCTGTAATATAGATGCTTTATGAATTAAACAGAGAGATGATTAAATGGCTTTGTCACTTCAGTAATGAAAATGTACTCCAAAAACATGACAGAGAAATAGGGGTTAAAAAGTCTTTCACCTAAATTGACTGTCCTCTTGTTAATTCCATTAACGCTGCCAGAAACAACACTGCCCTTTAGTGAACTGATTGACAGGGAGAAAGGATAAATTTCAGGAGCATTATGGATGTGATCTGATGGTATTGGCACAACAAACAATGGACCTCCTTGTAGAATCAAGTTCCTTCCTTTCATGGTTGGACTTACTTAAGTGACCACTATAGAGCATACTGTGAGAGCCAGAGCCTGCCATGTTTTTGCCCAGTCTTTCCTGAGGATAATGCCAGTCAGGAATGGACAATTATGTTTTCCTAATTTAATTTCCTGCCTTTCAATCTTTTTCTTCTATAACACAATGCCTGCAGTTCTCTATTCCAGTCCAAGTTCTTTGACCCTCTCTGCAGGAATAAAGCTGTCAGAAATCCTTTTATATAGCCAGGGTAGAACTCCTCCCTAGAAGGAATTAATGGATAGCCTGAAGTCACCTCCACTTTTGGACTTAGCACAGGGAGTGTGTGTGGGAGGGGAAGGGTGGGCAATCCTGTTAATCCCTGAATGACAGCAAAGGACCCTGTGGAGAAACCTTGTTTCCTGTTGGTTGCTGGATCAGGGGATTGAGTAACTCCTATCCTGTCCTGGAAGGGAATTCCTTTTCCGCCATCAATTCCTTCTCATCCTGCCCTTCTCAAGGGAGGCCCTGAGAAGGTGGTCCAATACTGTTAGATCAGTTCTGGAAAGTTTCCCAAAATGTAACTTACTTGAAGCTTATCTCAAATTTAAGTTATTGTCCAGCTATCATCCTTCTTGCACAAGCAGCACCATGTACCTCGTAGCCTCATGTTTTAGACAGTGCTTCTTGTACCCTTAGTGTACGTACAGAGGGTTTTACATGACCTCCCATATTAAGAAAAAGACCTTGCTTGTAGAATGATTGCATGGCTGCAGGATGATGGTATGGCTGCAGGATGATGGCATGGCTACAGGATGATGGCATGGCTGCAGGATGATGGCATGTCTGCAGGATGATTGCATGGCTACAGGATGATGGCATGGCTGCAGGATGATTGCATGACTGTAGGATGATGGCATGGCTGTAGGATGATTGCATGGCTGCAGGATGATGGCATGGCTGCAAGATGATTGCATGGCTGCAGGATGATTGCATGACTGTAGGATGATTGCATGGCTGCAGGATGATGGCATGGCTGCAAGATGATTGCAGGACTTCTGCTGTTTCTGCCACTGCACTGCTGTACTTTCAGTCACTGATGCAGGATACCTTCCATACTGTTCAACTACCTCATACATCTGCAGTTCTTTTTCTTCCTGACACTGTATATGCAATGTGTTCATAAATATTGTTAGGAAGAAAAAGGGCTACAAGATGCAAAAAGAGTAATATACTAAATAACTTGGCTCTAGAAATGCATACTCTAGAAGATTTGTTTTGCTCTGTCTGCCTAAACAAGTGGCATTTTCTATGCAGCACATGAAGTGCTGGCATCATTTTTTGAATAATTAGCATGAAATTTTAAAATGTGAGCTCATTTTTCTGTTTATTCTTTTTGCTTTGGAGTCTCTGAATCACATCTTTTACACTATTCATGAATATTAACACTGGATCTAATCCAGACATTGTAGATGGTAGAAGAACTCTCCACACAGATGGAAGTTATAAGAAACAAAAGTACTTAGACGTGCATATACTTTTCCTTTCTCAGTTTGAATGGGGGTGGAAGTGCTGTTTATGTAGGATGTCCAAAAATACGACTGTGCTTACACTGGAACAGGTTGCCTAAGGAAGTTGTGGATGCCCCATCCTTGGAAGTGTTGAAGGCCAGGCTGGATGGGGCCCTGAGTAACTTGATCTAGTGGAGGTGTTCCTCCCTCTGCAGGAGGGTTGGAACTAGATGATCTTTAAGTTCTCTTCAAACTCGGGCCATTCTATGATTTTATTCTCACAGCATGCAAAATAATAAATGATGGCTTTCAGGGATTTTTGAATTAACTCCTGTTTTTCTGAAAATGTCTTTTAAAACAGGCAACACCTAAGAAATGCTACTCTTTCTTTAGTGCAAAAAGATCCACACAGAGAGCTTCATCTTGGGATTTTTGTGCAAATTAATTTAATTTTCATATTTTGTCACTTTGATGAAGGACAAGAAAGTATGGAAATGTAGTGAAAACATAAATTAAACACAATCCTTCAGCGTACAACACAGGTTTACACATTGGAAAACCCTGTTTTCTCATAAACGATTTTCACTGATATTGCTGAGGCAGGATTTCATTTGAACAGACTCACAAAATCATTTTGGTTGGAAGGAAGATTGTTGAGTCCAACAATATTAACCCAGGTGACCATTAAGCCATGTCCCTATGCACCACATACACGTCCTTTAAATACCTCCAGAGATGGTGACTCCACAGTGTCCCCAGACAGCCTTTTTCAGGGCTTAACAACCCTTAGAGCGAAGAAACTTTTCCTGATATACAATCACAAACAACTTCTACTGCAACCTGAGGCCATTTCCTCTTGTCCTATCGCTTGTTACTTGTGAGACGAGACCAAACCCCAACTCTCTACAACCTCCTTTCAGGTAGTTGTTGACAGAGATAAGGTGTCTCCCCTCAGATTCCTTTTCTTCACACTAAACAGTCTCAGCAACCTCAGACACTTCTCATCAGGCTTGTTCTCAAGATCCTTTGCCAGCCTTGTTCTTTGAATCTGTCACAGCATCTCAATAAAAAACAAAGTGTAAAATAAATACCAGAATGTGTTTATAGTCTATGTTTACCTTTAGCAAAGTTTATGTGAGTAACCTGCACCATGTCCTGGGCTGCCTCAGGAGAAGCAGCGGTAGTCGGTCAAGGGAGGTGATTCACCCCCACTACTCTGCGCTGGTGAGACCCCACATGGAGTACTGTGTCCAGTTCTGGAGTCCTCAACATCAGAAGGACATAGAGCTCCTGAAAGGTGTCCAGTGGAGAGCAGCTCAAATGATCAAAGGGCTGGAGCACCTCCCCTATGAGGACAGGCTGAGCAAGTTGGGTTTGTTCAGCCTGGAGAAGAGGAGGCTCCCAACTGATCTTTTAGCAGCTTTGCAATCTCTGAAGGCAGCTACAAGAAAGCTAAGGGAGGGCTTTTGACATGGGTGGTAGTGAGAGGACAAAGGGAAAGGGTTCCAGACTTGAAGAGGGAAGATTGAGGTTGGGCATGAGGAACAAATTCTTTCCTGTGGGAGTGGTGAGATGCTGGAAGAGGTTTCCCACGGCAGTTGTGGTTGCCCCATCCACGGAAGTGTTGATGACCAGTTTGGCTGGGACCCTTAGTAATCTGCTCTAGTGAAGGTATCGCTGCTTGTGCAGGGGGATTGGAACTGGATATCTTTAAGGCCCTTTCCAACCCTGGCCATTCAGTGATTATTTAGTCATAAATTATCACAAAACTCTTTTTCATAAATAATATACACATCTACTACCTTAGGATCCTCGTTCAGTACATCTGCAGTCTTTCAAAAGTGTCTAAAATTCTCAGATGAAAACAATACCCTGATCTGGACATTACACAGTGAATTATGCAGCCTGTTAGGTAGAAATAGTTATAGTTACTTTCTTGCTGCTAATATTTCAATGAGCAGCTTGCACATGAAGAGTTAATCCACATGAAATTTATTCTCCATTGCTTCTGTGCACTTTTCAGGAGCTTTATTTATGTGAACTGAAGAAGCAAACCCAGAATTACATAAATAAACACTGTAGATTGATTTTTGAACTAAAATCTAAAGGAAGAAAAAACATTAGTGAATTGCTCAGTGAAAAAAAAATAGCAACATATCCTTATCAATCACAGAATCACAGAATTATTGAGGGTGGAAAAGACCAAATCCAACTAAACACTGAAAGATACTGAAAATTTGAATTCGGGATTTTCCATTTGCTGCACTCTTTTGGATATTTTTCTCATTAAACATAGCTGGTTTTCCTTATTTTATATTTATATCTTAGTTTTATGTAGATAATGTTTATTAGTATTAGTCAGAATATTTTTGTTTATTCACTGGGTGAAATTAAAAGGTTGGACAGGATGATCCTTGAGGTCTCTTCCAACCTGATCTACTATGATACTGTGAAAATAGATGACTTGTCTTACTGCTTTCTACAGCTACTTCAGAGGAGGTTGTAGTGAGGTTAATACTGGTCTCTTCTCCCAAATTACTCATTATAGCATGAGAGGAAATGGCCTTAAGTTGCATCAGGAGAGGTTTAGATTGGATGTTAGGAAGAAGTTCTTTCCTAAGAGAGTGGTTAGGCCTTGGAACAGGCTGCCCGGGGAGGGGGTGGAGTCACCATCCTTGGAGACACGTAAAAATTGAGTAGCTAGAGCACTTGAGGTCAAGGTCTAAGGGTTAGGGAGATGTTGGGCTGAGGGCTGGACTTGATGATCCTGGAGGTCCTTTCCAGTCATGATGATTCTGAGATAATGACATAAATTCCATCAACAACTAAAAAATTAGCCTTAGAATGTTTCTCTTACCTGTACCCCATCAGATGCTGGGATATAACTTGCTCTTTTAAAGGTGTCCGTAACGTTTCTGAGAATTTCCACAGAAATAAGGAGGTCCCCTGCATAAAAGTTTTTCCTCTGAGTTAAATCCAATAGCGTCTTCGTTACTTGGGACATGCCATCACCAGCTAACGTCCTCTGTCCCTTGGCCAGGTGCTCTTTAATCTGTACCAGAAGAACAAAATGAGTATCAGAACCTGATGAAGAGGTATGAGAGATTCTAAACACAGACAAAACATCAAGTATTGAAGCTATTCCAATATTAAAGCCATTACAATAAAGTTCATCCTGCTAAGGAGAAGACATAACAGTAGACTGTGATGACAGAACTTTGTTACACTTATCAGAGAATCATGATTTTATGCTGAAAGATTCCAAAGTTGTCATGTTTTCACCCATTTCCTTCGCTCTGCACACCAGTAAACACCTGTGGTCTTAAAGGAGCTCAATGGACTGGACTGCAGCTTTCACCTACTGCCATGGCACAGCAAGGAACAGAACTGCCACAGTGGAGCAGCTGTGGAACCACTGTGTTGTCACTCATTAAACAGTTGTCAAATGAGTTGTTTCAGAGTAAACTCTAGGGCAGTCCTTGTTGTAATCCAGTTTACTATAGGGAAGTGTAGCCTTCATCTCTGGCAGTGCAGCCTGGCTAGTCAGGACAAGGGTCATGGTTTACACAGAAGCTTTCATCTGTAGCACTAATCCAAAGCTTTGTCCTGACCAGTAACAACCTTGTTTGTGAATGAAACCATCCTATGATCCTCCTGTGTATCAGCCACAAGAGCTGATGCTGTAGTGGTAGCTCTCTCAGTAGATAAATGATAAACACAAACAAAATGGAACAGGGGAGATTGAGATTGGACATGAGGAAGAAATTCTTTCCTGTGAGGGAGGTGAGATGCTAGAACAGGTTGCCCAAGGAAGCTGTTGCTGCCCCATTCCTGGAAGTGTTGAAGGCAAGGTTGGAGGGGTCCTGAGTAGCCTGATCTAGTGAAGGTGTCCCTGCTTGTTCTAGGGGGATGCATAGTGAACCACAGGATGTCACAAGGCCAGCCAAGACTGGACAAGAGTGCATGGCTTCAACAACCTTTTTATGGAGATGCATATTAATTGATGCATGCAAACACAAGATGTTCCAAATTGAAGCTAAATCAAAGATAAACTAGCTCAGATAGACCTTCCAAGCTGGAAGGGCTGAAAACTGTGCAGCTGGCCACCAAACTGCTGACACCATCTCTGTAAACGCACCATGGAAGGCCAATGGCATCCTGGTTGGGATCAGCAACAGTGTGGCCAGCAGCACTAGGGATGTAATTCTCCCCCTGTACTTGGCATTGGTGAGGTTTCCCCTCAATCACTGGGGGTAGTTCTGGGCAACTCACTTCAAGAAAGGGATTGAGGGGCTGGACTGGGTCCAGATGAGCAACGAGGCTGGGGAAGGGACTGGAGGGAAAATCTGACAAAGAGAGGCTGAGGAAGCCAGGGGTGTTTAGCCTGGTTAAGAGGAGACTCAGAGGGACCTTATCCCTCTCTAGAACTCCCTGAAGGGAGGTTGTAGTCAGGTGTGGGTTTGGCTCTTCTACCAGGCAACTAGAGAAAGGACAAGAGGGCAGGGCCTGAAGCTGACAGGGGAGGGTTAGTTTGGATGTTAGGAAGCCCTTCCTCGAAGAAAGGATGATCAGACCTGGGAATGGACTGCCCAGAGCAGATGGTGGAGTTCCTATCTCTGGAGGTACTTAAGAAAACACCGGATGTGGCTTAGAGGTCTTTTTCAGCCTCGATAATTCTGTGATTCAAGTGCTTTTAAATCTGCCCTTGTAACTACACAGAGAAGGAGGGGTAAATAAGGTAACATCATCTGGCAGAAGTAGAAAGAAGAGCATGACAATACCTTCTATTGCCTCCAGATCTCCCAAGATATGCTGTGTGAATATGTGGGGATTTGTTCAACAGTAAAAACAACCCAAAATATTAATATTCTAATGAGTAAACATATTTAAAGGTTCCAGATTTATGAAAGCAATTGTGAGAATGCAATAATTCTTTAAGATATGCAAACTAAATACTTTCCTTTCATGCTGTTGGATCATAGTTTGGTTCTGTTCTCAACTGGTCTTGGAATAAACTGGACATACAGAACATATGGCCTCAAGTTGCATTTGGGAGGTTTAGATTGAACCTTAGGAAGAAGTTCTTTACTAGGAGAGTGGTTGGGCACTGGAATAGGCTGCCCAGGAAGGTAGTGGAGTCACCATCCCTGGAGGTGTAGCTAGAGCACTAGAGACCATGATCTAGGGGTTAGGGAGATGTTGGGCTGAGGGCTGCAGTTGATCCTGGAGGTCCTTTCTAGCCATGCTGATTCCATGATTCTATGAACAGAGTTCAGGCTGGGTAAGGTGGTTTCTCATGGCCTTAAGTCATCCCTGGAGCAGCTAGGAACTGTTATGGACCAAACAGGTTTTCCCAAGTCCAACTAATGCTTAAGACTTGGGAGAACAGCTGCTCGTTGCAGCATGGACAGGGCATGAATCTGTAGCAGGAGTAGAGACACACAAGCATGATTGTGCAATCAAATATTTTCCACAAAAAGATCATCAAAGAGAACTAAGGATGTTAATTTTTTTTAAAACCAGTATTTCAGCAGAAAAACCTCCCTCAGCTTTTAGACTACTGTCATAACTAATATGGCAAGGAGCTTGTTTGTAGAAATCTTTTCCAGTACTTTCTATTGATTTTAGAAGGAGGCTTTACAGTAGTGTTATACAAAGGTAATAGTGGAGAAAAAGATGGAAGAAAGGAAGAAGATTCATTTGAGTAAATTCAGGGCTGTGATACAGTAGACACAATATCATAAACTACTTTCTTGGGAACAAGAACTTCATTTGTGATTTGTCTTCTCAAATGGTGCCATTTGCCTCATTCAACCCCCATGCTGGGTCTGGGTGGCAAATTCAAAGAGCATCATCAGAACTCATGCTGCAAGTCATCCAACTGTTCATTGATCCCACAGCGTATTTCCAGGTTTTGAGGACTAACAAAGTTCACTGTGTCTTTAGTCAAGCCCCAAAGACACACAGCATAAAAGGCAGGCCCTAAAGCTCAGCTTCCAGACCTAACACGTGGCTTGGGGCATAGTGTTGGGAAGGAATCACACACCTTGCAGGACAAGTTTCAGAGAGAACAAAGAGGTTCTCTCCATTCCAGTAACAACAGCAAAATGATCAGTCCTCATAAAAACTCTGCCGCGCTCTAAGACTGTATGAAACACTGGTGGAGAAGCTGGTGAACTACTCAGAACTTTGCTTTATATCATTGTTTTGCTTCCTTTTGCTCCATCTGCACCTTCCACTCCCCCCATGTGTCTTTCCATGCCCTTGCTAGACTATAAATTGCCATTTTAAAGATGGCAGGGACCAATTTGCTGTTGGCTTTGGACCACACACAGCACACACACGTCTTCATCTAGACTGCTTTTGAAATGTGAATAATGAATGAAAATGATTGTAGTTTTGGCTGGTTTTTTTTGGTTTTTCAATAAGTAAAGCTTGTTTTCAGTGAAAAACATTACAGATATCTAGCAGCAGAAGTGGAGCTGTATTATACCTTTCAGTGCCTTCAGCAGGACACTTGAGTTCCTTTTGGATACAGTGATAAAAAACTATCGAGTATAAATAATATTGAGTGTCCATAGTGTTGTAGGACTGAGTGATTACCCCCACTTCAGAAGGCAGGGTGAAAATCAGCAGCATCCTCATTATTGGTTTATTACATAACTCACTTTCTCTTGTAGGACAGCATACAGCAGCTGAAAACAACTTCAAAATCCCAGGCCATTCACTCAGTTGATACATACTGGTGTGACACCACTAAAGCCAGCGAAACTGTGCGGATTAGTGAGAGCTGAAGGTAGGGGATTACTTGCACATTACTACCACAAGAACCTTGCAGTGTGAAAATCCAGAATATTCTCATCAGTAGTTAGTACAATGTCTCTCTCACCGTAAGTCTCTATGCTATGGTCACCATGATATTGTGTCCTGTCCAAGTAAGCTATTTTGGTCACCACTGTAGATTCTCATAGGTCTGTGAAGGTCATTTTTAGTGGTGTTACAGGCAGGCTTATTAAAAATGAAATTTATGAGGCAAGATATAGTGAAATGAAGCAGCTGTTAAAGTGATAATTCATTTGTCAGTCCAACCTCTAGCTGCCAGTACTCTGCGGCTGCATACTTGAAAAATTACTGAAATGCTTAACTGGACTTTGACTCCAGGTCCAAAGGCTTTTTGTCCCTCAATTTATCAGAAAGAATGATAAAATTGAAATTCCAGCAGTGGAATACGAATTCACTACCATGTCAGAGCTAGGCATGGTTTAAAAGGAGAGAAAACAATGAACCCTCAAGAAACCTATAGACAAACTGAAAAGAATTACTAAATTGAATAAATACATCATCATCCTTCTTTCACTATTTTTTAGGATGACGTTGGGTTCATGGCTGGGTATTACAAACAATGTTATTAGTACATTTTAAGGTAGTGGGGGGACTAGAACAACCTGAAGAAGAGCCCTCTAAGTCCTTCTAACATTCACATCACCTTCCACAGCCACTGGAATTACACCACCATATTAGCCATCCAAAAGCTCTTTAAAATGTTGGTTCCTTCAGAGAACAATGCAGAGCCCATGAAATCTTATCTTGAATGCTCTGAACCACATTACCTGACCCTTTGCCTTCTAGTCTTGAGGTTGGAACGATTAGTACCTCCTCCAAAAATATGAACTAATCATTTTGCATCAGGTTTACATTTATAGGCACCATTTATAGATACGAGGGGGTTTGGAACTGGATGATCTTTCCGGTTCCTTCCAGCCCTGACCATTCTATCATTCTATGACTCCATGATAATTTGTGTTAAGGAAGATTAAGGATGCATATAAAGAACAAACACTTGGCTGTAAAGGAAATGATGTACCATGTTATATCTGAAGTGTCTTCTCTACTGGAGGCCTTAGCAGTCAAGACAAGCAAAAAGCTGGAATAACTCAGGGATAGCTGATTCTGATGACCCAGGTGTTTGGGATGGATTACCTCAATAATTTCCTTTAAGACCTATAATTCTGTAACAGGTTTCTGCAAATATTCTGAAAGGTAAACTAAAGCCTCCTAGAATTTACCCCCACCAGCTACAACAAAGGTTAAGGAGTGCCCAGAAACTGAACTCTGACCTGCCTGCGTTTATCCACCCACTGCCACAGTCTGCAATCTGCATCACCGAGTTTCTGCAGAGCGTTCTGCCTTCTGCCTCTGAGCACTCAGCTGGAAGCTTGTGCTTTAAGAGAATTATTCTACATTTACACTGATGAAAAGAAGAACTAGGATTCTTTTGCTGCATATTGTCATCCCACTGCCATATACTGCTACATATAATTCTTAGGCAAAATTCTCCTCAAAACAGTGGTTTGTTTCTAGACAAAAGAAGCAGCTTAAACACATGGAATCTTGGGGTTCTCTAGACACTCAGTGAATCCCTGCACAGATGCCAGATGAATTCTATCTGCTCTTCTACATGTGATGAGTACTGCAGAACCTTTGTAAAGTATCATCTAGTATCAGTGGAAGTCTAATGTGTTTTCTGAAGAAGAGCAGCTCCGACAATAAAAAGGACCTGGGGGTGTTTGTTGACCGCTGGCTGACCAGGAGCCAGCAGGGTGCCCAGGTGGCCAAGAAGGCCAACAGCATCCTGACCTGGATCAGGAATGGTGTAATCAGCAGGAGTAGGGAGGGGATCCTGCCCCTGTACTCTGCACTCATGAGACTGTGTCCTGAGTACTGGGTCCAGTTTTGGGTGCCACAGTATCAGAAGGACATTGAGGTACTGGAGTGGGACCAAGAAGAGTGGGGACAGGGCTGGAAAATAGGCCCTGAGGGAACTGGGGTTATTTAGTCTAGGGAAGAGGGCATCTTCTCACTCTCTACAGCTACTTAAAAGGAGGTTGTAGTGAGGCTGGGGCTGGTCTCTTCCCCCAAATTACTAACAATAGGACGGTAGGAAATGGCCTCAAGTTGCATCAGAGGAGGTTTAGATTGGATCTTAGGAACAAGTTCTTTCTTGAGAGAGTGATTTGGCACTGGAACAAGCTGGCCAGGTAGCTGGAGTCCCCAATCCTGGAGATGTTTATAAACCGAGTAGCTAAAGCTTTAGAGACTATGGTCCAGTAGTTAGGGAGCTGTTGGGATGAGGGCTGGACTTGATCCTGGAGGTCCTTTCCAGCCATGTTGACTCTATGATTCTGCAATTTTATGATGCTTGGTTCTTTCCACACCCTCTTTCATACAAAGACTCCTGTTATTTTGTTCAACATTTCTTTTTTCCATAATTATTCTTCTTTTTGATCATCTGTGTTGTCACATTTTCTAGCCCTTGAGAAGTAACTACCAAATAGGTGACAGAGAAGGACATCAAAAGTTTTCAGAATTTTGATTTCTGCATGGGCACAACAAAACATCCTAATAGCTACTGCTCTTCAGCTGAGCAACAAATGGCTGTAGGGATGAGAAGAATAATCACTATAATTTCTTTGGTGTGGTGGGGTATTTTCATTCTTATCGCTGTCACCATGTTTGTTGATCAGAATTTGGTTTTTCTTCAATTAAGTTTTGCTATTAAATGTTCCAATTACCCAGGATTAAACCCTGTTCACGTTGGCATGCTGTGTGAGAGCTCTTGTTGTTTCTTTCTTTAACCAGAGGGCATGCCTTCAAGATTTGTGTTATTTATATGTAATGCAACATGACAAGAGCAAATGTTGAGAGGAAAAAGAGAATGACAACTCAGAGGGGTTTGTTTTCATTCTGTGACAGACATAACATTGCTTGAGGTGAAGTCTCCTGGCTCTCCACACTGACTGCAAAGCTGAGGCTGGGAGGTCACAAAGGGACATACTAGAAATGAGTTCTGTCTTTTTTTGTAGTACATGGTCATTCTGGTAAGGCTGTGTCCCTACACCATAAATCTCAGATTAACTGCATCAATTTATATGCTGCTTTGACTTAAACTCAATTCTATTCTTGACCTTGTTTAGCCTGGAGAAGAGGATGCTCCCAGGAAATCTTCTAGCAGCCTTCCAATCTCTGAAGGGGGCTACAAAAAAGCTGGGGTAAGGCTTTTGACACAGGTGGAGTGAGAGGACAAGTGGAAAAGGTTCCAGACTTGAAGAGGGGAAATTGAGGTTGGATGTCTGTGAGGGTGAGGAGATGCTGGATCAGGTTTCCCAAGGCAGTTGTGTCTGCCCCATCCCTGGCAGTGTTGAAGGCCAGGTTGGCTGGGGCCCTGACTAACCTGCTCTAGCAAAGGTGTCCCTGCCTATGCAGGGGAATTGGAACTGAATGTTTTTTAAGGGCCCTTCCAACCCTGGCCATTCTACGATTCTATGATCTCATGATTCTTTCCAGTGAAACCATAGGATCATAGAATTATAGAGTTCATTACAGACTAGAAGGGACCTCGAAAGATCATCTAGTCCACACCCCCTGACACAGCAGGATCACCCAGACCACATCACACAGGAACACATCCAGGCAGGTCTTAAACATCTCCAGAGAAGGAGACTCCACATCCCTCCTGGACAGCCTGTTCCAGTGATCTGTCACCCTCACTGGGAAGAAGTTCCTTCTCAGGTTGATGTGGAACCTCCTGTGTTCCAGCTTACAAACATTGCACCTTGTCCTATCACTACATGACACTGAGAACAGCCCAGTGCCATCCTCCTGACACCCACCCCTCAAATATTTGTAGACATTAATGAGGTCACCCCTCAGTCTCCTCTTCTCCAAGCTAAGGACACCCAGCTCCCTCAGCCTCTCCTCATAAAGGAGGTGCTCCTCCTCCTTCATCATCCTCATTGCCCTTCACTGGACCCTCTCCAGCAGCTTCACATCCCTCTTGAACTGAGGAGCCCAGCACTGGACAGAATACTCCGTATGTGGTCTCACCAGGACAGAGTAGAGGGGAAGAAGAAACTCTCTTGATTTGCTAACCACCCCCCTTCTGATCCACCCCAGGATGCTGTTGGCCCTCTTGGCCACAAGTGCACATTGTTGTCTCATAGTCATCCTGCTGTCCACCAGGACCCCCAGATCCCTCTCTCCTACACTACTCTCCAACCACTGCCATTTGGTTCTCCGCAGGACAAACCAGAGTGTTCTCTTCAATAAAACAAGCATTACTGGAGAGCCCCAATCCCTGCATGGGAGAACTTCATCAGAGGGAGTTGGACTTAGATGATCTTTTGAGAACCCTTCCAACCTGTAGCATTCTGTCATTCTGTAACAGCCAAGGAAAACCCCTTTGTTGCTCACAGCTTTAACAAATCAGCGCTTAAATGTGATGGGAGAGTGCAGCAAATGAAGTAGTGGCCAAGACAGCAGAGGAGTGACTATAAGCTCACTCTGACTCTAGCAGCTTAGCCAAGTGCTTGCAGTCATTCTGCAGCCATGTTGAAATGAAGGTTGATGCAATTCTGGCAGACTTTAAGGGGAAATTAGCTTAATTCTGTCTTTGTTGAGCTCCTAAATGGCCTTAATCTCTTTTTTCCCCTCTGGTTATACCATAGTGGAGTTCACCTGTTGCCTGCAGTGTTGGCTGGCCCAGAATATCAATGTGATGAGGGAACACTCAGCTACTCTCTTCTGCAGCAGACACAGCAGCAATGAGCACAGATTACTCCTCAGTAAACCAGACACGGAAAGATGATTATGGATGCTCAGATAACAGTGGGGACTTTGAATTTAACAAGTTGGATTGGAAGAACAGCAACTTATCCCACTGAAAGAAGCTGTCATTGCTTATGCAGAATAGCAGGTAAATTTGTTCTCCCACTCTACAGCACCTCTAAGATTGAGGTGTCTGCGTATGTTGGTGACATCAAGCACCACAAATGAACAAATGGTGAAGGTACTACAGTAGCTTTAAACACATTTGACTCTCCTGATCCTAAGCTGTTTATTTCTAGTGCCTACTGTCATACAAAGAGCTCTGAAAAAACACTCTCATTTGCCTGGGACAGAGCAGGTGGGTTCTAGTCTACACATTTCACTTAAGTAGCTGAAGGGATGGGTTAGGTTATTTCTTGTGTTTGGCAAAGTGCAAAGCAGATCTGTTAAGAGACTGAGAAAGCCACACTAACTCTATAGCACAGTGTTAAAAGCCCCACAACATTTCAGTCCATGCAACAAGTTTGGGAGGGCAGAGCAGGCAGAGCTTTCTTCACAACTGAATGAGTGCCCTCACCATCAAACCACAATACTGACCTCACTAGCTTCGGAATGAAGTTTTAACGTTCTCCCATGCAGCATGGAAAAGTGCTAGTCAGACAGGAGAAATTGTTGCCTGCCACAGGCTCTTGATAAGCAGTTGTTTTGATGAGAGGAAACAGTTTATCATGCTGTTGTGAGGTGACAAAACAGAGCTGACTCCTGCAGATGCTGGTCTTACCAGGGAGGCAAGAAAGCAGATCGCTTATTACCGATACAATTCTTCTGTCTACCAAAGGCTCTGGAAGTGAAGGTGGAGAGCCAGTGCACACCAGTGTCAAGCAGCACATACCAACAGCAGGACAGACTGATGTCCAAACATCCAAACCTACAAAACTAAGCGTGGTTTCTTCACTCTGCACCAATATCAAAAGAAATGGAGAACTAAACTGGCAAAAAAGGAGCAGTAAGATTTTTAGGAGGAAGGCTTTTGTTCCCCAGAGAACAGTAGTCATTTCAAAGGGCACTAGATGGACAGGCTGGTACGCTGACCTTGTAATATAATTTGGAAAAACAAAATCAACTCTAATGAGCCGTAGCTGAGCAAATTATTATTCACCTCACAGCTCTTTTTATCAAATTGTATTTTATCCAAGCAGTTGGAAAACTGCGACTAACACTGCTGTGGAAAAAGGAGAGCAAAATTATAGTCTCAATTAGAAGAAGCAGAAACTCATTTTTATGGCTGCATTGGATCTGTTTGATCTGCAAAGATTCACCTGCATAAGTTCTCATATGTCTTCATCAGTGCTAATATCACAGAATCATAGAGGTATGGCCTTCATAGGCCATACAGTCTAACACTATAGACTGTGAGCAGGGACAGCTTCAACTAGATCAGGTTGTCCAGACCCTTGTTGAGCCTCTCCTTGCATAGCTCCGGGGATGGAGCCTCAGCCACCTCCCAGGTTGAACATCTGTTCCAGTGTGCAACCCCTGTCCTGCTGAAGGACTTCTTCCTAATAGCCCATTTCAATCTGCTCTTCTCTACTGTGAAACATTACCCCTTGTCCTGTCACTACAGGTCTTCTATCTCAACAGTGTGACACCTCCTATGTTTATTTTTCCTTCCTAACTTTCCAGAGTTAAGAGGTTTTGTTGGCTTTCCAACTTGTTTCTGAAAGAAAACCATTCCAGTTTGCACAAGTATCTGTTTGGGATGTAGAGGCACTTGAAACTGGCACAAGTTAGCACCTTATTTTTTGGAAGCAAATAAAAATAGCAATTCATTTCATCTGGGTTTGAAGCTGTGCTACAGAGGTTTAGAAAACTGACTGTTATCAGTTGTGTTGGAGATGACCTTCAGGAACAAAGCATCTTGATAACAGGCTTTGGGTTTCCTTGTTATTTACGATCATAGTACAAATCTCTTCTAAACTAGAGTGTCCAAAAGCCGCTTACACCTGGTCTTGCCTTGGGTAAAAAGACTGTTCCAGTCTGTGGTGAGTCAGTGATATTTTACCTACATTTTTTACGTAGATCACTCACAAAATTATCCTCTTTCTGACTCAAAAAGTCCTATCAGGAAAAATAAGTATCAGAGTAGAAAATAAAAGCAGCCCTATATATTCAAGTGCTTTCTGCACTTGCAGCAATATCTGTTGTGATATCTAATGGTTTTCCTCAGAAATGGTCAGACAGGCTGCAGATACTAGTTTCAAAAGGATCTCATAAGCTACAATAAATTACCATTCTTCCACACCATACTATTTAATATGAGCCTCATTTTCTATACTACTTCAAATTCCAGTCTTCTGTTTCTAATGCTGTGTGGGCTTGGCAGAGAGGGTGAGTGGTTTCTTTGGTTTGTCACTTCTGTTGCTGTTGGTTTAGGGCCTTCAGTTTGGTTTTTGTTTGTTTTAGGTGGCTATCATCCACAAAATGGATTAAGAATATGTAAAGAAGCCTTTAGCTGTGCCTTTCAGCAGCACTTGTTCACAGGAAAACTGATGTGGAGCAATCCTAATGCTGGTTTTGAACTGGATCTAGGTGATTCTGCTGTGGTGGGGGAATTGGACTAGATGATCTTTCAAGGTCCCTTCCAATCCCTAATGTTCTGTGATTCTCGCATCTAAGTCTTTTTGCCACAATAATCTCCTGCAGCGCTACAGACTGGGGGATGAGTGGCTGGAGAGTGACCTGGCAGAGAGGGACCCGGCAGTGCTGGTTGATAACTGGCTGAACAGGAGCCAGCAGGGTACCCGGATGGCATGAAAGGTCAGTGGCATCCTGGTGTGGATCAACAATACTGTGGCCAGCAGGACTAGGGATGTAACTCTTCCCCTGTACTGGGCACTGATGAGGCCTCCTCTCAAGTACTGGGGGCAGTTCTGGGCTCCTCACTTCCTCACAGAAAGAATGATCAGACCCTGGAATGAACTGCCCAGGGTAGTGGTGGAGTCCCCATCCCTGGAGGTATTGAAGGGCTGTGGCCCTTAGTGACCTGGTTTGGCTGATGTGGTGATGTTACGTCATGGGCTGGGCTGGATGAGCTCTGAGGTATATTCGAGCCTCAACAATTCTATGATCCAATAGTGTACCAAGCTTGATAGACTTCAGGATGTATAAAAGTCAAAGCAAGTCTTATTTGAGGCTGTTCAGTGACTCTTTTACTCTGGAACACCATCTGAGCCAAACCTAAAGGCTCCTGATCACTGATTCCATTCTTGGTCCTGCAGTCACTCACATCCAACCACAGCACAAATATTTGCAACTTTTATATCAGGAAAGGTTGAATAAAAAAATATTTGGAAAAGCAGAGCATGAAATTTCTCAGTGGATCCAGGTATGGTGATTGAAACTTGCAGTGTAGAAAACTGGGTGGGTTGGGGGGAATGGTTTAGGGAACACATTACTCTTTACAGTGATTGTTAGATATTTTCCTAGATGAGATATCCTAGTTCAAGAAGAGATCATGCTAACTAATCAAGATGCTCCCTTTCTAGACCTAACATTTAGAAAGCAATAAAACCAATCCAGAAGCAATACATTGCCTTATATCCTGAACAACTGTCACAGAAAGATCAATTAATACGTTGCTAATATACACCTGGAAGCCTGGGAATGAAATAGATGCAAAGACTAAATTTTGAGTTGGGTCTTTCAAAAGCCCTCCCCCAGCTTTCTTGTAGCCCCCTTCAGCTATTGGAAAGCTGCTAGAAGGTCACCTGGGAGCCTCCTCTTCTCCAGGCTGAACAACCCTGACTTACTCAGCCTGTCCTCATAGAGGAGGTGCTCCAGCCCCCTGATCATTTGAGTTGCTCTCCTCTGGACATCTTCCAGGATCTCTATGTCCTTCTTGTGTTGGGGACTCCAGAACTGGACACAGTACTCCAGGTGGAATCTCACCAGCGCAGAGTAGAGGGAGAGAATCCCCTCCCTCAACTGACTTTGATGCAGCCCAGGACACATGAAGCTAAACCTAACTTGGCAGCGCATTCAGTCAGTGGGGCTGTGCAATGTTCGATCTACTTATAAAATTTATGTCTGCAAAGTAACAAATTTAGAGTATTTTGGAGATAACTTTC
>VXBP01004161.1:665-47086 GCA_013400115.1 Rhinopomastus cyanomelas
CCGTGCATTGGTGTATAAGCATTTCAGGGAGGGTGTTAGTCCTTTAGCTTCCACTCTTGCTGTCCTGCCATTCCCAGCCCCTTCCAAGGCTCCCAGCTTAACAGTAAGCTCCTCATGTGCTGATTCCTCATTGCTTGATCCCCTTGGTCCATCTCTGCAGGTTTTAAGAGGTTCTTGCGTGTCCCCAGTGTGCTGCACGGTAACAGGCTGAAGGCTCCTGTTAGCCTCCCTCCCTGTTATGCCATATCTTACCTCTTCTCCAGCACACAACTGACTGTTATCTACCTCCCCCGAGCCACCAGTGGAGCTGCCAGAGGAGCTGCCACATGGCCTCACAATTGTCTCAGGCTTGCTTAAAGTAAGCCTGGCTTCCACCCTCTCCCCCTTCCAACCTAGTTTAAAGCATGATTAATGATCCTAGCCAACCCCTGTGATATAAACCTTCTTATACTTGGAGAGAGGTGCTATCCACTTGGACAGAAAGTGCTTGGAGTTTTTATTTGCTTTGCCAGTACCAAATGGATAACCATACTGTGAATATTTTATTATTTTTTGTCATGTTGTTTTAGTCTTGTCGTATTAACTTTGTAGCTTTTCTTAAATCATGAAGCATTGTTGCTTTTTTTTCTTTGTCTTGACATTTTGATTACTTATGAAGCAAAACTCTCGATAAAATACCAGTTCCTGGAGCATGGACTCATGCTTTGTTGGTAGTTATTCAAACTCTCCTCTATACATAGAATTCTTAATTTCAAAGGGGCTTTATGCTGATGCCCGTTTACTTTCTACAATTACATCCAATTTATTTCACAGTATTTTTGTAGACAGAGTGATGCTCTTTTTTTCTTTTAAAGCATTTCTTGATGAAAAATATTTTCCTGTTGGTAAATGGATTTTATCAGTCATCAGTGGGGGTTTACCCTGATACAGTGTATAATTTCTTTGTCATATTTTACACGTTTCCATCAGTTACTAGAATTTGGTACATTGCAAGAAGCATGGTGAAGACGTCTAACTTGTCATTGTTCTGTTGTAGGGAAAATTTGGCACTCTGTGTAAAGTTTTGCAGTTTAAACAGGGAAAATTTGGAGGATGTCATGTTCCTCCAGTTTAAGTTCTCATTTTTAAGTTATTTTCCAAATAGGTTTCAATAGGTATCATGAAGGCCAGTGTAAGTTTGGTGAGAAGTAATTTTTGTGCTAAGAAAGAAAATGACGATGGCTTGGTCAAAGAAGTGGTCTGCTCTCAAGGCAGCATCTCTTTGGGGTACAAGTTCTCTCTAAGTCAGCTGGATTCAATTGTCTGATTATAAAGATTTCTTGGGACTGCGTCCCCTAAACCTTTTGCTTGATTTTGAAGGATGCCCAGTTTTGAAAAGGTAGGTGGGTTGGTTTCCAGAGTTCCTACATGTAATGGATTTATCTTCCTTTGGATTGACTTTGAAGAGATTGGCATACATAGGATAACAGTCCAGTGAGGTTCCAGTGATTGCTGCAGTTGTGTTGCTGGTGATTCAGTAGATGACATTTTCATTTTTGAATGCAGTAACAAAGAATGACTTAGTAGCTGTATACATCTGTTTCCTGAACCTATGTGGCATCCATGTCCTGGTGGTTATGGAAAGCAGTGGCGTTTGGTGGAACACTAAGTTACTCCTGAACATGCCTGTCTAACAGTCCAGTTACTCCCCTTAGAAGTGAATTTCACTCTGACAAAATTTTCTGGGGTTTAATTTGTGAGGGAATTAAATAGTGAAATTGGAGGATGCAGAAGTCCTATTGACAGAATGGATCACAGGCTTGGAATCAGATGAAACATATGCTTCCCTAAGGTAGAAATTATGCACTCACTGCTGAAAGATCATCTCTCTTGATGCTACTCTTAAAAAATGAATGTTATTTACACTGAATCAACCTAATACACTTCCTGCCTTGTGTTTATAGTGTCTTTTATTCTAGAAGACTGTTACCTTTCTTTGCCTCTGCTGTTGCTTTCCCTGGAACTGCTGCCCCACACAAGTGGGTTGGAAGTGTTTTCAAGAGCTCCATTTGAGAAAACATAGGAGTAGGTAATCTCTAGGTTTCGGGTTGATGCCATTATAGAATTGTTCAGGTTGGAAAAGATTTTTGAGATCATCAAGTCCAACCATTAATCAAACTCTACCTTGCCCACCACTAAAGTCTAAGTTCCTACACAACTTTTGAACATAATTCACCTATATTCCTGTATGACATGATTTATGTGTTTTTCTGTTACACACTTAGGAGACCACTGCTACAGCAAAGGTTTTTTTTGGCTTGTACTCAGCAAGATGTTGTCTGCAGATGAGGGAGGTACAGACTTGATGAGTGATGGAGTCCTAGAAACAAAAGGTGAACTCTTGCGAGTTTGGAAATTGCAGGTTTTCTTGGAGGACTGCTCTTCTCTTCCACACCATCCCGCTGGAGGGCGGAAGAGTTCCTGCACCCAGGAGCTCTGCAGTGTTTTTCACTTAGCAAAGAATGTGTAGCTACCGGTGAGGTCATGTGGTGGATGGGCCCTGGGTCTAGCTCTCCGTGTAGCAGCTCCCATGAAGAAAATTGCATTCCACACAAAGGATTATGTGGTCAAATCCCATTGTGACAGCTTTCCAATGAAATGCCATGCCGAGAAGGCACAAGTCCTAAACAAGGAATTTTAATATTTTCATCCACTACTTCAGTAAAAAAACCCCAAAATAATTGCTTCAACAAGAAAAATAAAAAAATCACAAACCAAATGACGGGGTTGAGGAATTATTTAGGATAGCATTTGCTTAATAAAGATAAAGGATTTTGAACTTTATCATTCTGTTTCATTCTTAACACAAGTAGAGCATTTTTTGCATGCCTTATACAGACCTTAAGTATGTTTTAACTTACTACAAAATGAGAAGAAATGTGTTACATTAAAGTGCATGTCATTTGCTTGTGCATTTGGAGGTAGCAGTCATTTTACAGCAATTTGGAGTTATTTTTCTGTCAGTTTGTATTCGTATTCAAGGAGATGTACAGAAACCCTCACTTAGAGCAACTCCCTTAGAGCTCACTTGAGTATGTCAGTACTGTGAGCAAGAGGTGGTGTGAAAAAACAGAACAGGTCATAAACACATCAGTTTTCAGTCAATTCTGTGTGTTCTTCATGTGTAATTAGGTGAGGGCTTTTTGATACTAAGACCTGAGTATGGACATACTTTACCTCTTACTTGTAGGTTTGGAATTAGTTGTGATGCAAGATTATCAACATCACAGAAACATAGAAATGTTTAGGTAGCAAAAACTTTTAAGCTAATCGAGTCCAACCATTATCCCGACTGTCCTAAGGCCACCTCTAAACCACGTCCCTAAGCTCCATATCTCCTCAACTTTGAAACGTGTCCAAAGAGGACGATTCAACCCCCTCACTGGGCAGCCTGTTCCAAGGACTGATGACCCTTTCTATGAAGAAGTTTTTCCTTATGTCCAGCCTAAACTTCCCCTGCTGCAGCTTGAGGCCATTTCCTGTTGTCCTATCACTTGTTGCTTGTGAGACCAATCCCCACCTCTCTAGAACCTCCTTTCAGGTAGTTACAGACAGCAAGAAGGTCTCCTCTCAGCCTCGTTTTATTTAGACTAACCAGCCCCAGCTCCCTCAGATGCTCCTCACAAGGTTTTTTCTCCAGACCCTTCACTCACCTTGTCCTTCTCTGGACCCAGATGGCAGCCAGATATATGTGACTGAAAGAGCAATAAAACTATTTTGCTACTACTGATATACTAACGTAATTTCTTTGACTGGGAAATGATAGATAGAAATCATGAGACAATCTGATGAAAATACAGTGAAGTCCCTTTTCATAGACCTCAGTAAGGGGTGGATTTGTCGGTTTGGTTTTTTCTTTCAACAGTAACATAGAATATAACAAAATGATAAGGACCATGTATACTCAGCTGCCTGATTGGGTTGTTTTAATTCCAATATTGAGCACTTAGCTGCCTCAAATATGGTCAGGTAAGTCTATCCAGAGACTTTAAAGCCAAATTCTTCAAGCTACATGGTACAAACGCGATAGACGAAAATTGTTATTTCCTATGCTTACTCTAAATATTTAAATAGAGTGAGTTTAAATCTTGTGTTTTCATGTTTTTGCAAAGTGAAGAACTGAAAAAAACATAAAAAATATGTATGGCTGCATTTGAGTAATTAAAAAGTTGTACAAAAATTGTTATAAAACAGCATTTGGCTTTGGGTGATTCAGAACTCAATCTGCGTGACACAAACCTTTATTAAGCCACTTACACAGATTAATATCAGCAGAAACTGCCCTGTCTTTAGAGTTGCTTTGACTGACAACCAATTGCAAGTATCACAAAACTGCCGCAGAGTGAGTGAAATGGCATTATTTTATCTCTTAGTGAAAACATGGCTATAAATTACACTGAAAGGAAGCAGCCTTTTTTTTTTTTTTCTACAAAGAAATTCTTGGTCTCAAATCACTTCAGTTACTTGCACTCACTTAACATAAATATGAAGGAGTTTGCATGTTTTAAGGGTTCTGGATATGTTCAACAATGATTCAGTTTAGACAAAATACTGAAATAGTATGATTTTTTTTTTTGAAACTGTGTCTGGAGTCTTCAACTTAAAATCAGGATTGTGTTAGAGTTTTAGGTCTCTATTCACTGATATGTGGAATAGATATACTTCTTGTTTTTGTGAGACTACCTTGTTGATCGTAGACATGAATTGAATTTTTGGCTCCTGCTGCTGTATTATTTGATACCAGGTAGTAGGTGTATTCAAATTCAAAACAGAACCTGACTTACCCTCAAATATACTGGATTTTCACACTCAGTAAAATTAGTGTTTTTTTCTGTTAAAAAAGCTTCCATAATTTAACAAAAAACCTTATTGTGTTAGGAAAATTTCAATGCCTCATATTTGTTATTTGCAAATAATGGTAATTTGGCATATAGAGTTTAAGAGGAAATCCAGTACGTCTCATAACAGACAGTGAAAATGTCTGTTTTGGTATCAACAGTGAAGCAGTTGAGTCTCTCTCCTATAATGCCCCATTTACTTGTTTCTCGAGTTCTTGATCCTTTATTTTCATTATGCCCATGTTTTTTGCATATATATGAAAATGGAGTTCTCCTTTTCGCAGCTGTTTCGTGTGGCAGCTCTTTGTTTAGATTTCCGGATATTCAAATACGTCTGTGTGTTGAGGAGACCTTTGAAAATCTGCTGCTTTTGCTGTTAAGATTAGAGTAGTCTTTGTTCTTATTGTAGAGAGCATTGGAGTTGAGGTTGGTAATAATGTTAAGGTGGCTCAATAATGCTTTAGGAATATGAAGTATTTCATATTTCATGGGAAAGTGTTCTTGGTCATGTAGGTTTGTAATTGATTTCCCTCTGGTCTCTGGTCATGTATGGATAAGGGGTCATTCATTTCAGCTGGGAGAAGAGAAGGCTTCAGGGCGGCATTATAGCAGCTTTCCAGAACCTGAAAGGGGCTGTGGGAAAGCTGGGGAGGGACTTTCGACAAGAGACTCTAGTGGTAGGACAAGGGGGATGGATTAAATCTAAAAGTGAGGCGATTTTGATGAGATAGTGTCCCTGCCTATGGCAGGGAGTTGGCACTAGATGATCTCTGATCACCTTTGAAACCTAAACAGTTCTGTGATTCCCTATTAGTTTATTGTGCAAAGTACTGTACATATTGCTTTGCAACATTTCTATCACAAATTATCCTAAACTTGTTTTTTCATTGTATGAAAAGCTTCCTGGAGACTCTGTAGTTGTTTGCATGTATTGGGTGAACATTACAGTGTGGAAGTAACATGAGAAGTTGCAGCAGTTTCAGCTGCAGCCATCTAGCAATGGCGCAGGTTGGCAAGCTGATGTTCCAGTGCACGGCTGTGTATATAATGTATGTGCAGCATATGCTGAGGTCTTTTTCAAAACATTTACGTTAAACCTGTCAGCTATTTATGAATAGCAAAAATTAATTTCCCCCCAGTTCTGTCATCGGCTAGAGAAATGGGTTTCAGCACAGAAGACATTGTCAGGGTTTCCTGCATACCAGAACAGCTCACTTCAATGTCACAGAATTACACCAGGTGGCCTGCTAAGAGTCAGCTTAATGTGCTTCCAAATGATAGGGTAGGGAATGTGAGGGAAATTAAAATAGTATCATACTTATGATTTAAAAGGAAGTTAATTACAAGGGCTTGTTAATAAACAAAGACAAATTCGGGCCATATTATCTGTTGTGTAGTATATCAGTATTGAATGCGATACCATAAAAAAAAAATCAAAATTTAACACTGCATAACTTTGCATTGGCTAGGAAATATTTAATTGAGTTGTTGACATGTTTTGCTTATTAATGGATTTTTATCTTTCAAAACAGTTACTGAAGTGCTGGGTTTAGCCATGAAACATTGTCTGATAACACAAACACAGTTGTAGCATTTATTTCTTGTTTTCTTCTCTTGTGCAAAACCATCTGAATGTGGCCAGGTGTATTTTTTTGTAATAAAAATATTTATTCTACTGATGTAAAGTAGTTGAACACCAGAGGTCGTAGAGGAAATATTCAAAATTGCCTAGCGTTCCATTATCTGAAAATTGATCATGTAAAATTGCTCAGTTCATAGATCTCCATTCAGAGAATATTAAAGGATTTTTTAAAAGGTCGTTCTGATAATTGGGAAAATAGATTGTGTATTTTGCCTTATAAGTAGTAAATATATATAACTTCATTTTTCCAGCTTCCAAAATAAAATCTCAACAAACTCTAGGAAAATTTTCTCCTATTTTACTTACTGTCTAGATAGAACTAACAAATGAGATATCTGGGTCTGTACAACAGTCAGAGCTTTCTTTCTGTTATAGAATTTATTATTTTAATTATTTCACAAGCAAAAGTTCATTGAACTAAGTTCCTCCCTTTTTTAAGTTTGGATGATACTTAGTATTTTAAAAGTGTTATGGTAGATGTTCTGCATTAATTAAACTTTGGCAGCTATATCTTCATGACAAAATTCAGCCTGTGTGATTGAACTTAGACATTCTTTGAGCTGCTTAGAAAGGCACAATTGTTTGGATACCTTTCTTCTCTGGAATGTTGTGACACCTTGAAAATGTCTGAGAAACTGGGAAGTGCATGAATCAGTGGCCAAGAATGTGCTAGAGCACAGAATATATAAAGTAGAAAATGTAATATTTTACATTACTTGATTAGAATTTTGTAGATTATTTCCTCCATCCATAATCATAGTGTTTCACTTTAGAAGAGCCTTAACAGTTTTGTATATTCAGTGTCTCTGAATGTTTTGAACATTCAAGATTCCCTGAATAAAACTGTTTCCTTAGTAAAATTATTGACTTCATGGAATATGTAGTTGTTTGTTAGATTTTCTTTTAGTTAAATATTCTTTTTGGAAGTCATTCTATCAAATTTCAGTTTGATATAATCATTGATATAATATCTAATCATTACCTAGGACCAATGTTTCACTTAAGAGAAAGTGCTGTGAAAGGAGAAACATAATTGTCAGGATTTAATTTTAGAAAGAAGTTTCAAACCTTTTGTCTCTTCAGCCTGCAACATTCTACAGTCTTTCCATGTCTTCGTGCCAGGTTTTTCCCTACCTGAAAGGTATAAGAAGTTAGCTCATGTGAAATCACAGTCTTATGCAAACAAAACCCTAAAATCTATTTGCATTAAATAAGATGCTGCTGGTGGTGATTAAAGTGTAAAATTATAGAATTTAAATGGTTTGGGCATTACTTGGAATTCAGGATGTGTTTCCAACAATCATAGATGCAGAATAATACCTTATTCAGAACATCTAATTGCCACAGGCCTCTTAAAGGTCTGTTGGTTTTAAACATTCTCACATGGTCTGAACACCCAATGTTAAACAGATCCTTAACACCACCAGTGTGATACTCTGCCTCTGTGAGCTACATAAATGGCTTTGGACAAATGCATGTTCAAAGCCTGACTTTTAGCCCTGAAAAGGTCTTTTGTCAGACCTGCAGCTTTGGTTGTCCTTGTTATGGTCATCCCAACCTTTAAAACTCATTTTCAATGGCCGACATTTTTGTGTGCTGCTTCTCTTCTGAGATACACATCATACTAAGGCTCAGCCTCATTCTGCCATGACCATTTCCATCATCACAAGTACTTGATCTGCTTCACGTTTTATGGAATCAATAAATCTCATCCCTAAAGAGTCCAGCAGCCCTTTGATTCCTGACCTGACATTTGCTAATGCTATTCCTGATGACCTGCCAGTACGGATCTTCAGAACTGCAGTCTGTGTTTGACAACACTCATAATATGAATCAATATTTAGCATTCAGTAAGTGAGCTGGGGAGTCATTTTATTGCTGCAAAAGGCTCCGTTGCCCCAGGGCAGCTGTCAGAAATGGGTAGTTATTAATAGCCCTCTCTTTCACTTAGCATAGTCAGTAGGGGTCATCCATGAAATGATTTAATCAGTTTATGATATCTGTGACAAAGAACACTTAAAATGTAATCACAGAATTTAAGGAGAAGTGTCCCTGGGCTGTTGTGATGTTTTCATCATTAATTTTTTTCCCAAGTTGATATGGTGCACTAGAAGGCTGACCAAGGAAAAGATCCCTGTTTATAAAATCCCTTTTGCTGTTAACTCCCCATGTGTCTGGGTGTAGGTTGTGAAAGATGAGTGTGGTCATATTGGAGAAGACACAGGTATTCCAAAACTTCATTGACTCAGGACCCTTGAGACCATCTCGTAGACCCTAGTAACGGTATTGCTCCTGGAATGTTTTGTGGGGATGAGACATTTCTGTATGTTTAAAACTGAGGAGGAACCATTATGGACCTTCTCTTCAAGTCTTTGAGAAACACCAAAAATGCCAGTGTGGTAAATGGGATGGGTCTTTAGGCAGCCTAGTTTTCTGTGAATGCTTTTTCAGAGGAGTTCCCCCAGCTTCTACTAAACTTGGCAGCATTGTCACACTCCTGTCCTCGTGTCAGAAGGTGATCTGGTCTTTCTGATTCTCCAGTAGTGCTTCACAGGCTTCAAGGAACAAAGCTGATCTTTTCTCTTCTATGGTAGTTGTTTCCTCATACGTAATAGCGAGGCTCAGGCTTTGACTTGCAGAGTGGTTGTGTGAAGCTTAGTTACAGTGGAGCTCCAAGAGACATGCCTGAATTCCCTTGGGAATTTAAGATGAAGAAAGCTGTGTCAGAATTGGATAAAAGGGAGGTAAGTAGGTGTGTGGTATTAATGTGTAGGGATGATAATTAAGTTTATGGCAATGAATGATGTTGTCCAGGTTCCAAGCACACAGGAGTAAAATGAGGGGCTGAGATGGACTTGGGTTGAATTTCCTCATAAGAGGAGACTGAGGACGATACTTGGCAAAACAGAAGAGTAACTTATGTGGTAAGGAAAGAAGTAGTAGGCACCAAAAAGTAAAAACTGAAGTTGACAGTAAAAAGAAACTTAAGGGATTGTGATTGGTGTTCAGTATGACTAGTAAGTGAAAAAGGTTGGGAAGGGAATGCTGGGCTTAAGCTTTCATGGGAAGATTGCTGGAAACTAGTATGAATCACTTTAGTGTGGTCAAGGCTGTGATTTGGAAAGTGTCAAAAGAAGGAAATCCTAGGCAATGCCTGGTATATTCACTGATCTTAGATGAGAAATAGATGAGACAGAGCAGTCATAGAAAAGGCAAGTGGGTCAAGTGTTAAAATCCTGTAGCACAAACAAGGTGGTGAAAAGTATTAAAATGAAAATTAAATGTATGTTTTCTACATCATACTGCTCCTCCTTCAGTCTTACATTATTTGTAAAGGCTGTACAATTTAATCTCATTATTTTCTGGAGCACCTTTTGTAGCAGCCATTCTCAGGGCAGCTAAAACCCATGTGCCGTGTAAGAAATCTTTGTTAGACAGAGTCTCTTTGTGGGTCTGATAGTGTTCATGGAAAGAAAACATTAGAAATATGCTGAAATTGTGAACTTTCTGACATTGTGAAGTCTCTGAGAAGTCTGACATCTCCAGCAAGTGGCAGCTATGATATTCAAGTGCCTGTAATTGGCCAATGCAGCAGTTGACATCTGGCAGGCGGTTGACTGAATGACCTGGAAGGTTATATGGGTAGGTAGTACATTAAATCTTTATTTAAAGCTTTTTTTCCTAATAACTAGGAGTAGCTATGACACAAGGGTACACCACACGGAACTGACTTCTTAAAAAAATATATCCAGAAATCTAACCTTCTAGAATGTCCATATTGTATTCATTAACTTCAAGATGGGTCTTGCATTTGTTCAGAGTATTGCAGATTAGATTTTTTTTTTTTAAGTTACAAATACACGACCGGAATTTTATTTCACAGCTACATCTTGCTATGTGGATGAATGACAAGATGGGTTGAACCTTTGTCTTTTTTTTTTCCTTTCCATTTTTTCCTGCTGGATTGAGATGATGCGTTGCTGTACAGAATGGTTTCCTGAGTGCCACCCTGCAGTTATAACGTGAAATAGAACTGCTAATAGAAGTACGAGATATTAGAAGTAGAGAAAACATTGCTTCATCAGTTTCCTGCACCTGACAGTGCATTGGGGTTCTGAATTGTTCAGGAAGGCGGTTACTAGGAAAGGATCAGATAGTGTGAAATAAATGATATTAAAATGAGTGAAATAAGACTTTTGTAGCTTAAAGTGATGAGAAGGTTACATCTAATACTGATTCAGGAAAAGATAGCTTACATCAGCTTTGTGAATTATCTTAGTGTTTCAGTTGCAGTTTCACCTATATTTCTTACATAAATAATATTGTAAATATTTCAGTACCAACATTATTCATGAGTGATTTTAGGAAATGAGTGAAATTAATCATGGGGAATAGGTGATTACTCTGTTACCGAAAGAGTTACCAAACATCAGACCTGCCCAGGGCCCTGGAGTAGTCGCCATTCCCGGAGGGACTGAAACAACGCATGGACCCAGTTCTTGCGGTCATGGTTTAGTGGTGACCTGGCAGTGCTGGGTCAGAGGTTGGACTTAAAGGTCTCTTCCAACCAAAAAGGTTCTGGATCCTGTGCCATATTTCTAAGCTGATGTTCAGGCCACTGGCTTTGTAGAAGTTTGGTTGTGCTATCTACGGCAAAACCTTAAGTAACAATCAAATAGCTGTAAACTGTAAGTTTTACAGTTCATGATAGCAAAATTTGCTTGATGTTTGCACGTTTACGTGCAAAAATTAACAATCATTAAAGACCTCATTTTGCAAATACTATTTAAAATTCATTCTCTTCCCCAAGCCTATGCATTCACTTGTTAGAATTAGCAACTATCTTCAGAAGTTGCTACTGGTCTTAAGTATTTATGCCTCAATATTATTCTAGTCCATACAGGATGACAGCATCTGTCTAGAGATCAGTGCTTTGTGAAAAACTAAAGTTGGTTCATTTCAATTGACTTTCTTAAATTGATGAAGTTTCATTATAATTTGGGGAGACAGTATGGATCTACCTTTCTTTTGTTCTTGTCTTAAATTTACAGTAGAACTAAAATGAGAATAGGAGTAAATTCAATACTTTTTCAGAGACAACATTAAGATTCCTACAGCTCCAGCAGCATTCATCTTTTTTTTTTTTTGTGTGTGTGATGCTTTTCAGTTAGTTAAGTTCAAGCTTCATTTTCATGTAAATCCAAACCTCGAAATTTCATTATCATTATTAAAGGCTGTTTATTCATTTTCTGGGGGGGAAAAAAAGTCTTGATGCTGTCACGGTAATATGAATGATCAAAGAAGAGGAGTTGTAACTTTTTTTTAAGGAATCCTGCCCTCAGTAAGCCCATAGGATTTGTTTACTCTCTCTCACCAAGTAACGTTTGTACCCATATGTTGAGATGGCAGCATGCCTCCCTCACTAAGTAAGATGCCAGTTTCAATAGGATATAGATGCCAAACAATATTTAAATAAGGAACTCTCATGATGCTGAAAATACCATCTGTTCTGTAAAATTTCCCTTGTTCTGTGACAGGAGTTGCCATGCTGAACTTCCAAGTGTTAATCACATTTCTGATACACAATAATGAAAATTTGAATACCTGAAGAGCTGAAATGTCTGAGCATCAGTGGAAGCTTTACACTGTATGTTCAGAATCTTTTTTGGAAAACATGGGACAATCAAAATACCTTAGTGTATATAGAATAATAAAGCAACTCATGGATGATAGTGTCAGTGAAATATATTAATCAGCTTTCAAAGATGAGTCTTTTCTATTAACATGCTCCATCTAATGGGCAGATATACAGAGACCACTGTGTTGCAAACTTCTGTAATTAATCCTTCTGTATGTGTCAGCTCTAGGACTGGGGTCTGTGTTTTCTACATTCATTACTTACGGCTTTTGGTCTTGTATTTTTCAGCTGGCCAAGGTTCAAATTCTGGTGCAAGGTACTCATTAGGAATCTTCCTAATAAATCAACCAACTTATCTGAAATCTCTGTTTCTCACTTCTCTGAGTACTGTGTCCCCAGCCACTTCAGTTTATTTGGCCATATTTATGAACACTTTAAAAAAAAAAAATCTAATTCCACAGTTTGTATAGATGTGGAGCTTAGGGCCATGGTTTAGTGGTGGGCTTGAGCCAGTTGGGTTAGCAGTTGACTTTATGATCTTGAAGATCTTTTCCAGCCTAAACAATTCTGTGATTCTATGAGTACAGCAATATGGCATTTTCTAGAAGGTACTGACTTTTGTGAGTGGTGGCAGCTGTCTGTATTATAACAGGTTGAATGTGACTGATCCCAAACTGAAAATAGGTGCTCTGAAAAATGTATATTTCTTCTAAAGAGTGTTGTGTGAAAGAACATTTCTTGGAACTTTGTTGGGTGTGAGAGACTTGGATCATCTTCATTTCCGAAAGGGCAGAAAAATACTTGGTATAACATAATTTTGAAAGAAGTTCAATGATCTTTATATTTTTTCCCCTGATAAAAATATGAATCCTACTGAAAAATAAGGTTTCTCATATTTTTAAAATGTTTGGTATTTACATTGTTTGTTCCCTGCTTTGTTGATGTTTGCTGAATTCCATTACTGCTAGATTTTCATACAAGAAAACAGGTTTGCTTGGGCAGTCATGTGGAGTTTTCATGTATTCAGACTCTGTGATACTCGTTGCCCTATAGAGGTGGATTAAGAAATGGTTTTGGGGTTTTCCATTTGTTTGTTTTTCTTTAAGCCATAGGCTGCACAGCAAGTGAAGTTAAAAGGTCTCTTGATACCTGCTATATTTTGCTAAAAATGTATTTGTGTTCCACTGTTCGAAATTTTTGCCTCATAGATCTTCTTCATTGTGTTGTCAAAGACAACCTTAATTCTCCCTTTTTCTTTATTCCACACATCAAGCTGAGCCTTTTCCCAAGAGCAACATGGCTGAATTAGTGTCTTTTCTGCTGAGCTTCGTGGAGTTGGGATCTGTATTCTGTCTTTGTCTGCAAATATAGTGGAGTAGTTGTAATTAGCTGTAGATACCTGCATCCAACAGAAAAGTGTCTGAAGGCCATCATGTTTAGAAGTAAAACTGCAAACTCAACATTAAGTTCCTAACAAGAAAGAATTGTTGAAAGGAAGCAAAAAAGGTTTTTAGTAAAAAAGATTTAATTTTAATGAAAAGAAAAAACTTAATATGATATCCTAAAAGCCAGCCTCCCAAAGGACTGATCATTTTTTCTTTGTTCAGGGAGTTTCTCTGTGTAATGATGTTTTTATTATCATTCAGTTTTTATCTGGGGATTTCAGTTTGGGTAGGATTATTCCTTTAGAAAGTATTAATTCTGACGGATTGTGCTGAGATACTTTCAGAGACGCTTCACTGTTAAGTTGTTGTTTGGGTTTTTTTTTAAACTGGATTAGTCCCACAACAGGAACTTGGTAGAAATCATGTTATGAGAAACAAGTATCAGCCTTATAAGTACTGTTTGTTTTCCCAGTGTAAAGAAGCCTACTGAAATAAATACCCAATATAAAAAACAATCCTGTTAAAACTGAAGAAATGAACCCTACACCAGTCTCAGAGTCCTATAAGACCCTGACTGATAAATACTTGATTAATGAATAATCCTGTTCAACAAATAAAATTTGTCTGCCAAATACAGAAGTAAATAACAATCATGGTCAGACTTGTGATAGGAAATTTACAGATGACAAAATCTTCTGGGCTGATTATTTATGACAAAGCATGATGTTATTCTCTTTTCCTTGATAATGATAAGCCTTTTATAAGAATAATTTCATTGGATTGTTATTTTCAAAAATACATGGAAAGGATTTATAGCCGTGTCATGTAATAATGGAAATATTAATAAGTAATACTTGTATGGCAGTAAACAACTGATCTTTTAAAAGGAAATGTTTTCTTATTTCTCTTTCATTCTCACTGACTTTAAAAAATTTTGTTTTTATGTCATCCTCAAAAAAATTATCCTAGCAATTAAGCTTTTATTCTGTATAGGTCACACTGTTAAATTACTTAGGTTGAAGTTCTTTAAGCATCTGTATTTTAATAACATTAGAAATCTTGTTCACTTACTCGAAGAACATGTTATAGTGTCCTTTATCCTGTGGGGATTTAGTTTTTTAGTTTCTCTTATCAAAACAAAAAGCAAAATATTTATTTTTTAAAATATGTAGGCGAAAAAGTCAACAGATTGTACCCTTGACATAACATCCCTCATGTGGGGGCTTGTTACCAAAAGGCACCAAATGGACACAGGCAAAAATAAGAAAAGCTAATTCAGTAGTCAGGTGGTTGGTACTGACAGGGAGCAAGGTTTTGGGTGTCTTTAGATTAGTTTTGAGGTTCTTTATATTTCTCTAGAAATCTAGGGGAGGGCCCATGCAACTCAAGACTTGAGAGAAAAAAAGAGGTTAAAGCTTTAGCTTCATCTTCCTGTTGTTAATTGACCACTTTGGAATGACCATATTGTCCTTTCCTGAAGGCGAGTTTTAAGATTTAAAATCATTAGTTTCTTTTTACATGTGTAAAGATACTTAAGAGATAAAATCGAATGAATAGAGAGGTGGATTTGCATAATGGCATAGAACTGCCACTTGATTTACTTCTCAAGGTGTCTTCATTAACCAGGGCTTTTTAAAGTAGAAGAAAGTAAAGCAAATGAAGGTGATTTTATCTGCAAAGAAGTGATCAAAATATGCCTCTTGTTCTGGTGACAATGGGTTTATAGTTAGGCTTATTAAAGTCATAGTTTTAACATGTAATTCATTTTTTCCTTCTCCCTTAAGGATTTTTCCTTTCATTTTTTCTATTTTACTTAAAAAAACACACCTAAATATTTATTGCTAGAATCTATAGAATGTCATTTCAGCCCTTTTTTCCATACATATGTTAATGAAAATCCTAAGCATCAACTGCCTCTGAGGTAACTTGAATTTTTCAGAACAACTATTTGATTTTTGAAAACAAAAAATATGGATTTAAGGACATTTGTACATAAAGGTTAAGGCTTGATATTAAGCAATTCTAATACATTGTTAGTTTAGGTTTGTTGTATTTGAGAATTTTTATCTGGTTCACTAGTAATTGAAATTCTGGAAAACTGCACCTAAATTTTAAATGATTCATTGCAAATCGTGGAATTTATTTGCATTGTCATGGTCTAGTGTTGTAAGGACAGAAAGTGAAACACTCTGAGGTATTTTAAATTCCTTTTAACCTGTATTATGAGAATAATTCTGAAAAGGAAAATGTCATCACTAGATACATTAATACTATTAATTCAAATAATTGTCTCATTAAAGGGAAAAATGTAAGAGGTCCTTTTCTTCTCTGTTTTTGCCTTTTACTCATTTTCTTTTGTATTACATTCCAGTGGGCTATTTATCTGCTGTAACTGCCTCCTTTTTTTTTTGTTTGTTTGTTTGGGTTTTTTTAGTAACTATTTATACACTTAGAACTTCTGGCCAGATGATTGTGGGAGGTTGTGGTACCCAGATCTAAAAAAAACCCCAAGACCCCAGTATAATAGTGTTCTACTCTTTTTGGAACAAATTTGTTACACAGAATGTCAGATGAGTCATTTCGTTCATGTCAGATACCTGAAAATAATGGAAAGATGCCAAAGTAAAAGCCCAGTAATCCATGCACTGGTGTAATGGAGCAAATGAAATGCAAAGCTGTTGTACAGGTCCAATTTCAGCACCAAATGCTTACCTGTCACTCAGCAAAATTGGCCCTGAATAGAAATGAGCCCATCTGAGATGGAGAGAGGATTTTAATATACATCAAATTCTTTGAATCTCTTATGAGGTAGAAGATGTTCTGAGGAGGAAAGGCTGAAAGGGAAATCTTGGGTCCAACTCCAACGCAGTCACACATGGAAGAAGTTTGAGTTTACCCTCACTGCTGAGTGGCTCCGGCTCTATGCACAGGCAGGTGATTTCTCTCACTGATTTAAAATTCTTAGACAAGAAACTTGCAGGCTTTTGGAGACATCTGTGTGTTGTCTGTGAAAGACCCAATTAAAATTTTAATTCATGAAATGCCAACATCAGAGATGTCTCTCTGCAGGTATCATAGTTATGATTTGCTCTGACTGATTTTGAAGAGCTCATGCAGCTGAGTGGGCTCCTACTTTTAAAGTGGCCATTCGGAGAAGATGTTTTGCTGACGAGATGTCTTCTTGCATACTTCAATGTAAAATATTAAACAGACTGTTTATCTTACGTAGCTTCAGAGTAGAGGCAGCTCTCATATGATAGAGCCCTGATTTTCTCCATGTTTCTATAGTTAATCCCAGTATCATGGAATCACAGAATGGTTGAGGTTGGAAGGGACCTAAGAGATCATCCAGTTCCAACCCCCTGCCATGGGCAGAGATGCCTCTCACCATCAAACCTGGCCGTGGACACTTCCAGGGAGGGGCAGTAGGATTTCTCTGTGCAATCCAGAGCCGGTAAAGCCACCAACACTCATCCAGGATTCTCTTATCAGTCACTGTATTGATAATGAGCCAGGACTTCAGGAATGGGAAAAAAATATTTTAAAAACTCAGCGGTATCAAAGCAATAATAAATCAAGCAAAGCCACATACACTCTTTTGGCTTGTGGCTAGCTGAAGTGCAGATTTAAAGCTCTGAACTGGTGTGTATGAAACAAAGAGCACAGTGCTGAATTCATGTTGATCGTCTGGTTTAAGTGGGTGTGCCTTTCTACTTTGGGTCTAGAAATAATCATACTTGTATCAATCTATATTGTATGACTTCTGTAAGTGGTGAAAATAGTATTTTTCCCGAAATTGTCACTTATTATTGTTCATTTGTGGCCACTAACATAGAAAAATGTTGTGACTACAATGTCAGAAGAATAGGGACAATTTGATGTTTTCTTTTGATGCTGTTTGTTGATATCTAGACCACTGCAGCTTGATTGCCTAACATTAAACCTATAATAACAGTGCAATCATAGTAGTATCATCATGAATGTCGTTACAATAGAAACAACATTTACACAGCCTCAGAATGGTAATTATCAAACTTTTTGTCATGAAGCGCTTATTTGCCAGCATTGATCTGCCCGGGTCAGTTGTAGCTCTTCTCATCTGAGGTGTATTGATTGTATAATCAGTAGATAGAGGCTGTGGGCAGATGAAATTCAGTGTTGTTGGGCAAATTATTGTCTGCTTGCCTGTTGACCTGGACCCTGCTGGTTGTACCTTAGACAGTGGTGGGATTATTACTCATTTCAGTGACCCTACTCTGACAGAGAACTCCATATTATTATAAAAGATAAATGGCATCCTTCTCTGCTGTTGGATATGGTTGAGCACAGGTGTCAATGTGGAGAGAAAGTGAAAATCTCATGCAGACGTGTTTCTTGACTGGCCTTTGGGGTTTTTTTTAACCTTTTAAAATATACGTAAAAAAACTGTAGTGCTGCAGCACACATGTGACATATCTTTATAGGTACATGGTGCATAAGCATGGTGGTTTGCATTGATTGTTCAAGGATTTTACTTGTCAGACTACAAGATACTGACAAAATTCAGACACAACTTTTGGTCACTGCCTTCTGACCACAAGGAGGATCAAACTAAATGCTAGTTATAAACACACGTTTTTAAACCTAAGGCAAAAATAACCCACTCCTGTGTTGAGTCATTTGCCAACTCTTTTTTTCTTTACCTCTAATATCACTGTTGGAGAAACTGAGTAATAATATGTGTAGATGTGTGCGAAAGACACAAGTAACAACATCATTGACCCAAGCTGATAGAAGTTTGGGATTAATTGGTTTAGAAAATGTGAATCTCCTACATGGTATTTACATGAAAACTTTTGCACCAGGAAAGGTTATTGCTTGTGAAGCATTTAAGAGGGAGATTTGTAGTTATTAGCCTAGGGAAAGCCCTCCTGACTCAAATGAGATGTAGAAACCATGAATACTTTTTCACGCCTAAGTAAAGCCAGCTGTGTTTGGCTAATGTTCTCTGCTCTCGGGTGGGGACTCTACCATTGTATTGTAAAGGTCACTCATTACCTGCATATTGTATTTAAACCACCCGTTCACAGCAAGGGATATACTTTGATGACCACCAATTTTATAATATTAATTGTCCTGAATCCTGCTGAAGCTATGATAAGAATACTGAGCACTTGCACAGCAAGACGTGCTCAGTACCACTTGGTGCCATGGTCTGGCCTTGAGCTCTGTGGTAACAGGTTGGACTTGATGATCTATGAGGTCTCTTCCGACCTTGGTAATACTGTGATAATTTACAACTGTAAAAACATCAGTTAATTATTATAATGCTGGAAAATATGCGAACAGTTCAGCTATGAATAAACTTCATGACCTTCTTTTAATTGACAGAAACAGTGGATCTACCGTTAAAAAATTGAGAAAGAGTGCAAAAAGCTTAATGGAAGTGTCTGATGAGTGTGGTACTGTAAATTCTAGATCATTCCTCATAAAAGGGAGCCTTTGCAAAGCAATGTTATATGTAAATAGATAAAATAGTTTTGAAATCAAGTGAAAAAACAAGATAATGCAAAACCCATGTAACTTGCCCTGTAGCTCTACCTCAAGTATGAATATATCATGGACAGGGAAATTAAGTTGTCTGCCAAAATGTAAGTAATAACTGAAACACAGAAGGAAGAAGAGTGAGCATCTTTGGGCAAATGTTGTTTGTCTAGTAAAAAAGTCTGCATGTCAGAAACTGCTTTACGATAGTAATAACAATGATATGGAGTGAAGAAACTAAATGTGGTTGTAATCTACACACAGAGTTTTAAATATAGTTTTGGATCATGTTTCTGATAAATCTATTGTTTTTAAAAGGAAAAAACCCCAACACATACATTGTTTGCAAAAGTAATAGTAGCAGCCAGTTGCTTATTTGGAAAAATGAAGTTTATGTGGCAATCATAAACCCCTATACAAGAAAAGGGCAATTCTTAGACGGTAGCTGAGCAGACTAATTAGAGAGAGGGTGCAGACTTACAAATCTATAAATTCTCTAGCAACATTGTTGTTGACTAGGATATAGTCCTGAGGAGAAAGACTTGGAGTCCCAAGGAGAAAGACTTGGCTATGTTGGTACATGAGAAGCTTGACATAAGTCAACAATGTGTGAGTGCAGGGCGACTGTATCCTGGTCTTTAGGAAAAGCAGTGTCACCACTGGGTCAAGCAAAGTGATGCTACTTGGTGCTTGTGAGACCTCACCTGGAGTACTGCATCCAGTTCTGGAGTCCCCAGTACAAGAAGGATGTGGAAGTGTTGGAGTGACTCCAGAGGAGGCCCACGGGAATAATTAGAGGGCTGGAGCACCTCTCCTATGAGGACAAGCTGAGGGAAGACTCTGTGGGAGACACATTATAGAAGCCTTCCTGTATCTGAAGGTCCTATAAGAAAGCTGGAGAAGGACTTTTTATTCATAATGGACTCCAGTGATAGGATAAGGAGGAATGATTTCAATCTAAAAAAGGTTAGCTTTAGATTGGATTTTAGGAAGAAATTCCTCATTGTGAGACTGGTTAGGCACTGGAACAGATTGCCCAGAGAAGTAGTAGATGCCTCCTCCTTGGAAGTGCTCTAGGCCTGGTTGGATGGGGCTCTGGGCAGTCTAGTCTTTTGAGAGGTGTTCTTGCTCATGGCAGGGGGATTGGAATTAGATGATCTCTAAGGTCTCTTCCAGCCTAAGCCATTCTGTGATGATTCTATGATACTTCTGCAGCATGTTCATGTGCCTCTTCTGCCAGGGGTTCATCTTTTTGTAGTTGAAGGCATTTTGAGAAAGCTGCAACTCCAAAGACACTCTAATATTTTTTTTCTTCAATTATATTGTCTGATTCCTACCCTATAACAAATGTCTTTAGTTCAGAACTTTATCATTTTGACTTCCTGACGGTTCGTGGAACCTTGTTCAAATAAGATTTTACATGAAGCCATGATCTCATGGTTCTTTCCATAAATCCAGTTCATGTAAGATAGAAATAATATATAACTACTCAATGGGATAATTTGCTGTGTTTATATTATTCAAAGATTTGTTACTTAAATATTTGATGTAAGTGAAATAAAAACCAGGGTGGTGGAAGATTTTGATAGCTCCTTTTCTACAGCTTGTAGTTTCTACTGGTGCTTCCTGAATGTTTTTATCCAGGAGATCATTCACTGTGACATTAACATGATGGGTATCAAGAAAATTAGAGGGGAGGAAAAAAAAGGTGGTGGTAAAATTACACTCCAGTTCTTCAGGCTGACTTTTGCGTCTTGTCAGCACCAGAGAGATGTATCAGTTATAGTATTATTGAAATGAGTTGCTCTTATTGGCCTAATAGTTTCCTTTTTGATGGATGGAAAGTAAGCAGGCTGTCATCTCAAATTTTGATGGAGTCCATTGTCAAATATTTTGATTCCAAAAGTCTATTTAAAGGTTTTAGATTTGACAAGACTTTAAGTCACATAATTCATCTCTTACAGAGACACTCAATCCTCAGAGTGCTTGTGGAATGTTTGGAACCATTATTTGTCCACCTTTTGACATATTCCCAAGTTCTGCTGTAGTTTTAACTCGGACATGCTGTCTCACTAAGATATCTTTAGGTATCTTAGGCTATCACAGCTCCTATCGCAGCTCACTGCAGTGCTAAATCAAGCCTTTTTAGGGGATTGTACTGGATGAACTTCTGAGGTACCTTCCAGTCCCTAATGTTCTGTGATTCTGTGATTCCATAGCCCTGTGATGGGACAGAAAGTTAAATTTGCTTTGGATACTCAATCTGAACAGATTGAATTAGACACCTGATATTGCTCTGTTTAAGGTTTGGGTTATGTTTTGGGAAATGTCTGCTTTTACTTGGTCTTGAATGGACCTTTGGTCTGATGTAGAATGACCACTGGGCCAGAGAGAAAGTATTAAAAATAATTGATCATTAAATATACTGTATGGTAGCTCCTTTGGTATTTTTGCCTTTCTTTGCAATATTCTCCTGCTCTGGCAGGGGGATTGGACTAGATGATCTTTCGAGGTCCCTTCCAATCGCTTATGATTCTATGAGCAAAGATTTTGCTACTGTGTCAGTTGATCATTTTTATGAATTCCAATGTAAAGATTTGCTAAAGAGTTGCTATGAAGTAAAAACATTTTGGTTTTGCTCATTTTTCAGTGTGACAGTGTCTCATACCAACCAAAAGCTGAAGGATCATTTTCCCTTTCCCCCCCGTAACTGCTTAATCCTCCCTGCCATTCCAGAAAGCACAACTGTGAAAGCTCCTTATTGTATATTGTGGCAATGAGCTGGGCTCTAGCAGTGGCTCACAGGACCTGGTCAAGACTCTGGATTGGTCTAAATGTGCAAAATCATTTGGATTCACACACCATTTTACATAAGGGCTTGGTAGGAACTAAGAGAGTCCTAGACACCTTCATAAGAATAGAAGAAGGTTATAGCAGTAATAAGGTGGACATTGTAACTAGTTAAAAGACTAATGTAAAAGGTCAGTTGCAGCAATGAAAATGAGCTAATGCATAATCATATATTTCACAAGGGTCTTTCATATATGTTCTTGCATTTTTTAATGAGTGTAGTGATGGAAATCCCCCTCATTTGTGAGTACGGAGATGACTGTAGAGCGTGCCGCTGCTGGGAGTTTTGCTGTTCCAGCAGCTCTTGCCTTCCTTTTTCTCAGAATCCTCAGCATTTGTTCTCTCTGTGTCTGAATGTGATAGTTAACAGACTTCATCACGCTGTCACTGGGTCAGCAAGAGCTGATGCCATTAGAGACTTGTTTACTGTAAGTCTGTCATGGAAGAGCTGATTATGGAAAATAATCTCATTCATTCAGTTCAGATTAAATGGGGAGATAAATGTAATTCAGTTCCTAAGTCATTGATTTAATACTGCAAACTTGGGTAAACAGCTATTTAATGAAGTCAGTTGTGACTTGAGAGTGAAGCAGTTGGGGAATTTTTCTAAGTAGAACTTGTAAAATTTATTTGGAATTTTTAGCAGAAGTAAGAATGAAAAGAGGGGGAGTTTGATGCATTTTTCAGCAATATGGTGCTCCTGAATATTAAAGCAGAAGTGCAGTGGAGACAAGTAGTGTAGTCATAGGATCATTTAGGTTGGAAAAGACCTTTAAGATCATTGAATCTAGCCACTAACACAACTGTCTCAAGCCCACCAAGTTTTGGGTCCAAAGCAAAATTCAAAGAGCTCTGTTACTCCAGACCGCATGTGCTCTATCACAGTGAAAGAAGAGATGCACAAACTTGGAGACCTGATCAGTTTTTCAAGCAAATCCACAAAGTTACTAGGTAGGGCTCTGGCTCTGTGATATCAAGTGGTATTTGTATTTGAGAGGGATCTTTGATAAATATGTCTCTTGAGTTCTTCATACGATCTGGTTCTCTCATCTCAGAAGGGGCATAGCAGAGTGAGAAGCACGAAGAGGAAGAATGTGGATGACCAGAGTAACAGATCAGTTTGGATTTGGTGTGGGAATATTAGAGTAAGGATCTCATAGTTCAGAGAACTGAAGGGCACAGTGTGATGTAGGGATGTAAATCGTGGATGAGGAGAACAGGAAGCAATTCTCATTTTTGTAAATAGAGAGCAGGGGGACAAGGAAGCCAGGAGACAGCACAGAATGAAGCCTTGGAATTTATTGACAGAAAATATTTTTTGAAGTGTGTATTGGTTCAAAATGTGATGGGCAAATCCATGGAAAAGTCCATTAGGAATCACTAGTTAATGATGTGAATCCTGGCTCAGGATCAGGAAGATCAGTTTATTGCAACTTTGGTCTGATACAGGAGTGAGTATCAATGTGTAGTTGTGCTGGTTTTATGCTACTCCACTGATACCCAGTGTTGGCTGGTATCATATACTAGGTAGTCTAGTTGGACCCAGCCCAGATGTTCTTCTGTGTACTACACACATTACGTATAATTTGGAGCAGTGGTCTGGAACAACTCTGAAGGCTTCATTCATCATCATAATAATATGGTATTATTTTTCTAAGGTCAGAGTATTTCTCACAGTCTCTTGTGAACCCCTGGGTTTGTGTAGAGTCCATCTTTTTTCCACAACAAACTCTAACCCTTCTTTTAACCCTCTTTCTCCTTCCAAGTAGCCTTTACCCTGCTTGTGTGAGCAGCTGACAAAGAATAAGTAAATTCTGAGCCTTTCAGGACTGAACTGTTTCTGGTTTTGTGAGTGGCCTTTGCACCTGTTGTGATACACAGAGCTCCCTTCACAGCAGCACTGAAAGGGTGGCAATACCTTTATTTTCCTTCTCCTTTCTCCTTTAAACATTTTCATTGAATACCAATAATTATGAAAAAAAAAAACCTGCTTGAGCTCACAGTGGATTCTTTAGCCTGACAAAACCTAGTATTTATAGAGAATGAAATTAACAGAGAGATGGAGGCACCTCTCTCATCAGCTTGATGAAAACTTAATCTGGCTTTACCCTGCCCAGGCAAGTAGCAAAGATGAGAGGGCAGGGCCTGAAGCTGTGCCAAGGTAAGGTTAGGTTGGATATTAGGAAGCACTTCTTCATGGAAAGGGTGATCAGACACTTGAATGGACTGCTCAGGGAGGTGGTGGAGTCCTTGCCCCTGAAGGTGTGTATGAAAAGATCTTTTGTGGCACTTAGTGCCATGGTCTAGCCATGTGATGATGTTAGGTCATAGGCTGGACTTGATGAACTTAGAGGTCTTTTCCAGCCTCAATAATCTGTAATTCTGTGATTCTGTCCTGAAAACCTGTTTTTCATATAACAGTCACATCATTTGATTAGTTCTTTAGTTTTTTCTTCCTAGAAATGTGTTTGATTAATATCAGATTTAAGTTTTATCACCTCTGCATTTTATTGCACATCCTTTTGTTCTGGAATTACTAGCAATGATGAATAGAAACCTATGATAAATCTTATCTATGTAATTCATTATGTTGTGCACTTTTATCAAGTCCCTGCTTGTTTCTCTTGTCTCTCAAATATTTATTTCTCAGCCTTTTTGTGCTCTCTTCATGAGAGGTTTTTTTGTCTTTCTGATATTTCTTATTGTCACATCCTAAACTATTCTAATTAAAATAATTAGATGTTTGCAACAACAGACTTCACAAAAGGAAACTTTGAAAATATTACTGGGGTAGCTAACCTTGATCAAAGACAAAAGAAGCGAGAAGAACCAATCTACACTATTAAAAAGATGACAAACCATGTGGGACCTTTGAAATTATGCATGCCTCAGAGGGAGTTATTTATAATACTGAAATTCAAGTTTATCACAAATCTCAGCCTGTGCCCATGTTTTATACAAGAAAAAGAAAACTCAGTTCTAGACTGAGGTCTTCTCAGTAAGAAGGCAGATGTGGAGATGGAAGAGGGTACAGGTAAGAACCCTGACCCACATGCACCCAGCTGGGAATATTGATACACTCTTCTGCTTGCAGAAAATGTCTGAAATCCACCGACTAGCCCAGTACTTACACCAGGCTGCAACTTACACCAGTACCCTAGGTTGTGAATTAAAAAAACATTCTCCAATGTTCTTAGATGTGCATTTTGATATTTGCTCTTTTTTATTTGAGACTTAAAAGCTGAGAAGTGAGGGAAATCTATTTGCTCGTTAAACATCACCTCGGCATTTCAGGTTTGTGTATTTGTGTACTATTTTATTTATCTACACTTGTATTGGGTTTTTTTTACCCAAGCACTCGTCTCTCCTTCAGTGTATATACTCACAGGGATCAGTGAGTGAGCAGCTATTCATGTTTGCTGTTTCTTGTATTGGCCAATATGTGACCCACATGTGGTGTTCACATTCAATCATTACATTGAATTCAAAACTATTAATTTCTCCATAGGCTTTCTTTCCATTGTAGCTATCATTAGCATCTGAATGCCTCACAAACCGTAATTAATTAATTTTCACAAAGCCCCTGTGAGGTGAGAGGACATTATTAAAAGGAGAGTAAGCCACCGAGAAAAGTGCCAGCCTATATTTTGAATGCCCAAATTGACATGTGTAAGGTGTGTTTTTTTAAGCTACTTAGCGTTCCACAACACTTTATTTCTTCTTTGTCTCGCTTCCTCTTGTTTAGCTGCAAGTGCCAAGTAACTTCTGAAATCAGGCTGCAGAAAGGTACCTTAACCTTCCATTTTCTTATTATAGTTTTCTTCATGACCACTGAATTTGTTCAGAAAAAGATCCTGTAGACATTAGTGTTCCTCTATGCAGACGCCACATAAATAAGTTCCCCAGTGTTGGTCAGAAACTAAACAAAATTCTAACTTTTTAGTCTAGCAATGAAAACACCAATTAATTAACAACATGCAAATGGTATGTATTTAGGTGATGAGTATTGAATGTTGCTCAAAGACAGGAGGCAGGTTGGCTGGTTCTGGCTGCTGGAGAGTGATGTGTGAGTGCAACACAGAGATCATAAAATCACAGAATGGTTTAGGTTGGAAGGAATCTCAGAGCTTATCCAATCCCAGTCCCCTGCCACGGGCAGGGACACTGCTTATCAGACCAGGTTGCCAAATGCCCCATTCAACCTACCCTTGAACATGTCCAGGAATAGAGCAGCCACAAACTCCCTGGGCAGTGGATCTGCAATTCAAGAATATTTCTCAGGGAGGAAGATGTTTATACTTCAAATTTCAAATTGAGTTTCTTGGCAATGTGAGTATTTGTGCTTTGGCATAAGCAAATAGTCAGAAATGGGTTAGATTCCTGGACTGTCAGTAGGGCAGAGCTATATACTATTAACAGGCAAAAAATGTGAAAAAATAAAAGGTAGAGCTTACAGAGAGACTGAAGTAAAAGTTCCATGTGGGTGGTAAAAGGCCTTTCTGGATGAGGCTGCTCTGGTTCTAAGAAAAGCAGTGACTCAACTGGAGTTTTAATGAAAGTGCTCTACTACAGCCCAAATGTTTCCTTTAATCTTATTTTAGCTTTGTGGCATGTAATATTTATATACAGTTGTAGCAGTTAAACTCATTTTAATGGCTGAATTTTTATCTAAAAGGGAAAATAAAAAGGATGTTCTGTGCTGCAAGCAGCAGGTGTGTTTTTAATCTTTAATAGGTCACCTTCCTCGGCGCAAGCAGGCAAGCTGTTATTGATCAAAGAGGTTTTGTTGGGTAGCTCTCAGATTATTGAGTGACAAACTTTATTGAATTTGACTTAACAGAAGTCAGAAGACAGCTGAAGCATAAGAGCTTGCACTACCATCAGAGTCATTTTACGACAGCCAGGGAGCAAAGCTCAGCGATGGATACTGAGCTCTTTGCTGGCCCTTGGAGATTAACTGAACAGCCTTCCTACCAATTCCCAAGCCTGTCAGCAGAACCAATTAGATTTTCAACCAGTAGACAAGAAGGGTGGCACTTGGGGACCTTTTTGCTTTAGGTCGAAGGCTTTTCAGACTGCGATGAGATGACATTGATGATGACACGTTGAACATTGGTTGGTTTTAAGACAAGTTAAATTAGCAGTCTTGAAATGATTCCAACTGTCTCCTGACTTCTCACTGTTGCCATATTCAGTGGATCCTGTCAGGAGCAGGTTGATGACTTAATAGTCTTTCTTGAGTGGATTTGAGCACTTTGGCTGTGTGTTTATGTGTAGTTGTCATGCTTAAAATATTCATATAAAGGTTTGAAATATCTGTTTGAAGGAGCCTTGTGCAGAGTTCAGCACCATGGCTCTCAGTGATTCTGCTGCTCTAAGCAGTTGTTGATTAAAACTGTCTTTAATCATGTTTGATCTGTACAAAGTGACATCACTTCTTCCGGCTATTGATAACGTAAAGCACTTAGGAAGTTTAAGAATTTATTCAGCGTTTTGATTTCCAAAGCCTCCAGATGGCAAGTTCCAATCTCACCTGTACAAACATTACAACAGTTTTGAGACCACTTCATATTAGTAAAGGTGTATTCAGCTTGTAAGGACTTGTAAACATCATGTCATCTTTGATTCCGGTCCAAATGGATTGTGATAGATGTGGGAAAAAAGGGGAAATGGAGAAAAGGGTAGGAATTCAGAAGTCTGCCATAATTAAATTGCCCCAGGCTATTAAAGCAAGTGAGCAGGATATCAGGATGGGGCTGTTCTTTTTCAACTTAGTGAGACTCTGAAGTTGTTCTGCTGTAGTGGATTGGCTGCAAGTGTGTTCTAAAAGAAAAGTGGAGTGAGCTGGCTGACTTGAAGTTTCTCCCTTAATGTTGAACAAAATCCCAACTGTTACTAGAATGAAATTCAAGCTGTCAACAAGTAGGTGTTAAAATTAGCATGCCTGTAACTTTTAATATTTGTTAATAGGAAATGCTCAGCATTTAAAGGTTATGGCTAGAATTTTTCCTTTTCAATACCTAAGGTTAAACTCCTACATCTAAATCCATGTTTATTCACCAGATTACATACTTAACCTGTATTTAGAACCTGATGTTAAGCATTGATTTAGAAAATGTTGGTGCTATTTCTTTGGATTTAAAATTCTCAACTACTATTTTCTCTCAGTAAGAATTCTTCATCTTTTTATAAGGATGGTGATTTAAAAAAATAAACGAGCAAATCACTTGCTGTTCTTAGACATTATTCAGAGAACCACAAGCAGGATAGCACACAGGAGATTGACTGCTATTTAAAGTGTGTCAACTAATACTCGAAACAACAATATTATTTTTCCATAGAAAGCAGTTCTTTTTGTCATAGCAATGATCAAAATTATGATTAAAAAAAAAAAAAGCCAGTATAGGATTCAGAACATTTATCTGCCATGGTGAAATCAGACTTTTTGTGTTGAAACACAGTAACTTGCCTCATGGTCATAGGGCAAAGCACGTGCCTTAGTTTTCCTGTTTTAAACAGGTATAAATAAGTTGTAAATCTTTATTATGAAAGTATTCTTTCTCTAATATGCAGTAAGAATTCTCTGTGTGTAAGGTGTTTTCCAGTTTAGTGAATAAGATACTGATATTACTGAGGTAAATACAAATTTTTAGGGGGGATATTGGCAACTAGAGAAAGAGCAGAGAATGATCTGAATTGCTCAGATATAGCTTGGTCTTGATCACTTGAGTGGAGCAGGTTCTCGTGCTTTATTTCCCAAATGCAGAAGATAATTATTTATTGAACTTTTCAACCTCTTCTGCCTGATTTGTGGTGGATACATTTTATAGATCCTCTGTTGTTCCTTGTGAGTCTTGAAATTCATTATAAATTATCCTGAAATCTCCCATCAGTTGATTTCTTTTTGCATCTATTTGCTTTGCATATAAACTTGATACATTTCCTAGCTTCAGTTTCTTCTTTAAATATTACATATTTTTAAATAATTTTTTTAATCTAATGTATATTTGTCATCGATTTAGAAAAATGGTTTTATGGGCAGCTTTCATTTTCTGTGAGCATTTCTGTGTTCAAATTCTTTTCTCAGTGTGATTCAGCTTAGAATTATTTTTGTGTTGTCAAAATAGTCTCTTTAAAACATCAAAGCTCTTCTGAGTTTGGGTTGCCATCTTTTTCATAGTGTTCTCCCTAGTGGCAAGTGATAGGGTGAGGAGAAATGGCCTTAAGCTGCACCAGAGGAGGTTCAGGATGGATGTCAGGAAGAATTTCTTTCCTGAAAGGATTGTCAGGCATTGGAACAGCCTGCCCCAGGAGGTGGTTGAGTCACCATCCCAAGAAATGTTGAAGAGAAGGGTAGATGTTGCGTTGGGGCACATGATTTAATGGTGATGATAGGGGTAGGAAAAGGTTGGACTCGATCATCTTGAAGGCCTCTTCCAGCTGAAACTGCTCTATGTTTCTGTGATTCTATGACTCATCACAAATTGACTCTAAACTCTCTGAATTTGTTGCTCTATCTTTCAAGATGAAGTTTGATGTGTCACTTCTGTGTGTTGACTCTTTTAATGATTATTTCAGTGAAGATTTTTTAATATGGTTTTAGAAGTGACATGAAATTTTAGAATTACTAGTTTCTTGTTGATGGCTGTCACATGACTTCAAACCGTCAGGAGTTTTTCTCCATCTTAGTCGTAGAAGCTTATGGGAAGAGAAATAAGCATGTTATCAAAAGAACATTAGAAGTTCTGACATCACAAAATAGAACAGAATCCTAGAATTGTTTAGGTAAAAAAAAGACCTTTAAGATCATCAACTTTTAACCCAGCTGTCCCAAGGCAACCACCAAATGCTGTCCCTAAGCTCCAGATTTCCATGACTTTAAAACATATCCAGGGATGGTGATTCAACCTCTTCCCTGGGCAGCCTGTTCCAAGGCCTGATGACCTTTTTCATTGAGCAGGATTCTCCAGTGTCCACCATAAAGTGCTCCTGACACAGCTTCAGACCATTTTCTTTTGTCACTTGTTCCTTGTAAGAAAAGACCAACCTCCAACTCTCTATACCCTCCTTCCACGTAGCTGTAGACAGCAGTAAGGTCTCCCCTCAGCCTCCCCCCCTCTTCTTTGGTTTGCTTCAATTGCAAATATGACCTTTTAACAACTTTTTGCTTTTTTTGCTTTAACATTTGTGACTAGTAACCAAAACACTACACAGCCACATGTTCTACTAGTTGTGCACCAGCTCAAGAACAGAGAACTGACACATTTATGGCCTGTGGCAAAAGCTTAGCAATTAGGAGAATCAGTGCTGGATTACATAATCTTAAAGCAGATTTGTTGTGAGTGAACTAAGTTAACTTTCACACCCTGAATATCACAAGTTTTAATCTTCCAGTAACATCTTGTGTAAAAAAATAATCATAAACTTGACTGGATTATTTTTTTATGTCAAGGAAAATGTGCAAAGCCATTCTTGTGCAGGGTTTTGATATGTAGAGGTTACCTCATAAAGCTGCTTCTAGAAGTATATGCTAACATTTTGCTTCACTGTTTTTATAGTTTGATCTGAGCGGCCTCAGTAAATAAGCATGGAAGTAAAATTCTCTCCATAGTATTAAAATATCTGTTAATTACAAAGAGAACAATTAGTTTGGCATCACTTTGTAAATAGAAAAAACACCCCACTCCTTTGATCAAGGACTGTTCAGCTTCAGGAAGAAGAGGTTACATCGTATAGGAGTTGCTGACATCCCCTGCTCTGTAGAAATTTTATTTTGAAAATTAAAAGCACCAGCTTGTGGTTTTTCTCCTCTGCTGGTGTGAATTTGTGCTGCATAGCTGCAGTGTGAAATAATTGACAGAGAGAATGTTGTTGACAGGGAGGTTCTTCTCTAGAATAAAGGGAATGTGTGTCATTGAGGTGCCCTTTCTGTCACCTCCTATGCTCATAGCAAGGACATTACTAATTTGGCAGGCAAAACCCTTCCATGTCTCTCCTGCTTTGGGACTGGATGATTGCCCTGAATTCCTGTCTGTGTGACTTGGCATTGGCTTGGACTAACTACTGAGTTTACATCAGTTTTCTCTAATCCTGGCAATGCCTTGTTAAATCTGTGAGCATAAACTGCTTTTAAATCCCTTTCATATGCTTTTTAAAATATGACTTTATAGCAGATTCATTTGGTTCAGTCATGTTTGTATCACATTTTGGAAAAATTACTGAATTGAGAGGTTTGTTTGGGCATTTTTAGTGTGTGTAAGCAAAATATTGTACAAAATATATAGAATCGTACGGCATTTAGAATCATAGAATCATTAGGGATTGGAAGGGACCTTGAAAGATCATCCAGTCCAATCCCCCTGCATCAGCAGGATCACCTAGACTAAGTCACACAGGACTGGAACATATCTTCGAGATCATGGAGTCCAACAATTAACCCAAGTCTATCAAGCCCTAGTTGTGAACAGCAATAAGGTCTTCTCTAAGGCTCCTTTTCTTCAGACTAAACAGCCCGGGCTCCTGCAGCCACTCCTCACAAGGTCTGTTCTCCAGACCCTTCAACAACATTGTTGCCCTTCTCTGGACCCTCTCATGCCTTTCTTGTATTGAGGATCCTAAATGTAGTCAAACAATCTTAGTGCATACCAAAGATTTTTTTTCACTAGGGTTATTAATGTCAGGCAAAGGCTTTGGCTTAGAAGGCTTGAGCTTAAGTAACTTGTAGGCTGGATTTAGAGCTCTCATTCCTGTGTGTTTAGTTCAAAGTGTTGTGGAATAAACCAGAAAAATGATAAAGCATTGGATAAAGGGGCAAGGAGTTAGACTTGGATCCCTCTTTAAAACTCCTGAGTTGCAAGGATGACATTCATGTGACAACCATTTGGCACCTGTTGATGTTGTTTAAAAGAAAGTATGAAATCATATCAGAGGAACTATGTAGTTCTGTATTTGTAGAGATGCAAGTATGGCAATGGGTAGTTATTGACAGATGATTTGGGGTCATGGGAATTTCCATTTCTTTGTGAGACTGATGAAAGTAAATGGGTGAAAATAGCTGCGGAGTGATGCAAGATGTGCTTGGTTTACCTGAAGTTGTCAAATGTGTGTGGGAAGAGGTTTTTGTCTGCTGGGGGTGTGGTGTGCACTTGAAAGAGTTGTAACAGAGGAAAAGCGTAGAGGTTGTTTTCCCTGGAAGCAATAGAAGTTTATTTGGCTGGCTGAGAATAAGTAAGATAACAAGGCACTTTCCAAGTTTAAAGAACGTAACTCAGAAATATCAGCGTGTGGTGATACTTGCAGTGAGCAGAGTCCGGCTGCCTGCAGGTACGGAAGGTGAGTGCACATCCAAGGTCTGTGGTAGGAGTAGCAAAACAAAAAAGAAAGCCAGGGAAACCATATGCACAGAAGGCAGCAGCATGACAACCCGAAGACCGGGAATCGATCCAGTTCTGAAGAGACAGGTTCAAATACATGGAGCCTACATTACTTTTGTAGAGGAAATGGTATGCACTGCAACTGCACATCCACTGTATACCAGGTCCTTGCTTCAATTCATAACATTCCTCCTCATCAATTTGCCTTTACATCAGTAGATTTCTTCTAGACCAGGTATTTGGTGAGCTGTCTACTCAAAATATTTTTCCGCTTACCCTCTTAGTTTTATACCAGGGTGTCTTTAGGAAATGCTTCATTGAGTACTGCTGGAGAAGGTTCTACTTTGATCACAGCAGTTCCCAGTTAACATAGAATCAACCATACCATGTAAATGGTTCACACAGAAAGCTACATCTTTGGGGCCAACATAACTTTTCTACTTTTCTGTATTCAATTGTGATTTAAGTAAGGAACAGTTAAATTTCCCCCAGGCTTTTCACTTTAAGAACAATTTCAGAGGTAGATAAATTCAATTGCATTACCTCTTTCTAAAAGTGACAGCCTCTGGAGCTATTTTCCATGCTTGGTCATACCTTCACAAGGACTTTCTAACATCGGGTGAAGAAAGTCATTCCAATTTGGGTAGGACTGATGTATGAGCCTGAAGAGAGAAAATAGGTCTTCAGAGAGAATTACATTCAAGTGTCCAGGACCAGGGGGTTTATAGACAAGGGGTGTGAAGAGTGTCCAGAGGATGAGTAGCCAAAGTCAGATCACTCAGCTCTTCCTAACTTTTAAAGACAGAAGTATTAGATCTTACATGGACCAAATGTTTCCACAGCAGCCTCAGGAGGGAGCTTGCACAGAGTCCACATCCACACAAGGTGTATATTGGTCCTATACCTTGTGTACGATGCATTGGGACCATACCATATAAAGTCCCATACCTTTACTGGAACAAGTAATTATTTGGTTTGGTAACACGTTGTGTAGGTACGGAGCTTAAGGCATGGGGCGTCTTACTTGGTAGAGTAAATTAATGGTTGGACTCGATCTATACAGATCTTTTCCAACCTAAACAATTCTACAGTTCTGTGTATTTTTTCAAGCCTCTTCAACAGTCTTGGGGTGTCTGGAAGAGTCACTGGAAAGTTACAGATCCCCAAACTGCATCGTTCTCTCAGCCAGAAATTAGCAACTAGTAACATTTAAGCAATGCGAACGCAACAGGAATTTTCTCGATAACAGAGATCCCTTGATACTTTCTGTTCTTCTCTGAAATGCCTTGTTTAGGCTTTGCATGTGTCCCTTGAAATGTCAGTACTTTTGTTATGGGCAATGATACAGCCATTCACTCTTGCAGCAATTCTGTGATGGTTGTAGTCTAATACCTTCCCAAAGAAATCAGCTTCTTATCTGCCTTCTCTCTGGAATTTGGTGAAGATATCATAGTCTGTAGGAAATAAGGTTAGAAGTGAGCTCCAAAGGTCATCTAATCTATCCCCATTACCTCAATATCACCTCCAGGGAATACGGCAATGGCATTCACTCGGGTTTTATATTGTAATTCTTCCCTGCTTCATGGCTTAGTGCTGACAGAAAGAACATTATTTTGAAAAATGCAGGTGTTAGAATTGCTGGAACAATTTCTCTTTTTTTGTAATTTTTCTTTTTTTGAGGGGAAAATATTCTCAATGGTATTTCTGAAGAAGAGCTATTTAAACAGACATGAAGGCCTAAACATAGAACTTGAGATTTTTTCATCAAAATATTCTACATTGACAATTTCAGGAATGACACAAATGGAATTATCTGTGGAAAATGTTAGGTTTTGTTACATTTTCCAGTTTGGAGGAAAGAAAAATATTTCTGTTTGGGTTAACGTTAAAAACTTTTCCTTCGAAAATTCTTCAAATTTCAAAATTTTGGTCTTTCAAAGCAACTTTTGCTTAGATATAAAATTTTATAAACAATAAATAGAGATTAAAATCAACATATGTATTTTAGGATACTTAAATAAAGTGTTTCCTTTAGATTAATTTTTTAAGTTGTTTTTTCTTTAGGTTGCCAATGTGTGACCAATATCCAAAGGCTGCCGGAGAATTTAAGGTGGAAAAAAAATCATAGAATCATTAGGGATTGGAAGGGACCTCGAAAGATCATCTAGTCCAATGCCCCTGCCACAGCAGGATCACCTAGACCAAGTCATACAGTCAGTCAGGGTTAGAAGGGACCACAGGATCATCCAGTTCCAACTCCCCTGCCATGGACAGGGACATCCCAACCTAGATCAGGCTGGCCTGAGCCTCATCCAGCCTGGCCTTAAACACCTCCAAGGATGGGGCTTCCACCACCTTCCTGGGCAATCCATTCCAGGCTCTTACCACTCTCACGATGAAGAACTTCCTCCTCTAAATCTACCCATCTCCAGCTTTGTTCCATTCCCCCTAGTCCTGTCACTACCTGACACCCTAAAAAGTCCCTCCCCAGCCTTTTTGTAGAGGCCCCCTTCAGATACTGGAAGGCCACAATAAGGTCACCTTGGAGCCTCCTCTTCTACAGCGTGAATAGCCCCAGCTCTCTCAATCTGTCCTCATAGGAGAGGTGTTCCATTTCCTCTGATCATCCTCATGGCCCTCCTCACTCCAGCGTGTCCATATCCTTCTTGTAATAAGGGCTCCAGAACTGGATGCAGTAATCCATGTGGGGCCTCAGCAGAGTGGAGCAGAGGGGGAGAATCTCCTCCCTTGACTTGCTGGCCACACTTCTGATACAGCCCAGGATCTGGTTTGCCTTCCAGGCTGCAAGTGCACACTGCTGGCTCATGTTGAGCGTTTTGTCCACAAGTACCCGTGGGTGTATCCTGTTGGGTCCCACGGACTTGAACACTTTCAGGTTCTTCAGGTGATCATGAACCTGACCTTCACTTATGATGGGTAGTTCTTCCTTCCAGCCCCTGCCATTATCTCCCATGACTCCAGGAGTGTGGCTGGAGGCCTTTGCAGTGAAGACTCAGGTAGAGAAGTCATTGAGAACCTCAGCCTTTTCCATGTCACTTGTAACCACCTCACCTGTTTCCTTTCTGAGGGGACCCACACCTTCCCTACACTTCTTCTTACCATTCATATACCTGTAGAAATTCTTGGTGTTCCCTTTGACCTCCCTGGCTAGGTTCAATTCAAACTGTGCCTTGGCTTTCCTAACCAGATCTCTAGCTGTTTGGGCCGCTTCCTTATATTCCCCCCATTCTAGCTGTCCTCCCTTCCACTCCTTGTAGAGTTCCTTTTAGTGTGACAGCGTGTCCAGGAGCTCTTTGTTCAGCCAAGCAGGCCTCCTAGCATTCTTCCCTGCTTTCCAATTTGTTGGTATACATTGCTCCTGGACATAGAAGAGGTGATCCTTGAATACTAACCAGCTGTCCTGGGCCCCTCTTTCCTCAAGGGCTTCATCCCATGATACTTTGGCCAGTAGATCCCTGAAGCTATCAAAGTCTGCATGCCTAAGGTCCAGGGTCGTAAGCTTAGAAAACTTCCTCCTGGTNCCTTCACTTATGATGGGTAGTTCTTCCTTCCAGCCCCTGCCATTATCTCCCATGACTCCAGGAGTGTGGCTGGAGGCCTTTGCAGTGAAGACTCAGGTAGAGAAGTCATTGAGAACCTCAGCCTTTTCCATGTCACTTGTAACCACCTCACCTGTTTCCTTTCTGAGGGGACCCACACCTTCCCTACACTTCTTCTTACCATTCATATACCTGTAGAAATTCTTGGTGTTCCCTTTGACCTCCCTGGCTAGGTCCAATTCAAACTGTGCCTTGGCTTTCCTAACCAGATCTCTAGCTGTTTGGGCCGCTTCCTTATATTCCCCCCATTCTAGCTGTCCTCCCTTCCACTCCTTGTAGAGTTCCTTTTAGTGTGACAGCGTGTCCAGGAGCTCTTTGTTCAGCCAAGCAGGCCTCCTAGCATTCTTCCCTGCTTTCCAATTTGTTGGTATACATTGCTCCTGGACATAGAAGAGGTGATCCTTGAATACTAACCAGCTGTCCTGGGCCCCTCTTTCCTCAAGGGCTTCATCCCATGATACTTTGGCCAGTAGATCCCTGAAGCTATCAAAGTCTGCATGCCTAAGGTCCAGGGTCGTAAGCTTAGAAAACTTCCTCCTGGTTGCCCTGAGAATCTTAAATTCAACTGCTTCATGGTCACTGCAGCCAAGGCTGTCCCTGAGCCTCACACTGGTCACGAGCCCTTCCCTGTTGGTGAGAACAAGGTCCAGCATAGCACCTTTTCTTTTTGGTTCCTTCACCATTTGGAGGAGGAAGTTGTCATCCAAATGACAAATCCAAATCATTTGATGCAGTGGAGAACATGAAGGAAATGTTGTTTGCTGACTGTCCTGTCCAGATAATAATGTGTCAAAGTCACTTGCCACATCTGCTGCAATATAGGTTTAAATTTCTATGCCTTGATTTAGATGTCCTACACCACATCCTGCTTTGATGTGTTTGAACCTTTATTTGGGCAGCTATTCATACAGAAATACCTACAGTAATGTGTATTAAGATACCGGTAGCTAAGTGTTGCAATAATTCTAAAAATGTTGTTCGTAAACAGAAGGTAAATAAGCAAAACATGCTTTGGTATGCAGAAGTTTCAAGTCTGAAATACATTTCTTTTTCATTCTTAAGTATATTTAGGTGTTCTTTTTCTCTGTCTTCACCACATGTTCAGATTTTAAAAGATTGAGATCATCTCCTATCTCAAGAAGAGATAAACATTCATAAAGCTTTGAAAGTCTGATACTGAGAGCCATGGTGTATCCCTCTCTCATCTATTGAAAAACCACCCTTGAGTGAAGATATTGTCATTCTTCAGATGGTCCTGAACAATTAATTTCATCCACAAGCCATAATGTGGTTTTGTTTGAACATTTGCAAAACAAATTAGTTTTAGTAACTGTATCAGGAAGGTGCAACTGATCTCTCTTTCTGTATCAGTCTGAAACCAGGATATCACAACTCAAAAGACTTCTTCATAATAGCTTAAGTGTTTCTGTAGGAAGCATAGAGTAAGAAAATGGCATGGTTTATTTTGTTGGTGTTTTGAATTAGAACTTGATGGCCTTTCTTTTTGAAGTAGTGAAAATATTATCTTGCTATAATTCCGTATTCAGTGAGATTGAATGAGAAAGTTTAGTGGTGTCACTTTATACAATTGCCTTTTAATCTTATTTCTTTCTTGGTAAGTAAATACAATTTCTAAAGGTAATTGGTGTAATTATATGCACTGAACCACTTTATGTTGAGCTTTACGTTGTATCACATTTTCCCTTTTTATACTTGATTTTAATTGTATATTGTAGTCTTTAAAAGTCATAGCTTGATTCTCTGATAGAAGAGGTTGACTATTGTTGAACTCTCAGCCGTATCTCCTAATATAGTAGGAAAACTCTCTTTCCTACACCGGTGTTTTTTGATGTGCTTTGTATTAAAAGGAATAAGAGTTTATTTATCATTCACAGAGCTGAAAAGGTAAAAATCAAATTTTTGCACATATTTTCAATAAATGCACATGATTATTAGCACACAACTTCGAAAAGTCTATTCTAATGCTGAAAAAAAATCTACCAAACATTTACTCTGTTGGTGTTCCTCTAGTAATTCAGGCACAAGACTCATGAAGAGGTCCCAGTTCCTATACAGAGGTGAGTTTACACATGATCCCACTAGATCTAAGACATGTGGAGAAAAGTCACCCTTCATCAGCGTCTCTAATGGAAGTTCTACAGTACAGCTTGTCTTGTTCTTTGGTGATTTTGTACAGAATATGAAGAATTGTAAAGGACAGTAGTCTTTGAGGACTGAATTTCTTTTGCAAATTGAGGATTGTATTTCCTTTTTGACAGTCTCACATAGCATTGCCGCAGCCAAACTGAGGCAGTGTTGACTGGATGATTGGGTAGTGAGGTGGATTGTGAACTGGCTGCAGAATAGAAGACAACGAGTGGCGGTCATTGGGACAGAGGGTAGTTGGAGGCCTGTAGCTAGTGGAGTCCCCCAAGGGTTGGAACTGGGACCAGTCCTATTCAACCTATTAATTGATGACTTGGATGAGGTATTAGAGAGCGCTTTCAGTAAGTTTGCTGATGACACAAAGCTTTGTGGTGTCTCCAACACCCTAGCAGACTGTGCTGCCATTCAGTGAGACCTGGATAGGCTGGAGAGCTGGGCAGAGAGAAATGTAATGAAGTATAACAAGGATAAGTGTAGAGTCTTGCATCTGGGCAAGAACAAACCCAGATACGAGTATAAGCTGGGGACTGACCTGTTGGAGAGCAGTGTAGGAGAAAGGGACCTGGGGTCCTAGTGGACAGCAGGATGACTATGAGCCAGCAATGTGCTCTTGTGGCCAAGAGGGCCAGTGGCATCCTGGGGTGGATCAGAAGGGGGGTGGTTAGCCAATCGAGAGAGGTTCTACTCTGCTTTGGGGAGAGCGTATCTGGAGTACTGTGTCCAGTTGTGGGCCCGTCAGTTCAAGAGGGATGTGGAGGTGCTGGAGGGAGTCCAGCGCAGAGCAACGAGGATGATGAAGGAAGTAGAACATCTCCCTTATGAGGAGAGGCTGAGGGAGCTGTGTCTCTTTAGCTTGGAAAAGAGGAGACTGAGGGATGACCTCATTAATGTCTATAAATAGTTGAAGGGTGGGTGTCAGGAGGATGGATCCAGGCTCTTCTTAATGTCATCTAGTGATAGGACAAGGGGCAATGGTTGTAAGCTGGAACATAGGAGGTTCCATATAAATATGAGAAGGAACTTCTTCCCGGTGAGGGTGACAGAGCACTGGAAGGGGCTGCCCAGGGTGGTTGTGGAGTCTCCTTCACTGGAGATGTTCAAGACCTGCCTGGATGTGTTCCTGTGTGACTTTGTCTAGGTGATCCTGCTGTGTCAGGGGGACTGGACTAGATGATCTTTCGAGGTCCCTTCCAATCCCTAAAGATTCTATGATTCTGTAGGTTAAAAAGTCCTTCTGATCCCTCCTACTTTTTTTTCTTTATATTTTATAGTTTTGTGCCATAGTCTTTTTTCACACTCCTGCTATGGATATGTTGACATGTAACATCAGCTCTTCACCAGCATCTTCCTTGCAGTTTTCTCTTTTATTGGACTAAGTTTTGTAATTCTAAAAAAATATGTTGCCAGCCATTATGTAATAAAACATGTATTTAGTAGGTCAAAATCTTGGGCAAGCTTCCTAACCTTAAACCTTTCTCTTTTAAAATAATGTTCTAGGTATTTGTATTCAGTCTTAATATCTCCAACTTCCTGTTTGCAGTTTCTAATAAAATGTTTCTTGTGAATGCTACACATCTGTGCAAAACACATGTTGGAATTGGTAGTGAGGGGACATGTTCACACTAGCAAAATGATATTTAAGTGAAATTACGCATCACTGTTGCTTCTTTAAGGGTTTTGCTGCGTGAAATCCTGTTGAAGTAGAGCTGTCCTCCAAAATCTCTACGTGCCAAGTCAAAATAAGAACTGAGCGAGGTAGTGAAGCATAATGTCAATATCCTACTATAGTGCATTAGCAGAAGAGTTTCCACAGGTAATTATTTTTTGAGAGAGAAGTGTGTATGTGATGCTGCCAGTGATATTTTGTTATGTGAGCTATTGGAAATAATAACCTACTGTGTCTAATACAGAAAAATGACAACACTTTGTAAGTGCTTTCATGCTGTTTTCTGTTGACAACTTTTGGTCAGGGTTAAGTGGATTCATTAGGTTCCATTAAAACAATTGTTAATCTGAAATTTCAGATGTACCTTTTTTTGTGAACTCTGGGCTGAGTTTACACACACTGAAGCGGGAATGTTTGAAAATTATCTTGGTCAGCAGCACTGTTGAAAAAGTCATGCAATTATAAAAGGCTTTGCCTCTGTTTTAAGTCAGTGTGTGGATCTTCTAGTTCTTCAACACTTAGAAGCAACTGAAGGCCTTTCTGTGCCTTTTCTTTCCTGATAGTTTGCAGCAGTGTGAATGAGAGAGACTAAAACAATGGCAGGAGGAAATACTAGCGATAATTTGATCTCATATAATTTAATTAAAGCATTTTATTTTCAACTCATTTAGGTTGTTAATTGTGAATACATGAAGTATATTTTAAAGCACTGTCTTAAGAACCTAATTTTCACCTACTTTGCCAGATTCTTGAGTCACCTTTTGCTTTATCAAGTGCTACCTAGACAACAGGATGCCAGGTGGGGTCTAGATTGAAGGACCCCAACCCATAGGCACATCTGTGTATATTTTGATTAAAACTCCATAACTAGGCTGCTGTAAAACTAAAAATAAGTAATTGGAATTTTAAGTTTAAGTCTTGAATTTCCACATGTAGTTTGGGGCATAAACACAGTTGTTCCAAATTCCTCACTTGAGTAGTTTGACTTAAAGTGAATGTAAAGATTTATCTGTTAGGAATGTTGATAGAATGTAAAAGGAGTTATTTCTTTACTTTAATATATACTGGAGAACTTAACAGAATAATTTCCATTCCCTACACCTAATACTCAAATACAGCATAAAAAACATTTTTAAAGGCTTGAGGATTTTATTTTGCTGTTGTCCTTGGGAACAGAAATATTCTCATTCGGCAAGAGCTGATGAATAATGTTCTCCTATGGAGTATTCCATAGACAACTTCCTTCTTCCAAAATTGCTGCTACCTCCTATTGCTCTCAATAGGATTGAAGCCACAGTTGCCCTCTGCAAAGCTCCACTTCTGCAAAATGACTAATGCTTCCCATTGTTTCCCATATGACTGGAACTGGTCTTAGACAGAATAATTGTCCCTGAAGCATACAGCAAAAAAACTTCAGCCAGATTAGCCATGACAGTCTCATCAACTGAGGATTAAGAGGTTAGTTTGTCTTTAAAAATTGTGTTTATTTAATCTGAATTTATGTGAGAATTGTATGTAACTACAAGAGAGGTAAAACTTAAAATTTGTGGGAGCTGTAGCTGAGTGTAGGGATACATTGAATTTTCTAATTTCTTCATTGTGTAATTTTTATTTTTTAATTTTTCTTTTGTCTGGATGATTTCATGTTTTATCATTATTTTCCTTGTCTGTTGCCGTTGCTTTAGTAGAGCACTTTGTGTTACAAACAGAAATAGAGCAAATGTTCAGGACAGCAAATGAGATGCTTATTCTGGTTATGACACATAAAGCACAAATTATTATATTCATTAATGTATACCGTACTCATTACAGTTCTCATCAAATACAGCTCACTGATGTTAATTACTTATTATAAACAAAATAAGTAGAAGGAAACTCATGTTTTGTTTTTTTAATAGATAGTGTGTTTTGAATCAGTGATATCTGTGGTTTGGGGATGTTTCTGTTACTGCTGTGAGACTAGGAGTATTTTGGGACTTAGTGGTCCCTTCCCGTTGTAGTTACTGACAGTATCTTTTTCAACTTTTTTAGTATTTTATCTAACAAATTATAAGGTGGTAAAGCAGAGTAATTTTTATTTAAAATAATTATTTACAATAATTTAAGAATTAAAATAATTAAGAAGTAAACAGTATGAAGTAAAATCTGACACTTTTAAATACTTATTACTGCTTTCAGATATCTGAAAACAGTGTTTGCTGCTGTTTGACATCAGGCTGGTTCTTACTGGAGGCAACAGTGGTAGTAGAGCGGTTTGACCTTGTTTTATTCTGTTTCATCCTTTTTTTTCATCCCATTTGTTGGCATAAACAGGGAATAAGCATATTTTTAAGTGGTGAGTACAAAACTAAGGCCATGTGTTATTTTTAAAGAGAAAGACAGGAGAGATTTTTTTCATTTTAGTGCAGTGTTTTGCTCTTGAAACTTACCTTGATAACTTTAAACCATTTACTGTAAAACAGAACAGGCCTGTAGCATAAGATCACAAAAGAAGAAATGCAGGAGTTGTAAAAACAAGGAATGCCTCTATTTGCTATCATCCTAATCAGCACAACTTAATGAGACTTTGGTGACCTCTTCCTTGGTCATTAATGATGAAATATCACAATTATCTCCCTTCCATGTAATTTCTTTGTTCACGCTGCTGGGTTTTATGATTCAAATAATGTAGCAGCATTAAAATCTCATAGAGGTATAAAGTAACTCACCGTGTGTAATTTCTGACCTCTTTTTGACTCTTCTTTTACAGTAATTATACCAAAAACTTCAAATTTTCTTCACCAAGGATATTTACTGAGGTTGTAAAAAACTCTCTGATACTTAAACATATAGTAAGATATTACCAAAGATAGGGGAGGGAAAGCAAAATCCATTGCCTTTTTGAAGGCAGTGCAGAATTGCTACTTCAGCTAGAGCTTTCTTAGGCAATAATGTGGAATGTTCTGTGCGGCACTAAGTGTAGGATATTGAAAATGATAAATAAAATAGGCGCAGAGAGAAAGTAAAAAAAAGAAAAAGAAGGAGAAAAATGAAAGAAAAAAGAAAAGAAAATAGAAGAAAGAAAAAGAAAAAAAAGAAAATTCTATATTACCTGCCTTTGAAATCCTTTGTGGTAATTTTAGATGTTATTTTTATTTGTATTTTGTCTGTTATATCATAATCATGGCATTTGGCGTAGGTGAATGGAGTAGAGCAAAATGGTTTATCTCATTCGTGCCATGAGGTGGATCAGAACGAAGGGTGGGTGACTCATCTAATTTGCATTGTGACACAAGACTTGGAACAGGTTCCTTTGGTGTAACAGCTAATCTTTATTTTTATCTTTGCATTAGCATAAGGAACTGTCATATAGGCAGTAGTGAGGAAATACTGTATTTCCTTTCATAAATGGGTATGTGCGTGAGCACATAGTATGGAACCCTGACTCACAACTGATTTTTATTTCCATTTAATGAATATTAATAATTCTGCCCTTCTATTTAGGAAATTCACAACGCAGAACAAATTTAAGCCAACTAATATATTTCAGTCAGTTTAATTCTGACTTAATTCTTCTAACCTTTCTTAGAACTTATTTAAGTAGTAGGGAAAAAAAAGCGCATAGTCAAGATCCATGGCCAGATCAGTGACACATTGCACATATGTTAGCAAAATGATGTTATGCCATGTGTCACTGATCCTTAGGATTACAGAGATTTAGGATTATGTAATATAATGAATTTATTTTATTTAAAAAAACTCACCTATTTAAAGACTATTTCGCTGAGGACTGTGGAGGGAACCAGTCATTTATGACTCTTCTAGCAATCAATGGACGACACTGTCTTGGTGCTTCCCAAGAGCAGCTCCCTCTTGCAGTAACTGGACATTCCAACAAGTGAATGTAAGAACAGAATAGGTTTGAATTATGTGAATTGCCCAGCATTTTTACCTTTAGAATATTCTCCTCAAGAGGGGACTGTTCTGCAAAAAATCATGCTCAGTGTGCTGCATTTTGAGAATGCTACTACATGATGGATGACAGAAGCCCAAATGGGAAGGGGTGAGTGGAGCCAAGTGCAGGGCTGTGGCAGGAGGCAAGCATTACCCTTGCCTGCATCACCTCCCCAGTTGCTACTGAGCAATAGATATAAGCCCCTACTGGAAAGACAGCCAGTCTAATAAGGATATAGAGTACAGGGAACCCAGTCTGGAGATCCTTGCAAGGTCACAAAAATCATAGAAATGTCTTCCAGTAGTATGACAACCTCCTCCACAAAGAATAGAAGGGTTCTAGTTATTGGAGACTTACTCCTGAAAGGGACTGAGGGCCCAATATGCGGAGTTGGCCCTCATCATAGGGAAGTCTGCAGTCTACCTGTAGCCCAAATCAGGGTTATCACTAGGATACTCCCTAACCTGGTGAGATCAGCTGACTATTACCCACTGCTCATCTTCCAGACAGGTGGGGAGGAAGCTGTATTCTGTAGCCTAAGGGGAATGAAGAAAGACTACAAGGCCTTGGGACCTTTTGTAAAACAGTCTGGGGCACAAATTGTATTCTATTGATTACTTCCATTTTGGGGTGAGGACATAGTATGGAATAGAAGGACTCAGTCCATTAATGCCTGGCTATGAGACTGGTGTTACAGGCAGGGCATTGGGTTCTTTGATAATTACTAGTTCTGTAAGGCAGCAGATCTGAGAGGTCCACATGGGAGAGGTTTATCTTGGAGGGGAAAAAGGGTTCTGGGGCAGGAATTGGCAGAGCTCATTGAGAGGGCTTTAAACTAGATTTGAAGGGGGATGGGAGCTCTGATCTTTTGAGGTCACTTCTAGTCCCTAATGTTCTGTGATTCTGTGAATTGCATTTTTTTAACTGCTGCTAATCAGAAGTGCAGAAATCCATAATCCTTAATTAATATACCTTGTCAAGTGCACCTCTTGGATGCCAGAACAACCTCTCAGGTTTTTTTTTATGCTGCTTCCCTCATACTACTTATAAGCAGATACTTTGACACTTTAAGAATTTCTCTGATTATGTGTGTTCAATTATATTAAGTAAATTTGGCATAATGAGGTCTATATGAACTATTACTGCTATACCAACATGTAGAATTCTTATTTTGCAAGAAACTCTAGGGAAATGCCACACAATGAAAAGTCCTGTGAATTTATCCTTGCTGGCTGATTACAGTGAACTTAGTCACCTTTGCAATTTCTATTTTATAGTTTCATACACATTTTTCAAAAAGTACAGTATAGTCTGTTACTACTGTCACCACTACCCTGACGGTGTTTTAACAGTGGACTGTACCCATGGCAGTAATCAGTGATACGACAAGAGGAAAAAACCTCAAATTGCGCCAGGAGAAGTTTAGGTTGGACATGAGGAAAAGCTTGTTGATGGAAACGGTCATCAGGCCTTGGCATGGGCTGCCCAGTGAGAGGATTGAATTGGTGTCCTTGGAGGTGTTTCAGAGTCATGGAGATCTGGAGCTTAGGGACATGGTTTAGCAGTGGCCTTTGGACAGTTAGGTTAATGGTTGGACTCAATGATCTTGAAGGTCTTTGAATCCTATGATTCAAACAATCCGTCAGGTTTGAATGCATAATAAAAATTGCATTACATATTCCTTCTTATATAATTCTATTCTTCCTTTTTCTTCTTTTCTGCATTTTAACCCAGCCAAGACCACCCTTGTGATTGATCAGTGGACACTCAGAGCATGGCCCATAAACACCCTCATCTGTTTAATTTATTTTTCCTCTAAAATCTTTCCCGTTGGTCTGAATGCCAAACCATTTAGACACACAATGAGATACTGGGCCATGTGTCTCACTATCCACAGAGTTAAACATTTCTGTTTGGACGTGAGGTATCAAAAGACAGAGCACCTGTCTGCTAGAGCACAGTCTGTATCTCTGACTTCACTTATGGACACCTTCATCCCAGACACATGCACTGTTTCCCATCCGTATTTTTTTTTCCAAATGTTAAACCACCCGGGAAAGTATCCAGGAGCTCTGCTGCACTGAGTGCAGCAGCCCTAGAATTGTTCATTTGGAAGTTTTTCAGACCTGTCTCCTAGCATCTGTCACCGTGTTTACTGCACTGCCTGAGGTCAGCTTGACGGGGGAATGTGCGGGTGGGGAAGAGGTGGTTGCTCTGTACGAGCAGCTCTCCAGGTACAATTTGAAATTGTGCCTGGACTGCTGGCTCTGGTTGCAGTTTTATGGCTGAGAGCAGCGTAGCGGGTAGGAAATGTGCTACTTTACATATCCTTCAAGTGAGCAGGAGGTGAGGTGGGACCCGTGTGCCATCAGTAGATGTGGGAGGGGGAAACTGCCTCTAGCCTTGAGCAGCTCTCCATGTCAATATATGTAGAGACAGCTCAACTTGCAATAGCCTAGTTGTTGGAAATGGGGGTTTTTTTTACAGTTTTAAAGAAAGATTAATTAATTGTCTTAAAAAAAAACCTAACTAGGTTTAGTCCCAAGTACTTATAATTTATTACCAAATAATAAATCCGGTTGGCAAGATAGAGAAATCCAGTTCTTTTAGGGCCAGAATAGAGGGATTAAGTACATCAACGCCTGGCTACGGGACTGGTGTTACAGGCAGGGCTTTGGGTTCTTTCAGACACCAGGCTTAGTAGGTACAGAAGGGAGGAGTTTAACTCAGAGGGGAAAAAGGGTTCT
>VXBP01004162.1:0-24372 GCA_013400115.1 Rhinopomastus cyanomelas
GTCTTGCTTCTCCAGTCCGGGCGCGGTGCAGTGGCAATCAGCATCGGGTGCCGCTTCAGATCCGGCGTGCCGCTTCGGGTCCAGGGCGCCGCCAGTGGCTTTCTCTGGTCCGGGGCCACAGTATGGTGGCAGCGAAGCTGCGATGCAGCAGGACCATGCACCTGCGGCAAGTTGCGGCCGAGGTCGCTTCCAGACCCCGTGGCAGCAGGTGCACACTGGCGGTGGGGTCAGGTTAGGGCCGCAGCTGGTTCGGAAGCCGTGGTCCCCCTCGGAGCCGCGGTTCCCAGCCCCCCTACAGCCCTGGGAACAGGTGTGGGGGGGTGCTCCCTTCAGGGCCACAGCCCCCAAAAAGTGCGAACAAAGACCCTGCCCTGGTTTCTATAGGCTCCTAGCCAGCTCTTCCAGGACAGGTCCCAGGAGAGATCCTTCCGGGGAAGGGTCCCAGGACCTCTGCAACTGGGGACAGGTCCCCCAGGAAACAACACAACTTTTCTTCCTCATGAAAGCACCTCTGAAAATTCTCGCAGTTCTCAAACTGCAACATAACTACAACATGCTCACATGTAGGTTTGAACAAATCTTCCACCTAACTCGGGGTTTTGACATACCTGAGCCATACACTTGGCATGCCTTATTGACAAATCTTGTCAAATGCCACTTTCTTGATATTTCTTTGCCTACTGACAGGTTCTGCCTGTAAGAGTACCAGGACAAATGCCATCTGCTCTAGTCAAGGACCAGCATTATTTACATTGATGGAACTGAAAACAAAATATGTCCTCCTCTCATGCTACCAGACCAAAGATTCAATGATACAGTTTATTTTTATGTGGTTTAAAGTCTTGGAGACAATCCGAGTCATTATTATTTACAGATGTCAGAAAAAGAAAGGTTGAATGAGGGTGTTTGACAAGGTCATGAGAATCAGGATGATTTGCATGCTGATATGCCCGTGGAAAAGTATGTCTCCACTCCTTAACTAAAGCCCTGTCAGTTGTTTGATGGCTGATAAAATAAACACAAGTTGCTGAGCCTGATTATTACTACAAAAACATGTAACTGTAAAGATGGAAAGAAAGAGGTCATTTAGATGAACTTAAGAGTTCAAAAGTGGCAAGCAATTCAGAAGACCTCATACATGTTCACTCATGCAGAACATTTGTAATTAAAAGTAATTAAAAGTAATTCTACAGTATATAAATGACAAATCCTGATAGTGGAAGACTCATCTTTTTTTGTGAGTCTGTTTCTTCTGCTGCAGATCTGTCAGGCAATTTGAGCTACAATGTAAAGTGTTTTAGACATTAACACTAGGGCTTCATATATTAAAAGAAAATGAATTCTTCCATTGACATCAGAGGATAGACTTAATCCACAGGTACCAGTGTTGGAGTCTTTCTGCTGTTTTACAGGCAGACCTCATATGCAGGCTGTGCCCACTAGAAGCTGTAATCTGCTTGTGTGAAGTCTCATGTCCACATTGTGAGTGGAGAAACTGATTGATGCATCCATCAAAGAGTAACTATTTTTCTGAAGTGTACTAGTTTCAAAGCAATTCAGGCCCCAGCATCACAAGGGTTAGAATGTTTGCAAAGGTAATTGTAACGTTTCATTCAGAAGATGTGTCTCATTTTCCCTTTAACCTGCCAGTCTTCAGTTTCCTTATGTAAAGTTTTGAAAGAACTTAATGTGTAAACTTTGTATTTGTGCAAGATATAAATAATAAGAAATCAAGTTCAAATATTTGTATCAAGGGGTTTAACGGAGACTTAAGCAGAAAATAGATCCTCAAATAGCTTCACAAATTGAACGGAAAGGACTGAAAAATGGGAAATGTGTTTACTCTTGAATTGTTTTCCTGTCCTTACAGTGCACTGGAGATGATTCACAGAATTCACATGATTCACAGAATTCACAGAATTGCAGAACATTAAAGCTTGGAAGGGTTCTCAAAAGGATCGTCTAGTCCAATCATCTCAACACAGTAGGATCACCCAGATCAAGTTACACAGGAACACATCCAGGCAGGTTTTAAATATCTCCAGAGAAGGAGACTCCACAACTTCCCTGGGCAGCCTGTTCCAGTGCTCTGTCACCCTCACTGGGAAGACGTTCCTTCTCATATTTTGTGGAACCTCCTATGTTCCCAGTTACACCCATTGCCCCTTGTCCTATCATTAGATGACATTGAGAAGAGCCTGGGTCCATTGTCCTGACAACCACCTTTCACAGATTTATAAACATTAGTGCGGTCACCCTTCAGTTTCCTCTGCTCCAAGCTAAACAGACCCAGCTCCCTCAGCCTTTCCTCATCAGGGAGCTGTTCTACTTCCTTCATCAACTTTGTTGCTCTGCACTGGACTCTCTCCACCAGTTCTGTGTCTTTCTGGAACTGATAGCTTCAGCTCAGGCTTAACTCAGAGATAATTTGCAGTATAAAAGCACTAAGATTGCACAGAAAACAGAGGCTGTTGAGGCTTCTCATTTGAGAAGCAGAATGTAATCTCAAAGTAAGAACTAGTTTCAGTCTGGATATACCAAGAAATAAGAGTCTTTCTATGAAGCTTGGCAGGACTATACATGGGAAATAGACATTAATTATCTAATGTTATCAGGTCACTTCAATATTCATAGTTAGACAAGAAGAAATGTGCCCTGTAGAATAGTAATGATATATGATGAAGGACAGAAGCAAATGCAGGAGATAGGAAATACTAATGATCCTTCAATGAAAGATGTTTACGGGGCCAGTTTCTCTTGTTCAAGGAAGGTGCCTTCAAATATAAATATATTAGAAAGTTCTTAAACTCCTCTTGTACATCTTTCTTGAAGAAAAGTTTCACTTACTCTGAAAGCCATAAGACATGGCAGAAAGCTGAAGATTATATAAAAAAGCTTAGATGAGAAATTTAGTGGGGAATTTCAGAAATGTGTCTCTTTTAGAATGTCTACATCCTCCCTCTAGCACTCTTCAAGGTATATGAAAAATCAAAGAGTTGGTGTTAGTATCATACAAACATAAATATAACATTAATCTTAGTAGGGATTCCTCTCAGATATGTTGCTTCAGGTATTTATTCCTATAACCAATCTTCAAGATTCAGAGCAGATCTCCAATGCTAATGTTACTGAGTTACAGTTGCAAGGCCTCAGTAAGTCTGGAAAGTACCAGAACAGTCTTGCATAAGAAGAGATGTTGTAAACGCAGAAAATGGCCTAATTCAGACCAGGAGTACCACGCAGATCATAATACCATATCTAGTAAGTCATACATAGGGAAGGGATGAGAAATACTATAAAGATTCTTTGTTTTGCTTGGGGGGTTTTGAGTTGGGGAAATAATGTGGAGTGCTTTTTGCCCTCAGCCTCCAGCACTTTGTGGTTCTGGAACAGCCTGAGCTGGAAGAACTATATTTGCACTTAAAAAGTAAGAGGACTCTTCCTGTGGTTAGAAAGGTACTTTTGTACATGCTTTTTTGAAAGCTGCTTGTCAGAGCAACGTTTACAAACACCATTTGCTGCCCAGTATTAACAAGAGAGCAGGCTCACTGGGTAAAAATCCTGATCTGGGAAAGACTAATCTCTTCCTAAGCACTGCACTTCTCTACTTCTTATGAATGACATTCCTCTCACCTTTCCACTCTATAGTCTGTATTCATAGTACTTCCACGTTATCAAGAACGGTTTTAAAAGTAATCTGTTTCCATGATGAAAGTTCCTCATGGAGAAATACATGAAAAGCAAGAAATGCAACCTTTTTGTAATAGTTTTCTTAAGATATTAGTTAACTTCCTTTCAAAAGTGAGAAATATTTGTGAAAAAATTTGGTAAGGTCAAATAAGACCAATTTTTGGAGGGACACTTAAAACCTAATTGGGTTGTAAGTGCACAAAATGTTGGTAGCTAACATGGTTATTATGACTGGGTGTTGATCTAAGGATAAGAGTAGGGCCCCAAAACACTTAAGAGACAGAAGAAATATGCCTTTATCAAGATCAAGAATATTGGATAATTCACATGAAAGATATTTGAAGGGGAAAGTAACATAAGCATGCAGCACATAATGTCTGAAGTTAGTGCAAACCAGACAAGAACAGTGGCGTTTAGCCACCAAAACCACCATTTTCCCCATAGAAAGGTTTTTTTTTTTCAATTGTTTTGTTATTTTTTACAGGAATTTGCTCCCCACCCTACTAGCTAAGAAGATCCCACTATTACTTGAACATCAGGGCATATTGCCAGGTCAGCTTTCCCAGGCTTTTCAAACAGAGGTTAGTTCCTGCTCTCTTCATGTCTTAACAAGCAGAAGACACACTTTATCTGCTTAAAATAACTTACCACAATGTGGGGTTTTTTTAACTTATTATTATTTTCAAGCTTAAAGCCATCAAAACATAGTCAAGAATTTATTATTTTCTATTATTATTTAATTAAAGAAAGCTTTGCCTAAACAGACAACAAGGAATACTGTTCTCCACAGAGGTTACACAGAAGGTCAGTTTCATTATATAGCAGTCCATATTGACTTCAGCTTTTACAAACCAAACAAAGCCGAATCAAGCACATCCCTAACACTGGTGGTGGACAGAGTGGAGCGTTATCTGCCCAACTGCTCGATTACAATCACACTACTTAAGATGGAAATAAGCATTTTGGTGCTTCCACACTATAACATGCCCACTTAGATTGTACTCATCTGATTATTAGCTACAGAAATCATCCCACTATGAACTGCTGCATGTGTTATCCACAACTCGGTCATATCACTCAATAGAGCAATTCTCTGCCCACATTTAGCACTGCCAAATGAAGTAGGCTGTTCACTAAGCTCCTGAGGAAAGAGCTGCATTAACACACTCCTTCTCTCAAAAAAGAAGAAAAAACCCAGTAAAAATACAAATACTGAAAAAAAAACCTGTCTTACATTATTTTGTCCACCAACTGAGCCTCCATAATATCTGTTAGCAAACTTGGTGTAGGGGAAAAAATGCTCCTGTTAGTCCTCAGATTAAAATCCTGCCCTAACAAACTATGGTTGTCTTGAGGGTCTATTACGTATTTAGCAGTTAGCAGCTCACCTTGTAATTTGCCATTAAGCACTAAAAAGATACCAACCTAAAGAGAAAGTGGGCATGAAAGACAATGAATGATTCTTGGGTTTTCCTATCCGTAATATGTCAGTGGTGTTATGACCCAGCTAGTTGATCTTTACTAGATTCAGTAAATGAACTAAAGGTATTAATAGGACATTTCAGGGTACACTGCTGTCAGTGTAAAGTGCTGTGAAATTTGCCATGCTGACTTGATACTCTGCTGCAGTGTTATCTACTGAAGACATTGCGTCATCCTTCGCTGTCCTTTGAAGGCATGCAATGTAGCAAGATCTTTCAGTAACTCTTCCAAACATATGAGAGTGACTCAGATCTGCTCTCTTAGTGAAGCTGGCCATTATGTAAACACCCAGCTTTCAGCTGTGCATCAAGAAGACAGCACTACTTGCTTTTAGAACCACATTTTTTCCATAAGATAAAATTCAGAGGCTGGGAGTGATTGAATATTCTTCTTCTCTGGTACTTGAGTTCTCTCTTTATAACCCCCTATTACAGAAGTTGATAAATTAAGGTTGAGCAGCCTAAATACAATAGTTTATTAGAATTAAAAGTAAGATTAACTCACTTAAATGTGGGTGTTTTTTAACCTATCATCCAAAGAGCCATGTTCAAGAACTAGGTTTAGCAGAAAGTTTCACATTTTAAAATGCCTTGAATGCAATTAATGTCTAGAGTATGATTTGGGGTTAAATGCCAGTGACACATTTTGTCAAAATGGAATTTATTAATTTTGCCTCAGACAAGCCTTTGTAGGTCACATATCTTTTCCTGCCCAGGCTGCTGGAAGCTGCCATGGTTTTCCCTGTCATTTCCTAACAATACAAATAAGCAAGGTAGATTATACTCTTGTTGCCAAAATAATTCCTGTGGCCCATGCTGAAATATTCTGGGCTACTTTGTATTGCTGGAGAGCAAATCACATTAACTTCAAATTACAGAAATTCTCACAGTTTACTCACATGTAAGTATTTAGCTCTATTGACATGAAGTCTACAGTTTTGCAGTACAAATCATTGCCAGTTCTCAAGCCCGCTGACTCGCTGACTCATACTGAATCATATCCAGTGGTTCCAACTGTTTTTAACCTTTGTGCCTTCTCTGCCTCGAGTTAACAACTCAAACATTCTGTACTAGCAAACCAAAGACCACTGCACACGAACACGACAAGGATGCATGCATACCTTACATGTTTGCATTCAGTTTTTTTTCTTAAACCCTCCCCTAGGTTTAGTTGAATTCATTAAAAACTCTGCATGTCAACAGTTACAAGAAAAATGTCCCCTCTTGCTTCCCCCTCCCTCTTTTGGTTTTTTGGCCTCATCTCAACAACTTTGTCACTCTCTTTTTATCCACCCAAAATAAAATCAACTATTAGCATAGCAATCTATTGCTTTTAGCTGTTACTGCTATTGTCATAGCATCAAACTCTGCTGAGAAAACACTGCAGGATATTCACTTCATTTGTGAAATACTTAGAGGTGAAATTTTTATGGAAACAGTCCTGACTGGAACCACACAAGGCTTTCTGCAGAGCATCATCACTTAGTCACATAATTCCCAAATATCTCCACTTACCCTTCTGAGTAAGTCATGACAAGTACACAAACCTTGGACTTAGAAAGAGGAATCTGTTTTGTTGAAGTTCAGAGCAGAATTGGCAATGGGGTAGAAAACATTTCCCACTTTCCCATTCACATGCTTTACAGGATCATAGCTAGAAAGGCTCTCCATGTTCTATGCTTTATTCTCTTTCTGCAAATGAGAGAAGGAAAATTTTCAACACCCACTAACACATCATATTGCTCTTTGACTTTTGAGGTGCTATTCAACACTCCTGTGGGACTCCATTTTATGTCCTGCTAATAATTCAAATAATAATGCTAGGCAGTATAATCCAAAGCAAGTAACAAGAGAAATGTCATCCAGAGATCAGAACATTAGAATTTCCATTCTTTTTCAGAATGGAGAAAAAAATGAGCTGCTATTTCTGATAACATTTGTTAGAAGTCTACCTCAAAAAAGAAAGAATTTTCTTCAATATAGAGAATTTTTCTTCCAAGAAGTTCCAAAGTTTTCCTCCGGCTAACTTTGGTCTGATCACACCAAACTCAACTTAGTGTTTTACCTCATCACCTAACATTCTGGCTTGACATCACTATCACTCATTTCAGAGCTCACAGTAAAAGAACCTAATTATCATGTCCATTACAATTAGGAAAAGAATAAATATGGAGTAAACCATGAAGACTGGACAGAAAGAATATACAGCTGAACAGAAACACACACTATGGGTGTCCCAGACTGAGACGTCCCTTTTCCTATCTGTTCACTACAGCATGAAAACCGCAAAGTTTCCAGCACAGCAGTTTTACCTATCTAAATTCTTGGCATGCACGAATGCACAGACAGATGGAAAAGAAGAGCTTTTAGTTTCAAATTTCCAGTTCTTCGTTTTACATTCACTTTTCATCTGTGTCTACAGAGATCACACATGGCGCTGTACTGAACACAGCAGTCAGCTTGCCCTGAGAGTGCGGTCAAGAGAGACGGTGTTACCTCAAGGGTCAGCAGAAAGAAGTTTTAATCTAAATTCTATTGTTTGCTGAAATGGACCGAGTTCTTCCCTCAACTGTGGATGCAGGAATTGGCATACTGGAAATGGTGGACTGGCATGGAAGCAAACAGAGACCGCTACTTTAAAATCCCTGCTGACACAGAGGCATTCAGCCTTCTCTCTGTCTGTTGCTACTATTATAACACATTTGCTCATCAGAGCAAGATATCTCACCCACCTTCATTTTTAGATTGATGTCCAGGTAGAAAGCCTTATTTGTTATTCCTTTCATCCCTTTCCATGTTCAGCCTTCCTGACTTCTTCTCTACACAGCCAGGCAGTGTTCCTATACTCTTTCCAGGATACTTGTCCCAGTATCCACTGCCTGTGCAGTTCCTTCTTGTCTTTTAATTTGATCTGTCAGTGAGAAGGGACTGAGGGCACTGCACCGCAGCTCTGAGAAGGAATTCAGGATCAAAGAACAACTTCACAGGAGCGGAACAGCTTCAGTGTGGGTAAGTCTGCATGGAAGTAGGCAGGGACGGTACTAAAACATTCTTATAGGTCCCTAGCTGTGAGTAGGGGAACTACCAAAATGGTAGGTACTTACACTAAGACCAAAACCGCTCTCCCATCTGAGAGTGCCCCGGTTATGTCTGAAGCATCCATCCAGACAGAAGTGGTAACAGAGGAAAACTTCGCACAAGCATCAGGCTGTGGTGACTGCCCAACCACCTCTCCTGTATAATGGCAAGTTCCTACCTGAGGTGTGCATAGGTTCATGACCTGTTACAGGTAACAGTTAGTAGATGTGCAATCTTGGTAGTGCTGAGACAGGGACAGCTGGGTGGTTTCATACACATGTTGTTGCTGAGGGCACTGCTGTGAACGAGGCAATTTGGACAGTGGTGACCCACAAAAGTAGGGCCTCCCCTTCAGCTTCACCCTCCACAATTACAGCCTCTAACAGATATGATATTTTAGCTGATGTAGACACCCAAGATCAAGGGCTGTAGGAAGTAACCACTCGGTGGCAGCACTCGGTGGATACTGTGAAAAGAAAATACAGGTACTTGCAGTGGGTGACTGTCTGTAACAGGCCCTGAGAAACTCATCTGCCAACACAATAGTGCATCTTGAGAGGCCTACTGCCTAGGAGCTAAAAGCAGAAACATTACTGAGAGGGTACCAAGTCTGATCAAATACACAGACTACTACCCCCTGTTATGCTTTCATGTGAGCACGAATGACAGAGAAAAGCAGAAACTGAGAACAGTGAAGGAGGACTACATAGTCCTAGAGTTACAGGTTAAAAAAAAAAGGTGCACAAGTTACCTGATCAATTGGAAGAAAGGATGTAGCCAGAAATAGATGTATAGCGCATATATGAGGTTGGTGATGTCATGAGGATTTGAATTTTTACAACAATCATAGAATAATAGAATCATAGAATCATCAGGACATCCTTTAGTGATTATAAGCTGCTGGGGAGGGATGGAATATAACTGTCTAGAAAATATAGGGAAGAAGAAAAGGGAATATTTAGTAGCAGGCTGGCCAACTTGGAGAAACAAGATTTAAATGAAGGTCCCTACTCTGGGGAGTGGGCTCCAAAAGGGAAATTCTCAGGTTCATATGCTCATGTGGGGAATACACCAAGGAAAGCACCAGAAGGCAAAAAGGCAAACCACCCCAGGACTGTAAACAACTATTTTATATCCTCCTACTCCCCTCCAGGAAAACCTGCATGCTCTACTCTTTGAAATGCTTCTACACTAACACATGCAGTATGGGGAACAAGTCGGAACAACTAGAGATCTGTGTGTGGTTGCAGGGCTGGGATGTCATTCAGGTTACTGAGACATGGTGGAGTGGCTTGAACAATGGGAATGCTGTTGTGGATGACTGCGTGTTAGCCAAGAGAGACAGGCTAATCAGGCGGGGTGGTGGAGTGGCTCTTTATGTGAAAGAGCACCTGAAATGTACTAAACTCTGTCCAGGAGAGAATGAGGAACCACGTGAGATCTTATGGGTAAGAATCAAGGGCAGGCTTATATGTGTGACATAGTTGTGAGTGTTCACTACAGGCCATTTGTCCAGGATGAGAAGGTCAATGAGGCCTTCTACAGCCAGCTGAAATCAGCCTCCCTCACAATCTTAGGCCTCAACCCCAATATCTTTTGGACAGGTAATGCAGGCTCAGTCCAGGAGTTTCCTACAGTGCACTGAGAATAACTTTCCAATACAAGTCGTGGAGGAACCTACAAAGAGGGTTCCTTGTATTTAGAAACATAGAAGGATTTGCTGGGGATGTGAAAGCTGGGGGAGTCATAGAATCATAGAATCATTAGGGGTTGGAAGGGACCTTGAAAGATCATCTAGTCCAATCTCCCTGCCACAGCAGGATCACCTAGACCAAGTGACACAGGAACACATCCAAGCGAGTTTGAATATCTCCAGTGAAGGAGACTCTACAACTCCCTTGGGCAGCCTGTTCCAGTGCTCTGTCATACTCACAGTGAAGAAGTTCCTTCTGATACTTACATGGAACTGCCTATGTTCCAGCTTACACCCAAAGAGACAAAGCTGAAAAAATTACTCACAAATAGGTATCACACCAGGATTTTCTGTGCTATTGACAGCTTTCCTTGGAGGACCTGTCTCACAGAAGAAACCCACAACCCTACCTTCAACCTTAGCTTCCTTGACCTGGCACAATGACTTCCAATCCAGTTTCCCACAGGAGAAAACTGACATTTTGTCCACCAAAAGGATTTTCTGGTTTTGTTCTTTCCTTTTGTCCCTTTTTTGCATTTTCTCGTATCAAAAGAAACACAAAAAAATCCACCAGAGTTTTCCTTTCTTGATCTGCAACATACAATCTTCCCTACAAAGCTAAGCTACACATCACAGCCCAGCTCTACCTCCTACCAACATGACTCACTCTGTCATTATTCATGCCAAAACAACTACTGCCTCCGTATTTATTTTGTCTCAAGCCTTCTTTCTCCAAGGAAACTTTGAAATGAAATAATTTTTCTTCAAGATAGAGATGCTCAAAGGCATTTTCTCTATTTTCTTTCTTCAGAGAAGTCAATTCCTTTTCCTTGAGGCTATCCTGTGACCATTTCCCATCTGGATCTAATAGGGGTAAAGTGGCTTTCAGCTAAGAGAGATCATCTCAAGGAGCAGCTGCTAATCTAAGGCAGACCCATGGGCGGTTCCTCCTGCCAACTCAGCTAGCTTGCAATGTCTTAGCAGCACCAGCTGCAGCACAACTTACGTGGATGCTGGAGACATCAAACATTTCATTTAGATTGATATATACATATAATCAGCAGTGCATTAAGTCAACCAAGTAGGTCAGGTAGTCACATCCCTTTCCACTGTATGACCAGATTTTTGGTGTCTGCAGTGGCATTTGATTAGATGACCAACTGAGCCTCTCTAAACAGAATGTTCCCAATTAGAATAATTGAGAAAATAAAAATGGATTCAATAAATAACATCAAGTCTTCCGTAGGAGTCATCACTGAAATTAATTTGCTGTCACAATTTTGTTATTTCTCCCATCCTGTTTCCGGCAGAGTTGTGGTTTACACTGGTAAAAGGCTCAAACCAGTTCTCAAGAGGAATAGATTGCACAGTAAGAATTATTATTTCCATACGTGTGCCTCCCTGCACTATATGCCACCAGAACAATATTCACCATAAGCAAAGTTTTAAGCCACAAACTACATTCCAGTTTCCTCTTTCATCACTGTCTAGATGGTGCTGAAAGAGAAGCAAAACTACATGGTCTTAACTGTCTGCAAAATCCTACTGAATCCACCATGTTGTCAAAAACTGATCTATCCTCCTTCACTGCTCCTAAAGAACAGAACTAATTCATTACAGCTCTAGCATCCTCTTTACCTACCCTCCCTCACGCACCAGTGCTGTTTTTTGCCACTTGGTCCTAAACAACCAAAAAGTAGGTTTTAATGGTATCCTTGAGAGCATTTCTGACCAAGACTTGGGGTGAGCATAGAATGGAACAGCTAGTCGGATCACTGTTTCCTGCCCTCTGCAAAGCAGAAGTTGAACTGTCTTAGTTTTTTGGTGAGTTTTCGTACAGTAAAACCAGTCACCAATTTTTGGCTTGCCTCAAAACACAGCGCTGCAAATTCCAGATGAGAGCTTGCAACTCAGCTGCCTTGCATTAGTGCTGAGGTGACACTTTGAGGTTGTAACCTCATCAGTCTCTGCAAAGCATATCCACACATGAATCAGAGCATTAATAAAGCATTTTAGAAGACAAACACATGGAAGTTGTTTGAACTAATAGATAAGCATAACTTCTAGCACTCGCCAACCTTTGTCACTGATCTGTTTGACCCATTTTCAGCCACAATTTAGGACTGATGTTTCATGGCATTCAGATTTCTGAGCTGTCTTTAAAATGTACTGTTCTCTAAAAGTGCTAGTTCTTTCTTATTTTAGTTTTTTATTATAAATGTACTGTACAATTTGTTGATTTCAATGTGTTTGGGTTTTGGGCTTCTTTTTGCTTCGTTCTTTAGACATAACAAAATTCAGGAATTAAGGAAATGTTCTGGAGGGAAATGTGCTGTATTCAGTGCATATTGTACTATCTTTGTATGTTCTTGGAAGTTTCTAAGACTGGAGGGTACAAAGCAATGAGTGACCTGACCTGATCTCACAGCTAAATCTACATTGAGTTGGATGTTAGAATAAAAATCTTCTGAGATTCCCTGCAACCTTGATCATTCTGTAAATTTATACCTTTTTTTGTCATTCTAATTTCATGACGAGTGCCTACTTCTGCGTTAAACAATAGAACTAACATATGTAACTTATTGTTTGGTATTTTTCTCTCTCCCCAGGGAAGAAGTAGGGGAGGATTTTCTATTGGCAGAATATGTTTCATTTGTTTGTTCTTTGTTGTTATGTGTTTGTAACAGAAAACACAAGGTCAGAGTAATGCTTCATGGAATCAGAGTAGAAGGTATGATCAATATAATGGTCCTCAGGAAAACCATGAGTTCCTCAGAAGTCTAGGAAAGATCCGGCCTCTTTATGCTACAAAAGCATGGTAAGATATGTTTTGCTGTCTGAATTTGTTTGTAACAATCTTAGGAAACTTTAATTGTGAAATCTAAGAGAGTACCACTCTGTTCTGAAGGTGACAGAGCATCTATGATTTTACATGCATGTCCAAGATTAATGAGGATTAAAGAAGTAAAAATTTGAACATCAACCATGAGATGGTATATCACAGAATCACACAATATTAGGGATTGGAAGGGACCTCAAAAGATTATCTAGTCCAATGTCCCTGCCACAGCAGGATCACCTAGACTAAGTTGCACAGGAACGTATCCAGGCGGGTTTTAAATATCTCCAGTGAAGGAGACTCCACAACCACCCTGGGCAGCCTGTTCCAGTGCTCCGTCACCCTCAATGGGAAGAAGTTACAGAACCTACTATGTACTAGTTTAAACCCATTGCCCCTTGTCCTATCACTAGATAACATTGAGCAGAGCCCGGCTTTACCCTCCTGACACCCACCCCTCACATATTTACAGACAATAATGAGGTCACCCCTCAGTCTACTCTTCTCCAAGAAAAAGACACCCAACTCCCTCAGCCTTTCCTCATCCAGGAGTTGCTCCACTTCCTTTATCATCCTCATTGTTTTCTGCTGGACACCCACCACTAGCTCTATGTCCTTCTTGAACTTAGGGGCCCGGAACTGGACACAATTCTCCAGATGCAGTCTCATCAGGGCAGAGTAGAGAGGGAGAAGAACCTCTCTTGCTCTGCTAACCACCCCTCTTCTGATCCACCCAGGATGCCATTGGCCCTCTTGGCCACAAGAGCACATTGCTGGCTCATGGTCATCCTGCTGTCCACCAGGACCCCCACATCCCTTTCTCCTACATTGCCCTCTAACAGCTCAGTCCCCAGCCTATACCGGTAGCTGGGGTTGTTCTTGCCCAGATGCAAGACTCTACACTTATCCTTGTTCATTAAATTTCTCTCTGCCCAGCTCTCCAGACTGTTCAGATCTTGCTGAATGGCAGAACAGCCGGCAGGGGAGTCGGTGACACCACCCAGCTTTGTGTCATCAGCAAACTTGCTGACAGTGCACCCTAATCCCTCATCCAAGTCATTAATAAATAGATTGAATTCTGGTCCGGTCATAGTACCCACCCTTGCGGGACTGCACCAGATACATGCATCCAACTAGACTCTGTCCCATTGACCACTACTGTCTGGTTTCTTTCCTGCAGCCAGTTCACTATCCAACTCACTACCCAATCATCTGGCCCACACTGCCTCAGTTTGGCTGTGAGGATGCTGTGGGAGACTCAAGTCAAGATAGATTACATCCACTGCTCTGCCATCACCTATCCATCCGTTTATGCCCTCATAAACGGCTATCAGGTTGGTTAAGCATGATGTCCCTTCGGTGAAAATGGCAAGTTGAATTACATTTCAAATTGAGGAGTCTATGTGTTGGCTGCAAATACATCATAATAGCTTCTGTCTACTGTCCTTACCAGTTACTAGGTTGAATAGCTTCAACAAGTTGGTTTTGGACATATGATATAGGATTATGACTGCCTGAACTTTCCTTACTAATACAATACTTATTTTATCTCCTCACACACTTGCTAAACTTCATCCATGCTGAAAGTTTTCTGTACCTGCAATAAATATTTTGGCAAAATTTCACCCACAAAACATAGATAAGGACAGGGTATGATATGCTTTGTCCTTGCTCTTCTGTAAAAATCCTGGCAATCTTATTCTTAGAGAGAATGTTAAGGAAATTCTCACATTTTACTGAAGACAAATATATTTGATTTTCTGTTTCTGTGAGAATACACCCTCAAACAATATATATATATATTAGTTACTATGAGGTTTCTACCTTTGTTTTGTAATCTCGTCTCTCCAGAACATGCATTCACTGTTGCCAAATATCAGGAATATTCTTCAGTAAAGAAATAAAAACACATTTATTTTGTACACAGTAGGTTCTCTCTTCTGAATGAAGGAAGCAGCTTAATAAAATGCTGAAGGGAAAAGTGCCAACAAGTTAAACTGCAAAATTAATGGGTTTTAATGGAGTCAGGGAGAGATGGAAAAGGAGACAAAAACTTGAGTGAAGCTCAGAAAGATGTGACATGTAGTCCTTGATCCAGGTTGACTTTTAGATGTAAGAGAAAAGGCTTTGTAAATAGATCTTCAATATAAAGCAATTGCTATTATTTACTATTGGGGCCACACGAATAAATCAGAGACAAGCAGCCAACTACTATAGCCTTTAGTAGTTTTGTGGCTCAGTGTAGAGACATCAAGGTATTCAGGATAGGGCTGTAATGACCCTGCATTCTGGACCTTATATGCACCTTAAACTTAAGGTATATACTACTGGAATAAATAATAGCTGTCAACAGACATAGTGATTAAAAATATTGTTGTAGTTTGAAAATTACCAGAATTTTCAGATGTACAGATTTGTGCTTTCATGAAGAAAAAGTTATGTTGCTTTAATAGGACACCCACCCAGTGACATGTCCTGGGGGGAGGTGACACTGTCCCAAGTACCTACCCTTAAGTGGTGTCACTAGGTGAGAATGTAAAAGGGGACAGTGATTGAGCCCTACCTCTTTTTGTGCAGGGCTTCCAGCCCAGCACAGGACAGCTGCCCCATGCTAATCCCCGCAACTTCGAGGGCAGTGGTAGGGGGAAAGCCAGGCCCGGTGCCAACTCTGGCTTGGCAGCAGTGACCCCGGGTCACCGCGGCACCCAGTGGCTCCATCCCTCATTTCCCCTATCAGAGACAGGACGAAGTGGGCTCAGCTCCCATAAACGACAGGGTGAAAGATGACAGTTCTGCACAACGCCAAGCCCAGCCTGGACCCTGGACCCCAGGCCCCAGCCCCACTCCTAGTGCGAGGAGGAGAAGCAATACCTCAGTACTGATTTACCACCTTCCCCCCACCACAGAGAAGCCATTAGGTAACTCATAGTGAGTTGAAGGGATTCCTCTTTTTCCTCCTGGAGCTGAGACTGGAGGAGAGAGGAGAGGCGAGGGTCGTGGAAAACCCTCTCGGCCACGTTTGCACAGTGTGGGAGGGCCCTGCTGATGCGGCCATGTGGTCAGTGTCCATCTTGGGTCCCACACGTGGCCGAGGCAATGTGGCCGTCACCACCATTTTAGAGAGCACTGATCAGCAGGAAGAGAGACTGTTTGTCATTTCTGCCAGTGATGAAACTTGGGAATGCTCAAGTAATGGGAAGAAATCCTCTGTGCTTAGCTGAATAAAGCAGAAGGACTTGAGAATCCTTAAACATTGGACATGAAAGACACAGTCTGGTTTATTTGTTTGAAAGCATGTCTCCTGCATAGAGTTCAGGTTCTGAGGAATCAGACCTGCCTGATGAACGTTGAGCTGGAGAGGCTACATTGAAGAATTGAAGAATTCACCAGTCTGGACAGTCTGGGTGCTGCTGTTCCCAGAGGATGACACATGAATAATAGAGAGGGTGGTGGTACTAATCTCTGACTGACATGTTCTTTTTCCCACAGATCTCTAATGTGGAAAAAGACCAAAGGACCAATATGATAGTGATCTCCCATTTACTTTTTCTCAGAATATGTGATGGCATTTGTGACACAGTTTCTAGTTTGTGTACACTAACTTGCTTAACCTTTTCTTCTTTTCTGTGTGTCAGTTATAGCGTTAATAAACTCTTTTCCATTTTACCTAAGCTATCCATTGATTGGCAAATTCTATCCAAGATCTCATCAAGACCTAACTGCTTTGTTTTCTTTTCCTTTACCTTTGATTTTAGTCTTGAACCCACCACACACATGAATTCAGCAGAGGGGGAAAAAAATCAATACAAAGCCAAGGATTAGAGGATGTTGCTATACATGCAGACGAGGTTGGACACGTCCTTAATTAGGCATGTTCTTGTTAGAACCTGGATTGCTTTAATTGTTCTCTAAGAGACCAGCAAAATTGTGCTTTACTTTCTAAATAAAATTCTCATTTTCAGCTCTGTAACACTGATACACAGCATAGCACTGGTAATATTGCACAGTTTAGCATACTATAATTCTTTAAATGGCTGGTTCCCACTGATTTGCTGTTTACTAAAAACACCATTTCTGTCATCATTACAGAGTGATTTGCAGAACAGACAATTGTAAGGATCACTTGCAAAATCTGAAGATCCTGTTTACGTGCATGATGAATTCTTGAAGTAGCTAATATCCATGAACTTGAAATACCAGAAGAAAATCAAGTACAGGCAACCTAGGCTATGATTTGAACTGCCAGTACCCATTAGGCTTAGAACTGCCTGGATTGCCACTCTAAGGTATATCAATGGCCACCATATTACACTGACATTAGTGAGAAAAGATACTTTTCCTAAACTTGCCTTGAATTCTCTCCACCTCTAAAATTTACTGAAGCCAAATTTCAAATGTAAATTGCATTTATTTCAACTACATTACATTTGAAATCATAAAATTAATTATTCATAATGTTTCCTGTGAAACTTGGGAAAATTATGCTTTATTATGTTATTTCATAGAATTACATTACACAGAACAATAGGGTATTAGTCTTCATTATGAATTTGTTTCAAGCAATATGTGAAAGTGATTGTATAAGTCTTAAAAAAGGCAAATAAATATTATGGTCTTGTTTCCAGAGATTTAGAAAATGTACAATTGTTACTACTCATATTACAATTATGATGAGAAAATATTTTAAAGCAGATTTCTATTTTCTCAACTTTGAAACAAAGGTTATTGAGTAAATGATCATTTAATTTTGTAACAATGTAAGTTTTCCCAAGCTTTGGGGCAAAACAAATCTGAATCAGCCCTGAAAGAAATGAGACACTGCTGACTTAATCAGAAACAACATACACAAGTAGCACTTGTGCAACCAGAAGAAGGTAACGCAGACGTCATGCTTCCTTGGACAAAAGTCAAAAAAATAGGAAAATTCTCATTGTTTTCTTATTACTGTGGTTGCTTGCTGCGATGCTGTAAATTGTGTTAGAGTGAGTAGCAGGCAAATGGATATAAAAGGTGAATGTCAGCTCCCTATTTCAGACTGTGGTATGCAATTCTGTCCTAATTTCATATCTTGCAAGATATTTTAGACAAGACCCTCTTAATACTGTGAACAGAAGCCAAAAACATGTTGGTGGAACATTAATAAAACTGAAACCAGTTGTTATTAAGGCTACTTGCATTGGAAACAAACAGGTGGTTGAAACAGTAGCCGTAATAGAAAACACATCCTTAAACTTGATTACATGGGACAAGTTGTCAAGAGTCACTGTCCTATATCCTATCTTCCTGTAATTGTAGATCATGCTTCTGAAAAGATAGTCTAGAAAAGAAAGAGTTGTTCTTATTGACACACTCAACAGATATTTTCTTCTCACTTAACTTTTCACTTCTTCCCTACTTAAATGAGATTATAGAGAAATAGGATATATGGATCAAATATTCTTTTAAAGTATTTGTGATTTATTCAACCAGAACTCTGATAATTAAGTTGCACTTAAAGACAAGGATTATTTTATTATTTTTACAATGACAGCTGTATGTTTGCATAATCATGTTTATACTGCTTCTACTTCCAAAGCAACATCAAGATAGTCTCTGTTTCATCATTTGCTTACAAAGCACAGGCTAAAAATATATGGAACGGTTTGTCTCTCCTTTGACTAATTTATAAATTTCTTCTATACAAAAACCCACACCCGTACCCATGCTTCTGACCTGTGCATCTCATTATCTGACATTATCAAATCCCATGGTAGTGTAAAAGACATTTCACTGTGAATATCAGAAGTACTGTTGCTCACACAATCTTGTGGATGGAAGAATTCCTTAGTAAGTAAACTCCTGAAGATTTATTATAATTAAAAATTGTAATAAATACTGGTAAAAAACCCCACATCTATATTCCACATTGTTCCTATCAATATCATCACAAACTAAGCACATGACAGTTAGAATGCCTATCTCTTTGACCAAGAAGTTAAAAAGTTTGTTCACACAAAGGTAAGGTCTTCTTATATTGAATAGAAGCAAAAGATAAGCAAACTACATTAGAAAAGTATCACTTATTTGTAGACAGATATTCATCTGTGTCTCTGACTGGAAAAATAGTTCTACCTGAAACAGCAGAAACTTCATGTCAACTCACAGAATATAGAATTGATTACATTGGAAGAGACCTTAGACATCATCTGCTCTAACCTCACCTCATCAAACCTGGCCTAGAACACCTCCAGGGAAGATGCATTCACAGCCTCTCTGGGAAATGTATTCCAGAGTCTTCTGAAGAAGCTCTTCCTAAGAAGTTTTGGACACCAGAACTGGATGTAGTATTTGAGGTGGAGTCTCACAAGAGCAGAATAAAGGAGGTCACTCCCATCTCTTACCCTGCTGGTCACAGTTCTCTTGATGCATTCTGGGGTCCAGCTGGATTTCTGGGTGGCATGAGCATACTGTCAGCTTCTAATCAAGCAATATCCTCAAGTCTTTCACCTAAAGGCTAATCTCAGCCCACTCTGCACCCAGCCTGTAATTGTGCCTGAGTCCCAGATGTAGAGCCTTGCACTTGGACTTGTTGAACCTCATGCACTTTGCACTGTCCCACTTCTCAAACTTGTTAAGGATGGCCTCTCTTGCCTCCAGCATGTTGACCACACTACATAGCTTGGTGTCATCAGCAAACTTGCTGAGGGTGCACTCACTGCTGCTGTCCATGTCATTGATGAAGATGCTAAGCAACACTGGACCGAGAACAGACCCCTGATGAATTCGTGGTCTCCACCTGGACTTTGAACCATTGGTCACAACTCTTTGAGTGTGACCTTCCTTATCTACCAAGTAAATGACTAAAGTATTACTGTAAGACCATGGAAAATGCAAAAGAATGAACCATATATGTGTATAAACACACAACATTCCATCCATCCTGTCCTGACAAGCATGACGGATTACACAGTACTGCATGACAGGTATTTGTTTGACTAAATGATAATTTCTTTGTATTCATGTGGCTACACCTTGACCAGACTTCAGAGCTGGATCTTCCCTTTCACAGTTTGGCTGATTAGGCAAAAAGCTCGGTTGAGTCATCATCCCTGGATGTGTTTAAAGATTGTTTAGATGGGGTGTTGAGGGATATGGTTTAAGGATAACCTTTGTAGAGTAGGGTTGATGGATGGATTTGATGATTCCAAAGGTCTTTTCCAACCAGAGTGATTCTGTGATTATCCCAAACTTTTTCAACCTCATTCAAGCATTGTTGTTAACTGTAGATATCATTTCTAGACTTCTAGAATGAGACTATGTAAAAGGGTTTTTACCACAATATGCTGTTTTGTGGAAAATAAAAAATAAAGTGATTACACAAGTTATCTTGCAGAATCCTGGCCTTACAAAGCAGATCACAGAATTTTTTCTAAAACTAAAAATACTTAGTTTGATCTGCTGAATACTAATAAAATCTGTGGTGTGATTACACTGGCCAAAGAACATTATGATTATGAGCACTCATTATATGTAAACTAAAGGGCTGAATACTTTCTAACCGTAACATCCATTGCAAATATCATAGAATCATAGAATCATAGAATCACTACGGATCGGAAGGGACATCAGAAGATCATCTAGTCCAATCTCCCTGACACAGCAGGATCACCTAGACTAAGTCACACAGAAACATATTTGGGCAGGTCTTCAACATCTCCAGTGAAGGAGACTCCACGACCACCCTGGGCAGCCTGTTCCAGTGCTCCGTCACCCTCACTGGGAAAAAGTTCCTTCTCAGGTTGATGTGGAACCTCCTGTGTTCCAGCTGACACTCATTGCTCCTTGTCCTATCACTAGATGACAATCAGAAGAGCCCAGCTCCATCCTCCTGACACCCATCCTTCAAATATTTATAGACATTAATGAGGTCACCCCTCAGTCTACTCTTCTCCAAGATAAAGAGACCCAGCTCCCTCAGCCTCTCCTCACAAGGGAGGTGCTCCACCTCCTTCATCATCTTCGTTGCCCTATGCTGAACTCTCTCCAGCAGCTCCACATCCCTCTTGAACTGAGGAGCCCAGAACTGGACACAATAGTCCAGGTGTGGTCTCACCAGGGCAGAGTAGAGGGGGAGAAGAACCTCCCTTGATCTGATAACCACCCCTNCTCTGACTTCTACCCTGTAGCCAGTTTACAATCCACCTCACTACCCAAAAATCCAGGCCACACTGCCTCAATTTGTCTGCGAGGATGCTGTGAGAGACCGTGTCAAAAGCCTTGCTTAACTCAAGATAGAAGACATCCATGGCTCTGCTATCATCCACCTGGTTACGCCCTGATCAAAGGCTATGAGGTTGGTCAAGCATGACTTTCCCTTTGTGAAGCCATGCTGACTGTCCCTAATGACCCTCCTGTCCTTGATGTGCCTGGAAACAGCCTCTAGTACAAATAGTTCCATCACTTTCCTGGGATGGAGGTGAGGCTGACCGGTCTATAGTTACCCGGGTCTTCCTTCTTTCCCTTTTTCAAGATTGGGGTAACATTTGCTATTTTCCAGTCCCTAGGCACCTCTCCCGTTCCCCAGGACCTAGCTTGGTGATGTTTTTTGCATGCATGTTACATACTGTAAGCTTACATGATTATATTTGTATCCAATGTGTAGTAAAGAGTACTGACGGCCAATCCATCTGTTATTATTAAATATTTCACATACTTAAATTTACAGTTTAGAACACCATAAACTAATCTCTAGATCTGATCTGAGTGATTTCTGACTCTTCTCTTCCAATATCACTATCCTAAATAAGAATCCTACAGTATATTTTTAATCATTAGCCTCCACAGCATGGATCTCATCTCCCAGGTTTTGTTAATCATTGCCTCAGACAATATTCTTAAAAACTTTCTTGGAGGCTGTAGCGGGTTGAAACTCAAAGTGCTTTGCTCCTGGGTTTCGGCACCAATTTTTTGGTGGGTTCAGGATTCCAATTCAATATCAAAGAAAGGAAAGCAAAGCAGTGAGGTCTCGATGGCATCTCAGATAAAATTCACCAGACAAATGATGGCTTAGGGAAACTGCAGAAAGGTTTATTAACGCTAACTATATACAGAATGGGAGAAAAGGTTATGCAAGTCGGTGCACACAAACTGTGTCATTAATGCCATCACAGAACCTGAGAAAAATAGAATGGGAGGTCACCACAGTTTGGGCCTTGGATCTTCTTCCAATTTAGAGACCTGGGAAGGAGAGCATGTCAGTCCAGGATGGCCTGAGTTTCTCAGCGTCCACACCTGCATCCCTCGGTGCAGCCGCATGCATTTCAGCGTGGCTTCTCCAGCTCAATGCATAGGGATGGCCTGACTGCTCAGTGCCCACACCTGCATCCCTCGGTGCAGCTGCATGCGTTTCAAAGGACCCAGTCTCTGTCTTTCACATCCAAGGTTTGAAGATTCTCAAGTCCTCCTGCTTTCCTCAGCCAAGCACGAATGAGTTCTTCCCCAAACTTAAGCGCTGCCTGTCTTTTCTCAGCAGCGGAAATGACAAACAACCTCTCTATCTTGCTATTTTCCAATTCCTAGGCACCTCTCCCGTTCCCCGGGACCTAGCAAAGATGATGGACAGTGGCTTAGCAATGACTTCCGCTATCTCTCTTAGTACATGCGGGTGCATCCCATCAGGGCACTTGGATTTGTGTACATCCAGCTTGCTCAACATGTCCCTAACCCAGTCCTCATCAACCAAGGCAGCCTCATCTCTTGCCTCAACCTCCTCTGCATTCTGGGGCTTAATATCAAGACAATCCCTAGAAGTATAGACAAAGGCAAAGAAAGTGTTGAGTATCTCTGCCTTCTCTGCATCCTCTGTCTCCAGGGCACCCACCTCATTCAGCAGGGGACCTACATTACCTCTAGCTTTAGTTTTACCTGCTATGTATTTGAAGAAGCCCTTTTTGTTGTCCTTGACCTCTCTTGCAAGGTTGAATTCCAAGGAGGCCTTGACCTTTCTTGTTGCGTCCCTACACTCTCTTACCAGAGCCTTATAATCACCCCAAGTGGCCACCCCCTCCTTCCATCACCTATAGGCTTGCTTCTTCCTCTTCAGTTTGCCCAGTAGTTCCCTGGTTAGCCATGCAGATCTTTTGTCTCCCTTGCTTGTCTTATTCCTTGTTGGGATACTCATATCTTGTGCTGCAAGAAAGCGGTTCTTTGAATGTTCACCACCTATCCTGATCTCCCTTACCTGCCAGTACCCTGTCCCATGGGATTTCCACTAGCAGTTGCTTGAAAAGGCCAAAGTTGGCCCTCCTGGAGTCCAGAGTTGTAGTTCTGGTAGTTATTCTGTCCCTACCACACTAGACCCTGAACTCCACCATCTCACGGTGCAACCAAGGTGACCCTCAACCTTCACTGCTTCAACCAAACCCACCCTGTTGGTGAGTACAAGATCCAGCAGTGTTCCTCTCCTAGTGGGCTCTTCCACCATCTGCATCAGGAAATTGTCACCAATGCACTTAAGGAACCTCCTGGACTGTGGGTGGCTGGCCGAGTGGGTCTTCTATCAGATATCTGGGTAGTTAAAATCCACCACGAGAACCAGGGCACGCAGTTGTGAGGCTGCTGCCAGCTGGCTGCAGAAGACTTCATCAGCTTCCTCACTCTGATCTGGAGGCCTGTAATAGACACCCACAACAGTGTCACCCATGCCAGCCTGCCCCTTATTCCCTCCCAACAAAGTCTCAACTCTCTCGTCTGCTGTCCCTGGACAGTACTCAATGCATTCCACTTGTTCTCTCACATAGAGGGCAACTCCTCCACCCTGCCTTGCTGACCTGTCCCTTCTAAACAGGACGTAGCCATCCATGACCACATTCCAGTCATGTGAGCTGTCCCGCCGGGTCTCCGTAATCGCTACCAAATCGTAACTGCCTGACTAGGCACAGATTTCTGACTCCTCCTGCTTATTCTCCATCCTAAAATCCTAAGCCAGACATTTTAAAATACTGTTCTATATATTTTTTTTAATGAAGGAATTTTTTGCCTGTTAAACATTAGCCTTTTATTAGGGCATAACCAGGTGGAAAGATGATGGCAGAGTGATGGAAGTGCCTTACTCTTGACTTGAGTAAGGCATTTGACACAGTCTCACACAGCCTCCTCACAGCCAAACTGAGGCAGTGTGCACTGGATGACTCGGTAGCGATGTGAATGCTTAACTGGCTGCAGGAAAGAAACCAGACAGTAGTGGTCAATGGGACAGAGTGCAGTTGGAGGCCTGTATCTAGTGCAGTCCCCCAGGGATCAGTGCTGGGAACAGTCTTATTCAATCTGTTCATTGATGACTTGGATGAGGGATTAGGGTGCACCGTCAGCAAGTTTGCTGACTGTGCTGCCATTCAGTGAGGCCTGGCCAGGCTGGAGAGCTGGGCAGGGAGAAATTTAATGAACAAGGATAAGTGTAGAGTCTTGCATCTGGGCAAGAACAACCCCAGGTACCAGTATAGGCTGGGGACTGACCTGTTGGAGGGCAGTGTAGTAGAAAGGGATGTGGGGGTCCTGGTGGACAGCAGGATGACTATGAGCCAGCAATGTGCTCTTGTGGCCAAGAGGGCCAA
>VXBP01004162.1:24552-49713 GCA_013400115.1 Rhinopomastus cyanomelas
AGTCGCCAACTCTGGAGCTGTTCAAGGCAGGATTGGACGTGGCACTTGGTGCCATGGTCTAGCCTTGAGCTCTGTGGTGACAGGTTGGACTTGATGATCTATAAGGTCTCTTCCAACCTTGATAATACTGTGATACTGTGATACTGTGATACTGTGAAATATGTTTCTGTGTGACTTAGTCTAGGTGATCCTGCTGTGTCAGGGAGATTGTACTAGATGATCTTCTGATGTCCCTTATAATCCCTAAGGATTTATTGATTCTATGATTTGTGGTATCATGTGTTAGATAATGCTTTCAAGCTTCTAATTTGCAATCATAACGCAAATGGTGGAAGGGCCCAGTAGGAGAGGAGAACTGCTGGATCTTGTACTCACCAACAAGGAAGATCTGGTTGAACCAGTAAATGTTGAGGGTAGTGCTGGTTGCAGTGACCATGAGATGATGGAGTTCAGGGTCTCCTGTGGCAGAAACAGAATTCCTAGCAGAATCAAAACCCTGGACTTCAGGAGAGCCAACTTTGGACTTTTCAAGCAGTTGCTGACGGAAATCCCATGGGACAGGGTACTGGTAGGTAAAGGGGTCCAAGATCCCTAATGATTCTACGATCCTATGATAACAGTTTAACAGTTTAAAATCTATTTCCATTTTTGCAAACTTCCCTCCATAAGGCAAAGATCTGCTATGCACTAGGAAAATGTAGTAGTCTAAAACTGACAATAACAAATAGAGGTTGAGAGCTTAAAGTAACAATTTAAATTCCATTGGAAATGTACACAAGAATATTATACTTTTCAAACAGATTCATGTCCCAAAATTCATGGTTTCAAGTCTGTATTCTGGCTGACTCACTGTGGCTATTCACTTGTGAATACCACTGAAATCCTGATAGCTATGGCAAAGGAGTGAGCCTGGTTGATGTTCTGGCTTCTCTCACTATTAATATTACCAATAATATTTCACTAATAATATTATTCTCCAGATTCACAGAAGTGGAGTCACAGAAGTCAATACGGAGTGTAACCATCCTGTTCTGTGTAGCAACAGCAATAAAAGACGGTTGGGCTGCTTGAATTCTTGTGATTCTGTGATACTTGGGCTCTTGGTGAGACCATGCTGTGGCTATGCGCAGCAAATGGATGGGATCTTTTTCTTTCCAGCCTGAAGCCTGGATGCAAAATAGGGCTGAGTACGTGTATGTACCTCTGAATAAAACATCCATATGATCTGAACTGATGATGATAAAGGACACCAATTTGGTTATGTTGATCCGTTTAGATTCAATTACACTAGTGAAGTGACACATTTCTAAGCTCAAGGCCTGCTTCTGTGTGGAGAAATTTGTCTAATTTATAATGGGAGCAGCCTTGCCCTAGGTGTGTCTTCACACATGTTTAGGTGTCCTGTAGAAGGATTTGATATGCATTTCCTGAATTATTTTACTAGGCCATGACAAATGCTCCACTCTGACACCAGCAAAACATCAGTCTGGCTGTTAGACTACTGTAGAGAGTGTAACTCAATGCTGCATGTCTAGTGAGCTGGAAATATATTAACTTTGCAGTACAAGCATTGAACAGCAATCCAGACTCATACATTTAGACAGACATTTATCAAAACAAATCTGAAGCAGAAATTATGCATGATTTATCTCAGTCTTATTAGATACTGCCTTTGTCATATTTGTATGGTTCTTCAACTCCTAGATATAACAATATAAGCTCTAATAATAATGAACACATTAGTAAGTGGTAAGTAGATTTAGCGCTAGTAGGAAACATCTGGAGAAAGGGAATATACTCTGTACCTGAGAGTTAATGAAACTTACAGACTTGTAATCCACTTGAACCAAATATTACAATTCAGATGGGTTATTAAAAAAGGAAAAGGAAGAGAAAATGTGAAATACTCCTTTGGAGCTCTTATGACACCTTTCTTGAAGCAAAATAACATTTGGTATGTCAGGGAGTAAGCAGGGCTGATTCAGTGACTTGTCGCGACAACTTAAATATGCTGATTAAAACCCCTGAACTTATCAGAAGTTTTCCAAGTGTGATGCTCATCAGCTATTACTCAATCCAGGGATAGCAGCACGGTGTGCTGAAATACTGTGTTCTATCTCATCAAATATTCATCTTCCTGAAGTTCACTTGCCCCCACCATCTGTGCTTATGTAAGCATGCAATGCTTAATAAGCCATTCCATCGCAATGTTTCCACTGACTACTGTTATTTCCTAGTTTAGATAAATGGATTTGTCATCCCTGCTGTCACACATTCAATCGTAACAATTCTACATAGTTTATGCCAACTTAAAGAGCCATAACTGTCTGACATGTTTTAGCCAAGTGACTCAAAATAGTTTCTTTTATAATAATATAGTATTGATATGTCCACTTCAGTGTCATGTCACAAATTAGGTAACAAGAATTTGGGAAATAAATCTGATATCATAGCTGCATGCATCCAGCACAGGTTTGTTTACTGCTGTAGACGCTTCTGAGAATTGGTTCAGGAAACCAATCACTGCTTCAGACCATTTTGGCTTCTTTAGCTAAATAATTTGGCGTCACTACATTATACTCACAGTCATCTTCTTCACATCATAATCGTTGCATACACTTGCGTGGTTTGGACTTGAAAACTTTGAAGAGAAGTCTCTATTCTAAAAAGTATGTACCTTTGGCAACACTCCTGTCCCATCACTTACCAAGACTCAGCCCTAAGACTATACTCCAGCGGCAGTAATGTACTCCAATACCTTTATTGGGACTTAATCTATCATCGTAACTGGACCTGTCAAGAAGCTAATGAAATGACAGCAGAACCTACATGTAGCAGTTCATGTGTCATCATTAATGAAGTCCTAAAAGTATTTGTAGTCCCTCATTAACAGTATAATGAGGTAAACTGGCTATAGGTGAACATGTTGCAGCAGGACTAGATGATCTTCAGAGGTCCCTTCCAACCCCTGCCACTCAGTGATTTTGTAATTTTGCCCTGTTGTGAGCAGCAGTAATTCTGAAGATTTCTTTGTGTAGTCCAAGTAAGGCCACTTTGTATTCACTCTGTTTTTCTGGACATTTTATGTCTCAAGCTGCTTCCTTCATGCTCTGCCAAATCAGATGAACAACTGAAACTGCTCAGGCAGAGAGCTGTTTGTGCAAGACACTGAGCTGGAACTGAGACCTTAAGGCTGGGATTCATCTCACTGATTTTAGATGTCTGCAACATAGGCTATTACCTGTGAGATAGCTGTCCTCAGCTCCCAGGTGGAGTGATTCATCTGACCTATTTCTAGGCATATGCTTTAGGGCAAGATAACTTTAGCTCCAGAAGCTCTCCTTCCATTAATTGTAAAGGAAGTGCTAGGTGACTAAACCAGTGTGGGATGCTGTCATTTTCAGATGTTTTCTCCATCAAATACTCTGACCTCAGCTTTTTGACTCGCTCCCATACAATAAAACAACTATGACACATACTGCCATATTCTTTCTTTCCTCCTTCCTTCTAGAACAGATCACATTCACAGTAAGCTACTCCTGCACCAAGAAAAATAATTTCTTTCAGACTACATCAGAACTCAAGAAAAACAGCAAATCTGTCAATTCTGTTTGTCTACCACATTCACAGTTGTTCCTCCATTTCCAGCCTGGTATAAGTGATCTCCAGTACTTTACTGTTTAGGTATGTACTTGGGTATAAGACACAGGAGGAATATAGTTAACAGGATTACATTAAAATTTCCCTGCAATGTTGAAGCTGGTGGAAGATTTTGGTTAATAAAGGGTATAAGATTTTTTGCTGAACACACATCGTGGTAACAGTCTAACATCTGGGCAAATCTAGTTTTACTTATATTCAGTTCCTTTTCTGTAACTTGTCAGTGGATACTAACTATACATTATTCAACTCAGTAGTCGAGACTATGTTCAGATGTACAGAGACTGGGAAGAAGACAGATTGTTTTGCTTAGACTAGGAGCATACAGGCCTCACTGGAACATACTGGGGCATCAAGTTGTTTCTTGCAACTGAAAGCAGTCATGACATGTAATCTTTCTTCTATAGGACAACATACCTGTTAAACTCTCTCTAGAGAGAAAAGAAAAAAAACTAAGAGCTCCAAGAATTATTCCAGTTTAGAAATTATCTCCATCTGCACCGATTACATGACTCTAAAGAAATCAAGTGACTTTTCACTTCCACAAGTGTATTGCTGAACTTATGTCACTACACATATACTACCCAGTCGTCTTTCTTCTCATCTTGACACGATTTAATCTGCTCATAGAGACACGGGTGTAAACAGATATACAAAAGACAATGCTAAATCACAAGAAAAAATGACTGTATCACAAACTTGTGTCAGCAGCATGAAATGTACTTCAGGACATGATTTTTTTTTTTGTTGTGGCGATTAATCATGTGTGGAGAAGTACATTTTAATGAAAGTAAGAAAACAAAACTTATGTTTTCTTTCTTCAAAAATATCAGTTTGGGTATTCTCAAATCCCATTTAATATTTGGTTTATAATGTCAGTATTCCTAAGAATTTATAAGCAAAGTTCATTGTAAAACACTTTTAAAAACTAATATACATAATGGAAGATGATGACAAGAAGATAGATTTATCAGACTATTGAATTTTACATACAGTTTGGGAGAATCAAATGCATAGAATAGTTATTAATATGGTTAAAGACAGAAAGCAAGAATTTCAGCTACAGGTGAGAAAAAGTACACATCAAGAACATGAGTCTTCTGCCTGACACTGATGGGAAAATTGAAACTTATTCAAGGGTTTGTATGTTTCACACAAGTGAAAGGCAGCAAAATGTGATATAGCCACCACTTTTGAAGGGAAAGCATACCCTAGATCTCATCACCATGAAATCTAATATCTGGAGATTTATATAACATAACAAAAAAAGCATGCCTGAACACATTAATGCCCTAGACTTTCGAGCCTAAGAATCATAAGAGTCCTGAAGCTATGTTCATGTTCACTACTTTGGAGAAAACCTGTTACCAGAAATATCTGTGGTATACCACCATGCTTGGAAGAACGAGAAAAGTCTCCACATTAGAAAAATTACAATTATGAAGGAAGTTTTGTAATCTAATCTAACTCATGGCTTGCATTTTAGCTAATAAGGTATTTTCAGTTTAGAAATTTAGAAATCCACCTCTAATTATTTTAGTGAAAGATGCCAGAAGACATCAAAATACTAAACCATCTGACTGAAAACAAAATGCTTTTCTGGGCCCCTCCTAACACAAAATTAATCATGATTTTACCAATTACAAATTGTCAACTAGACTAGATTTTTTTCCAGATTTTTAGCAGTCCCCTAACCCTCAAGGGCTTCTGGAATGTAAGTGAAGATTAACTACTCTTTATTTTATTTAATTGTTTAATTTGAGGACTTAATTCCAGTCCAATATCCAGGAAAAATAAAATTATATATTTAAATGTATTTATGAAAATTCTCTTTCTGTTCCACTTACTATAAACCAATATTTTTATATTCAATTTGTTTTTTGGTGCTGAATTCACAATAGTGATCCTGAACATCAGAGGACCTAACAAGATACCACGTCCTGTATACCTGTCCAGCCAGCAATACATAATTTACTCCTTGTTCATTTATAGGAGTGGGTAAAAGCACCCAATAAAGATCATCATTAAAGGAAGAAGATAAGAAATAGCATGAAAGAAGGAAGAAAACACAAATGTAATAACTAAAATCAATAACAGAGATCTGCTCATTGTGCAACAAAAATCATGGGTCTGAGAAAGAAAAGGATTGACTAGTAATTAGAAGCATGTCCTGAAGTGAAGCAAACTTTGCAGAGACCAGTGTTTCAGGTACAACCCAGCTTCTCCTCCATGCCACACCTCATTCCTAGTACAATCTCATCCAACATCATTCCAGATAAAAAGCAGATTCAGAGTCAAGCATATGGACATGATGAGCACTAAAACACTGGTAAATAAAGACTCATCTATTTTACCAATATGACAAAGAGTCAGTGCCGGAGCAGGGAGAGGAAAGAAACTCTACACTCACTTACTCTGAACTAATAATTTGCTAACTGGAGAAGCTAGCACTCATTATGATTATAATATTTGCCCCAAATATCGAAGAAAATGTTGCAATCAAAACCTGATCTTATTCTCATCACTCTGACACAATATGTTGTGTCACACTACACAAGTGTCATCCAGCAGGATGTTTTTCATAGAATCATAGAATCATTAGGGATTGGAAGGGACCTCGAAAGATCATCTAGTCCAATCCCCCTGACACAGCAGGATCACCCTGACCAAGTCATACAGTCAGTCTGGGTTAGAAGGGACCACAGGATCATCCAGTTCAAACTCCCCTACCATGGGCAGGGACACCCCACCCTAGATCAGGCTGGACAGAGCCTTATCCAGCCCGGCCTTAAACACCTCCAGTGATGGGGCTTCCACCACCTTCCTGGGCAACCCATTCCAGGCTCTTACCACTCTCACACTGAAGAACTTCCTCCTCACATCCACTCTAAATCTACCCATCAAACAGAAGAATTTTTCTTGATACCAGTTGCTCAGCCTATGGTTACAGAATTATAAATGAGGCTTCAATGACAGAAGAAATGTGTTGTTTTGGTTGGAGGCAAATTTGAGCAGTTTAATTAACAGTCAATATGAGGGATCTCTTTCAAACCTTTAAGGTACGTATCTGTCCTTGTTTGAAAAAGCACAATGGAAACAAGAGGCTCCACTGATTCAGTTTCTGGAAACAGGTTACTGGACAAATCAAACCTGTCTTGGACTGTTTGAAATATAAAGGCTCTTCTGCAGTCACAAAGCCGCAGAGCAGTCTTTTATAATAGTCAACACAAACATCATGAATGTTTCTGTAGATTGTAAGTACTCTAGTCTTCAAAAATAGCATATTGTTGTGTGATTATTTTTAACTCTTTTCTTCTTTAGTCAACTATAAATTGTTCTGCTCTCCAGTCTGTATCTGACACCTTGCTTTTGGCTCTGGATTAGGACTGTCAACATACTATGAATGGGCATGTTATTTGGGAAACCACTGAATGCTTTTGAGAGTAAGGGTAAAGAAATACACCTTGTTCTTACAATGTTTTCATAGACAAATGGATGTATATAGCTTCGAGTAAACTTAATTTTCTTTTTCTTGAAAAAGGAGAGATATTTATGTATACCTGATAAAATGAAAAGAAATTGGAAGCAGAAAGTGCTGGAGGGTTTTTGCAAGGAAGGAGGGTACATTGCCAGTGTATGCATACTTTCAGCTTTTCCTCCCACATTTACATGCTCCCACCCCCTGTGGTGAGAACCTGCAGAAGGACTAGCAGATAGGCAACACATGTTAATACAGGTTTGGTCTTATGTCAGTTGAGAACCATCAGCTGTATTATTTCTTTGCCTGTTTTTTGCAATGCTATAAAAGTTAACAGGATTATCATAGAAAGGCAAAATAACCTGGTTTAGGTCAAAGCTGAAACTACATAAAGTTGGAATAAACCTGCCAGATGATCAGCTACTGTAAACAGATGCTGTTTTATCAAGTCCATTTCATGGGATGAATTTATTAATTTAAACAAGACAATGAAATAATGATCTACCCTTAATACAAACATTACAGAGAAAAAGTACCTTTCTCTCTCTCTCAGATGTTAATCTATTATTTTTTTCTCATTTTTGCTTGCGTTCAGTTGAAACAAGCAAAGCTAGTATAAAAACACCAGGATATAGGTGAAAATTTAAACGGATGTACTGATACTCATTTGGAATACACTAAAAATTGTATGTATTCCTTTGTATTCTTTTCCTTTCCAGTATTTTTTCCTTTTTTTTCTCTTTTCCAAATTCATGTGCACACTCCTCAATGATATTACTACTCTACACACACTGGCTTAGTAACTAAACAGAAAAACACTTCCATGGTAAAACCTTTTCCATGTGACACCGTATTTTTATATGATATAGAAAAATGGTGCCGATACACTATTACTACAAATATATCAGGAATTGAGATGCAGACTAGGACTGCAGTTTAAACAGTAAATAGGGTCCATGTGGGCTATTTGATGTGATTCAGTGCTCTCTATATAGACAGAGATCTGCTTATGTTTCATGCAACACAACCTGAAGGTCCTACCTGTGGACTAAATCCTTGAGATTGATGCTAGCATCAGTTTATGACAGATGAGGATATGAACGCTTGAGTCTATAGCAATCAGTAATTTAAAAAGTATTAATACTTGCAAGCTGAAGGAGGGTGTGACAAAACCAGCATGACAAAGATTGATGCTCCCAAAGACACTAATTTTCAGTTTTCTAACCCACAATGACATTAGGATGGAATAAACAAATTGTGTAGATGCAGTAGCAGGGGTCTTCTAATTTTCTTAAGTTTGGTAATGAGTTAAAACAGCACGTAAGTAGTTTGTTTTGGTGTAACAGGAAAACCTCTTGAACCATCAAATGATTTCTCTTGAAAATGTACTGCATTCATGGTAACATAGCTACACTGCATGCTGCAGTGCTTGCTTCTATCCATATGTAACTAACAGTTGCACTGTTGGTTATCTGAGTAGTCTGAAGTCCTAATAACAAATATATTTCTGATTCACAGTGTCAGATTCACGTGAAGAAAGGATTTTAAATGACATTTTCAAGTGTTTAATGGCGGAATGAAATTACAATGGAGCCTTGTTGAAGTTCCAAACTTGGAAAATATAGCTAGTTGGAGGTATCTGATTTAACTGAAAGCTTTTCACTATAAGTCTGTTTATGTCCATGTTGAAGACTCCTTTGGTGTGGAACCTTGAAGGTACTAGCTCTTCTTGACTATATAAGAAATGGATAATTCTGGACATTGGCCCTCTCTGCACTTGGGGTTCAGTATGTTGAGTTCCCAGGAAGATGAGAGTTTCTCCTCTACAGAGTAGCCTTGAGGTTATATACATCGATTTTAGAGAGGCAGATGTAGTTTTCAGTCCACTGCTCCCATAACAACACAATTTTTGTAAATCCAGCCTATACTTTGATTATACATATGTCAAAAAATATTTGCAAGAAAAAATATAGAGGAAAAATATCAGAAGCAGGGCTTACTAGCTTTACAACAAATAAACAGGTAAATAATTGATTGTGTGGGTTTATGGCATCCTACATTCTATATATTTAAAAAATCTTAAAGATTCATAATATAAATATATACAGAAAGCACTTCATTAGCTCAATTAACATTCTTGATATTGAGCTATGGAATATTTTGAAACCTGTAGGTAAATCTAACTAAAAGGCAAGCTTTAAAAACCCCTGACCCACAATACAATAAAAATATAAAGATATCTTGACTAGATATATTATTTGAAATAATACATTGCCTGGGGATGTTCCATGAACATAATTATGTCTGGCTGTAACAAAAAAAAGTCAGACTGAAAGAAGGTGAAAACATTGCCCTGCCAGCTTAAGAGTACACATCCTGAAAATATGGAAAATTTGATATTTATGTTTGTATACAATATAATGAGCTCTGGAGCCAGATGTCCTGGCCCTGGGCTTCTTGAAGGTTTGCATACAGACTTAATAAAGCCAGGAATAAAAAATCTGCTTCAGGAACATATTTTCTACTAAGTACAAACTGAACTGGAAAATAGAGTAGATTTAAATGGACAGTTCATTTGTGTGAAGAATCTCTGCCTTTTGTAACTAGAATAAACAAAATTTCAGTTATGGAACAGGATGCCCACAGGTGTGGAGTTGCCTTCTCTGGAGACATTTACAACCCAGCTGGATATGTTCCTGTGTGACTTGGTCTAGGTCATCCTGCTATGGCAGAGGGATTGGACTAGATGATCTTTTGAGGTCCCTTCCAATCCCTAATGTTCTGTGATTCATAAAAGCAGATTCTTACAAATTATATGCAAACACAAAAGTAATCAATTAATAGTATGGCTTTAAAAGTGAGAAAAGGAGAACTGAAAAGAGAATTTCAATTCTAGAAGTTGTCAATTTTCCCCTCTAATTAGTTTAGAGCAAGGGTTTTTTCAATCTATTGATGCACTAGAGATCCATCTCAATCCTCTGAAAGACAGCATATCTTCTCCTGTAACAGCAACTAGCAAAACTATTTTTTTTTAAAACTACTGTAGAAGAGTAACCCAAATGCCTGAGAGAAAAAGAAAAACTTTTATTGTTGAAAAATCAAACACTAGACATGTAATATGTTTTTCCAGCCTAAGCATACATAATTCCTAGACAACCACCACTTCCTAAACCTCTATAAGATGACTTTTATTTCAATGTTCTGTTCATACCTATAAAAGTGTTTGTGATCCAAAATGTAAACTTTTTAAATACCAAACTTTGACTAGTCCTTTGAACAGTTACACATTTTTGAGAAGCCACAAAAAAGGATTTTGTTCTCAGATTAAGAAACAACTTTTAACCTGCTAGGACAGTAACCAAGTACTGTATTTTCTATGCTTTTTCATTTTTTTGTGCCCTGAACTGCCAATTAAATAAATTTTTGGAGTGTCATTTCCCACAGGAATAGGTTTTTCATGTTAAAGACATTGCAAAGCCAAGAAAATTCCATTTGTTATTCAGGTTGTTTGGATTCAACTACTTGCTGTTTTATTTTATTACCAGTTTATTTATTATGGCAATATGAAATTCTTTAGACAATGTGGGAGGTCATTTTAAAGTAACTTTATTTTTGGAACAACAAATACAACATTATTGTAATTCACTATCATTGTGTCAATATTCCAAGGATGTACATGTAGGTACGGTGTCTCTGGAGGATGAGTTCTAGGATCCTTTTCAGTTATAAAAGACTGAAGAGCTGTAGAATTGAAGCTGACCATATTGAAGAGCCTCTACACAAGAACATTTGTTGCCTTTGTATTACTCTCTTCCCTTGTATGAAGCATGCTGAAAGGATCCACCATGAGCCACTGTTTTGTTCATTTCCATGTGAAAGGTGATGCCAGAAGTGGTGTGAAACTTGGCCCAGCACAGCACCTCACAAGTGGTCTGGTGTTGTGGTTTGTTTAGCCAGAATGCAACACCTCAAACGTATGATCCACTCTTTCATCTTATTACAGGCCTTACCCCAGCAGTACATGTCTCACTGATCTCTGGAAGAAGCAGAAAGGATGTTTACATTCCTTTTAATGGATTTGCAGAAAGGCAAGAACCCTTGTGAAGCTTTTCATTAACAACACCATCTTTCAATGAGACTTTCACAGATGCATGAACATATTGATCTTGAAAGGTAAATAGCAATTTTTTAACATAAAAGTGAATATAACTTTCCAGACAAGACTCTTACGACTTTTGAGTGCACCACAAACATAACACTTACCAGTGCACAAATGTCCTTAGGTGCCACATTCTACATGTCTTTTATAATTACCTTAGGGGATAGTGACTCCACCAGTTCTCCGCATAACCTGTTAAGGTGCTTGACAACCCATGTCCAACTTATTCCTTTTCCCAAAATTTAACATAAATCTCTTTAGTGCAGCTTGAATTTATTTTGTACTATCTCTTGCTCGAAGCAATTGCTTCTAGTGACATCTTTCAGGACACCAGCTCATAGGAACATTTGATGTTCTGTTGCTTAGATCTTGAAGCTGGTGGAAGGGAAAGTGCAGGTAGTAGACTTTTGTTTGGTTTTGAGTCTACTGAAGCGGAATAAAAAGTATCCAGGCAGAAAGCTGAAATTTTGAATAGAAAATATTTTCTAATGAATATTTGGGTCACACTAGGTTTACATCTAGATACGTGGCCCTGACTCAGACAGAAAGGTCCAAACTATCCCAGTACCTGCTAAGGCAAGAATATCCAGATGTCTACCACTGGCAGTTTACCAAGAGCCAGAGGGCTGCTTATAACAGAAAACCAGAAAGCATAATCCGTACCTCCTTTTCCATTCAGAGAGGCTCTGCTCTGAAAAGAGCAGTACTGATTACAGCACTGGGAAAAAGATCCCAGGCATCTGGGAAAAGGATAATAAGTCTCTTTTGAACTATATGGCTCCGCATGAATAACCTGTTAGAAACAGGCTGTAGGAAGTAGCACAGCTTTTCAGCTGACAAGACTTATACTAGAGAAGGATAGATAGGCTACTATCTTCCTGGGAAATTTACACAGTGAAAGATCAGAAAAATGCTCATTTAACTTTCATTCATTAAGGACTACTCCTGAAACTGATCAACCATACCAAACTGTGTTCTTCTTAGCTAAGAATTTCTGCAAGGAAAATCACTGCTTTGTTTTACCACCAATGTTTTCAAATGTTTCATAATGTCATAAGGCAATGATCTGAATACTTCTATCCATTTAATCTAGGGCATAAATCTCACCCTTCATTCTTATTTTTCATGTTACACTTCAACGGAAATTTGGTCCATAAAATTCTATATTTTATGTCTTATCTGATATTTCCCATCTTAAAGCAGAAAGAAACGGCAAAGGAAAAACACATAACAAGATGTGTAAATACATAGTTGTCCATGCACTACCATCCATTAGAAGGCCCAGGGACCTGGAGATGACACAATACACTTATCAACCAAAAAGGTAAAGAAACATAAGTAGTAAAGACAAACATTTTTAAAATGTCTGTTTCAAGGAGAAAAAATGCCAGAAAATATCTAAGAATTTCCAGTGCCTCTTCCAGTACTCTTCCTCTGAATATAATTTCAGAGACAGTACAGATAGATTCAAATTATGGCATTCATGAGGCCAAGTGCAGAGTCCTGCATCTGGGACAGGGCAAATGGCAGTATCGGTACAGACTGAGGGGAAGACTTGCTGGAGAGTAGCTCTGTGTAAAAAGACCTAGAGATACCAGTGGATAAAAACCTGGATATGAGTGACCAACATGCACACGTCCTGGGCTACATCAAATTAAGTGTGGCCAGAAAGTTGAGAAAGGTGATTCTGCCTCTTTATTCTGCTATGGTAAGACTTCACCTGGAGTCCTGCATCCAGCTTTGGAGTCCAAAACACAAGAAGGAAAAGGACCTGTTTTGTGGAGGGCCACTAAAATGACCAGAGAAATCCAGTTGGGATTGTTCAGTCTGAAGAAAAGAAGATTCTAGGGGAACGTTACAGCAACCCTCCAACACCTGAAAAGAGCCTATAATAAAGCTGGGGAAGAACTGTTTGAAATGACATATAACAATAGGGTTTGGGGTAGTGGTTTTAAGCTAGAGAAGGGTAGATAGAGGTTAGAAATAGATAGGTAGGTACAGTTCATTACAAAGTTGTTCAATCTGAAGGTGATGGAGACGCCATCTCTGTAGACATTCAAAATCAGGCTTGATGGGGCTGTGCGCAATCCAGACTAGTGTCCCTATCTCTCAGGGATAGACTAGATGACCTCAGGGGGGTCACTTCCATTCCTATGAACCTACAATTCACCAGAGGTGCTATGGCACTGACTTTGGAAGAGATGTACTATCAGTCACTGCATGGTCATGTTCGTTCAAAACTATTTCTATCTAGACTCTGTCTAATGTATAAAGGCATGTAGAATACAACATATGACATGAATCTCTACAAATATTGATGACCTTCACACCCAAATCTCAATCTCAGGTGTCAGACAAATACTTAAAGCATTTAATTACAAAAGCTAACCTGAACTTTGATAATTTGGATTTCCATCTGGATGTAATAGATTATTAAGATTAATGAAAAACCCAAGTCATAATTGAAGTCAATATGTGGTTATTTGTGGTCAGTGGAGTTAAATCTGGTTGGAGGCCAGTTATGAGTGCTGTTCCCCAGGATTCAGCGCTGGGACCACTCCTGTTCAACATCTTTATCAATGATCTTGATGAGGGGATTGAGTGCCCCTTCAGTGAGTTTGCAGATGACACCAAGCCCTCCAGTATCGGACGGGGAACTACAAAAATTCTAGGGAGGGGCTTTTTAGGATGTCAGGTAGCTACAGGACTAGGGGGAATGGAGCAAAGTTGGAGATGGGTAGATTTAGAGTGGATGTGAGGAGGAAGTTCTTCAGTGTGAGAGTGGTGAGAGCCTGGAATGGGTTTCCCAGGAAGGTGGTGGAAGCCCCATCCCTGGAGGTGTTTAAGGCCGGGCTGGATAAGGCTCTGTCCAGCCTGATCTAGGGTGGGGTGTCCCTGCCCATGGTAGGGGAGTTTGAACTGGATGATCCTGTGGTCCCTTCTAACCCAGACTGACTGTATGACTTGGTCAGGGTGATCCTGCTGTGTCAGGGGGATTGGACTAGATGATCTTTCGAGGTCCCTTCCAATCCCTAATGATTCTATGATTGCATGGGAGGGAGTGCTAATCTGCTGGAGGGTAGTAAAGCTGTGCAGAGGGACCTTGACAGACTACATTGATGGGCTGAGGATAATTACATGCATTTCAATAGTGTCAAGTGTCAGGTCCTTCATTTTTGATCACAATAGTCCCAGGCAATGCCACAGGCTTGGGGAAGTGTGGCTGGTAAGCAGTTAGCAGAAAAGGACCTGTGGGTTCTAATATACAGGCAGCTGAATATGAATCAGCAGTACACCCAGTTGGCCAAGAAAGCAAATGGCATCCTGGCCTGGATTACAAAATATGTGTCCAGTAGGTTTAGTGAGGTGATTGTTCCCCTGTACTCAGCACTCGTTAGGCTGTGCCTTGAGTACTGTGTCTAGTTTTGGGCACCTTAGTAAAAGGGAGACATCAAGGTACTGGAGCAAGTGTAGAGGAGGACAACAAAGCTAGTGAACGGCCTGGAGAATAAATCTTATGAGGAGAGATTGAGATAGTTTGAGCTGTTTAGTTTGAGGAAGAGGAGGATTAGGGGAAACCTCATCACTCTTAACAATTATCTGAAAGGACATTGTAGAGATGTTGGTGCTGGTATCTTCTCACGGGTAATTAGTGACAGGACCAGAGGGAGTGGTTCCAAGATTCAGCGGGGTAGGTTTAGTCTAGACATCAGGAAAAAGTTCTTCATGGAGAGAGTGGTCAGACACTGGAATAGGCTGCTCATGGTGGTAGCTGAGTCACCATTCCTGGATGTGTTTAAAAGTCACTTAGATGTGGTCTTGGGGAATATGGTTTATAGGTGAACTTGTAGAGTAAGATTGATCATTGGATTTGATGATCCCAAAAATCCTTTCCAACCTGAACAATTCTAGGCTCCTAAGTATACAGAGGAAATACAGAGGAAAATTAATAAAACTGAATGAACAAGTGGAGGCATATGTCTTCCAAAACAAAGTACGAATATTTGAATATATAACTTAATTAAATGTCTTGACTACAGCCACGAAAGATAAAATGCTAGCTGTCTGTGTCAAAGTAAATTAGGGAAGTAAAAACAGAAATAAGGACTATAAAAAACCCCCCACAGTATAGCAAACTATAACAATACAGGAGTAGTGCAAATGCATGAGTTGTGTTAGGAAGTCAAGGGTAAATGTCTGACACAGAGGGCTAAAGAACAGGTAAAGTATTTAGAAAACACAAATGTAGCAGCGGTATTACTACACTGAGAAGGGTTATGCAGAAAAGGTAGAACAGCTTTTGTTTGTTCTGTGAATTTTTTTGTGTCTGTGTCTCAAGAACAGCAGTGTGCAGGGAAGGAGATAAAGTTCTGTCCAGCTCATGGGTTATTCTGGAGGAACATATATTCTACACTACATTTCTTGAAATTAGGATAACTAGCATTTGCAAAATTATTATACTAATATGTTTTAAATATATCTTATAAAAACAGGAACATGTTGACAACTAGTTGTGATCCTATTCACAACAGAAGGGAAATGACCTAAATGTTTACTGACTGATTACTTGAGTTAATATGGAAGTTAATATGGAATGCAGAGAGATGAATGAATACAGAATGCAAAGAGATAAAAGATGAAAGGATGGAAATATAATTATTGCTTGTTAACATCACGTTACAGGAAGTAGATTTTGTCAAACAAAACTGCTTTCACCAATCAGACTGCAGGTTTTGCTGAGATATAACAGAGAGGCGACATACTTGGAGGTACAGTAATGTGTTCGACTTGGTACTGCACAGCATTTTGGTTAAAAATAACACTATGCAATATCCTTAAAAGTGCCAAATAAGCAGTTTAAGAAAGCTGACTGTTAAACATCAAAGCAGATGTCACTGACAAATAAACATGGAATGAAGATATTTTTAATTAACTACAAGGCTAGTATGGTTCCAATTATGATCAGAGTTTTTAGTAATAAACGTTATTTACATCCAAGGTAATAAAAGTATATTCTCACAAAGATGAGTGCACTGGTAATAATGTTGAGCTACAACCCAGTAATCTTTTAGTGTACTTGCCAAAGCGCAAATCACTGTGTCACACTTGAGACCACAAGCATAAGGAATGTCAGAAATGAGATTACCGTGATACTTGTCAGAAGCCTTTATTCTACGACACAGCAAGTTTACTCTGGCCTCAGAATGTCATCTTCACATCCTCACATGTGTCAAGACACACCTCTTCATTGCTGCAACTTGACTTATTGTAATGTGAAAACTTATTTCCTACCCACTGCTTGAGCGTAGGAGAACTCTGCAGTGAGACCACCACAGGCTAGATCAATGCACTGAGGTTAACTGTATGAGTTTTAACAAGACAAAGTGCCAGGTTCTACACTTTGCTCACAACTACCTCATGCAACTCTGTAGGCCTGGGAAAGAGTGGCTGGAGAACTGCTTAGTGGAAGAGGACCTGGTGGTGTTAGACGGCTGGCTGAACATGAGCCAGCAATGTGCCCAGGTGGCCAAGAAATCCAACAGCATCTTAGCCTTCATCAGAATAGTGTGGCCAGCAGAATTAGAGACAGGGTTGTCCTCTTCTGCTGGGGACCGGTAGAGAAATATCTTCATTATAGTGTTGAGTTTTGGACACCTCAATACAGAAAAGTCATTTAAGTGCTACAGTACGTCCAAAGAAAGACAACAAGGTTGAAGAACTAGTCTTGTGTGGAGCAGCTAATGGAGCTGGGGCTATTTTGTCTGAAGAAAAGGAGGCTAAGGAGAGACCTTCTTTGCTGTTTACAATTATCATAGAATCATAGAATCATTAGGGATTGGAAGGGACCTCGAAAGATCATCCAGTACAATCCCCCTACCAAAGAAGGACCACCTAGACCAAGTGGCAAGGGAACATATTCAGGCAGGTTTTGAACGTCTCCAGAGAAAGAGACTCCACAACCACCCTGGGCAGCCGGTTCCAGTGCTCCATCACCCTCACTGGGAAGAAATTTTTTCTCATATTTATTTGGAACCTCCTATGTTTCAGCTTACATCCATTATCCCTTGTCCTGTCACTTGATGACATTGAGAAGAGCCTGGTTCCATCCTCCCGACACACACCCCTCACATATTTATAGACATTAATGAGGTCATCCCTCATTCTCCTCTTCTCCAAGCTCCACCAGCCTCTCCTCATCAGGGAGGTGCTCCTCATTGCTTTACGCTTGACTCCCTCCAGCAGCTTCATGTCCTTCTTGAACTTAGGGGCCCAGAACTGGACAAAATACTCCAGAAGAACCTCTCTTGATCTGCTAACCACACCTTTTCTGATCCGCCCCAGGATGCCATTGGCCCTCTTGACCACAAGAGCACACTGCTGGCTCATGGTCATCCTGCTGTCCACCAGGACCCCAAGTCCCTTTCTCCTACACAGGTCAACAGGTCAGTTCCCAACCTACATTGGTACCTGTGGTTGTTCTTGCCCAGATGCAAGACTCCACACTTGCCTCTGTTATATTTCATTACATTTCTCAATTACCTGAAAGGAGGTTGTAGAGAAAAGGGGGTTAATCTCTTCTCATAAGTCATTAGCAATAGAAGAGGGGGAAATAACCTCAAGTTGTGTCAGTAGAAGTTTATCTTATAGATTAGGAAAAACTGTTCACTTAAATAGCAGACATGTTTTGGAAAGGACTGTCCAAGGAGATGGTGGAGCCACCTTCCTTGTAGGTGATAAAAAGCCTTGTAGGTTCAGTGTAAGAAGGTTCAGAGGGCATGGTGGCATCGGGTTGAGTGTTTAACTTGGTGTTCTTGGAGGACTCTTCCAGTTTTAGCGATTCTATGAGCCCATGATTTTAAGTAAACTTGCTTTTCAGATTTTCACATATGGACAAAATACCCAAAGTTCCACTCTCCCTCCTGAGATCAGTCTAAGGAATTTNTAAATATGTGTAGATCATATTATTACCTCACTTATGACTTAGAACTGAAATGTGATTTCAATAGGCAAAATCTTGTAACTTTTTATTTCCCTCAGGTCTTTCCATTACTGTCTCAGTCTAAATCTGTATTAATTGGGTTTTTTACAATACAGTGTATTTATCATCTATTCTACCCTCTCTTCTGCGTCATTCAGACTAATGGGTATTAAGGCAGGACTGGAAAGCTGCATCTGAAAACATTGCCTCAGGAGCCTGCTTCTTTTAAATGAAATAAAAGCAGCAAGGGATAAAATTGAAAATGGAGGCAAAGTAAATAACTACCCTCATGACAGGAAATGCTTGCCAGAACTCTTATTCAGTGACTAATTGCTTTTCTTGATACACAATGCCCTGAAACTGTCACTATCTTTAAAACTCATTTTTGCTAATCCTAATAGCATTCAATTATAGATCTAACCAGCAAATAGTCATATCAGCTATAACAAAGGCATATAGATTTTTTCAGATGTTATATAATCTGCCTCCTCTCTGGGAAGGAACTTGGGTATAAAAATTGACTTAACTGCCTTTCAGCAGGAGGACTGAGGAAGAGGCAATATTAGCAAGTGAGAGACAAGCCCTTTTCTATGCTTCACCAATCCTGTCTATGATACTGTAATATTAATACTTGCTAACTGGAGATATTAACAAGTTTTGAAATTAAAACTTCGCTTGCAAGTATCAAAAGCAAAGAAGCACTCCTGCTCCCAGTTTTGTATCACTTTGTTGAATTTTTGAACTTCCCAGGACAATTTTTATTCAAGGCATTATTTTGTGTCAGGAATATGACTTAATGTCACACTGCAGAGCAAGTTCTTATCACTACAGGGAAGAAATCAACTTAATAGCCACCTTGTTGTATCACATTTCATAGAGAATATTATGATAACATGAACAGTTTGCCTTATTCTGCCTGGAGGCAACTACTGTTGATAGTGTGACTCATCTGTGATGCAACTCTAAACAACATGTCCTCTTTATGATAATCATGCTACCTTATGCATGCTCATTGAAATAAACAGTAATATTTTGATCACAACAGAGTAAAGGTATCAGCTTCCTGTTGTCAGCGTTTTGCACCATGTGTGAGATTCTTCTAACCTTCATTAAGAAGATAGATAGGGAAACATGTTAAAGAAGTATGACTAATGGGTATTGGAACGCAAGATTCAAATTACTCATTACAGCAGTATCTGTGTGGTTTTGTGGTAATTGGCTGTGTGTGGGCTAGTTGGCAGGGAAAAAAAATCTGGACATGAACTTCTAGATATAGTCTAGATAGAGGGAATATTTGCAGTCAAAACAGTATAGGACAAAATCCATAAAGAACGTAGAAGACTAAGGGAGAAGGAACACTATTATAACTTGCAGGGATTTACACCAGGGAGAAACAAACCACACTATTAAGAGCAAGAGAACAGACACCAGGCTAAAGAAAATTTTGTCACCTTTCTACTGTTGTCTTTTCTTCACAACTACTTGCTATTAGTAGTGTAGCATTAGTGCTTGCAAGGATTTTACAGTTGCGTATGAGGAGAATAGGAAGGCACTAATGAAGAGAAACACATTAGATCGATGCATGTGAGATGAAGAACATCAAATGAAGGTTAAAAAAAGACTGATTTAAAATTCTTTTAAATGAAATTTTATAGTTTCAAATCATTACTGTAGTGTAGATGAGACTAAGCACACTGTGGAGAAAACATTAAGATTGATGTTCGACATTAAAGTTTCTGAAAGAGAATACCAGTAGTAAACACACAGCATTCCAGTTATAACAGCCTGTAATGAAAAATTCATTAACAGTGTATAAGAGGTTTAGACACAGAAACTTCCTTATGATTACAAAAATCAGAATGGAATTGAGGTTACATAGCTCAAATTTGGAAATGAAATGCAGTCTGTTTATTGTCACAGTAGTTAAAGATTCTAACGTCTTCCCAGGGAGGTTATAGATTACACTTCACTGGAAGTTTCAAAGAAACTTGAAGTAACTTCTATTTCACAGTCAGAATTTATTGTTCATCATGAAATCATACAAACAAGTGACATAAATTGCATCTGTATGCCAGCCTGTCAGAATATACATCTAGATATGAAAAGGTATCAGATTGACATGAAAAGGGAAAGTCAGAAATACTATAAAGTAATGAAACTTTCCCCAATAATCTTCTCAAAAATGTTTCAGAGTTTCTGTCTTCAGAACAGAAGACTCATAAAAAGATAAACCAACAGCTGCTAAACCTGTATTTTTAATATAGGGATGTAAAAATGAATCTAAACATTATTTATTTAGAGGAATTTTCTATGTACCTGCAACTCATATAAACATTCAGGTGACTGAGTCCATATGCATGCATCGCAGATTCATTTGTCACAAGGAGGGTAGACCAAGAATCAGTATTGGTCCCACACTGTCCAATATCTTCATAAATGATCTGTATGGTGGGATTGAAACTACTCTTGCCAAGTTTGCTGGTAACACCAAACTGGACAGTGAGATGGGTATGTCAGAAGGGAGAGACTTCTTACAAAGAGAGCTGGATAGACTGGAAGAACCAGCTAGCAATAGCTGCATTAATTTTAACAAAGGTGAGTGCAGAGTCCAGCAACTGTGATGATGCAATCAAAAAGCCCATTACGGGGCACATTCGCAGCTGTGGAGCAGCTTTGTTAAAAGTCGTGTAAGGTCCTGGTAGACAGGAAGCTCAGCAAAAGTCAGTGCACTGCTGCAACAAAAAAGGAGGATCAGATCCTGGGCTGCATCTGCATGGGAGTTACTAGCAGATACAGAACATTGAACTTCCCTTTTTAGTCAGCACTTTTCAGATTGCACCTGGAGTAATGATCCCTGCATTTCAAGACACAGACAGAATGGAGAAGATCCAAATATCTTCTAGAAAGACAGTGATAGGGATAGAGAAACTGGCCTACAATGAAAAACTGAAGTAGTTAGTTTTTGTCCTGTAGAAGAGAAGTCTTGAGGAGAATCTTGTCACAGTATTACAGTAGGGAAGTGGGACTGTAAGAACCTCATCAGGTTCAACAAGGTTAGGTATAAAGACCCACATCTGGATTGGGGCAATCCAAAGTATAAATGCAGTCAGAACAGCACTGCAGAGAAGGACTTGTAGGTACTGGCTGATGAAAGGCTGGACATGAGCCAACATTGCACTCTTCACGGCCAACTATATCCTGGGCTGCATCAAAAAGATTGTCACCTGCAGGTCAAGGGAGGTGATCCTACCCCTGTACTCTGCTCTTGTGAGACATCATCTGAAGTACAGCATCCAGTTCTGGAGTATATAACATAAGAAGGACATGAAATTGTTGGAGTGAGTCCAGAGGAGGGCCACAAGGATGATCAGCAGGCTGAAGCACATCTCCTATGAAGACAGGCTGAGGCAGGCTGTTCATCCAAGAAAAGAGTAAGCTTTGTGGGGCACCTTATAGCAGCCTTCCAGTTCCTGAAGGTGCCTACAGAAAAGCTGGAGAAGTACTGCTTACAAGAGACTCTAGTGATGGAATAAAGGGGAACGGTTTCAGGATAAAAAAAGGCAGATGTAGATTGGATCTTAGGAAGGTGTTTTACAATGACGATTGTGAGACATTAGAACAGGTTGCCCAGGGAAGCTGTGCTTTCACCATGATGACACTTGAAGGTGTTTTGGTTCTTATTTCCTGAAGGCATGTTTACAGAGCTGGGACTTTTTAAAAGACCCATTCTTCCTCATCTTGTTTTTTTAATGTTGTAGATTTTCCTTTGGTTTGGGTATTGGAGAAGGTACTGTGTTTCAGGGTCTTTGCTGTTAAAAGTAAATATGTTTCTCTTAAGTCAAGTTTCCTGGATCTTCTTTTCACCTTAAAACCTATAAGGGGCCAGTTAGACACTGCCAAATATTATAAATACTGTGATATTTTACACTCCCATTGCCACCCTTTACTGAAGAATGTCAGAGGACATCCTGGCTCTTGTGTTTAGGAAACCCTGCAAAGCTCTTTGAGGACATGGGAGAAAATGTCCAGATCTGTTCAGCAACCTGGTGACTTCCAAGGTGCATTTGTAGCAGTAATAAAATATACTGAAAGCACAAAGTTCTGATGACTGCTGAAGAGGTCGTTACTGAGCTCAATTAGAGTTTACACAAAGGAAGGCAGAACTACGGGAAACATCTGTCAGTATTTTTATAAGGCTTATATGAGGTTTTATTTTTTAAAAAGTTTAAATGCTATCAGCATACAAAACAACATATGAGTGAAATCTCATTATCAACCGCAATGGTTTTCCACTAAATTCCACGTTTTGGGGCATATTTTTAAATGTAGGATTGGTGGCAAAATGTGTGAGGACACAAAAAAAGAAGTGAAGAAAAGAAATGTTTAAACACTCTACAAACACTTTCTTTTGCTAGTTAGTCTACAGCTCCACCCTTGCTCTTTAGCCTTATTTCAATCAAGCTGATATGCTTCAATATGAAGCACATATATGAGGAGTTCTTTTAAACATCTACATTTTCTTTATTTTGTTCAGCAATTACCCCCTACCTGAGCTAATTTACTGTGTCCCTCATGTCCCTTACCTGCATTACCCCTGCATCCCATTCCCTACATGAATGCTGGACAGAAACACTTTGCTCACTTAGTGCTACAAAGCTGGCCTGAGTGAAGCTGTTATGCATAAGACCTTTGGCACTGGTGGAATAAGGCATTTCCTCAGTGCATCATTTGCAAACTCACACAGAATGTAAAGGTTTTCATCAGACATTGCACACTCAGCATTGCACAATCTGTCCTAAAGATTGTTCTTTAGAATTTTTTTCTTTTCTTTGAGAGAATAATAAAACACACCATGTTTGATCAGACTTTGGTCTCTTCAGGAACCTCCTTGGTAGAGCGCAATGGGATAAAGTCCTGGAGGGACAGGTCAACCAGGAATGTTGTCTTGCATTCAAAGGCCACTTCCTCTACCACCTCCAGGTTCAAGAGCAGTGCATTTCTACAAAAAGAATGTCAGGCAAAAATGTCAGGAATCCTGTGTGTGTGAGCACAGAACTCCTGAACAAACTTAGATGGAGAAAGAAACCTCCAAACAATGGAAGCAAAGATGGCTAGACTGGGAGAAATATAAATGAATTGACTGCATGTCCAGGGATCATGTTAGGGAAGCCAAAGTCCAGATGGAATTAAACCTGTCCAGGGTCAACAAGGGCAGCATAGAAATCTTCTGTAGGAGTATTGTGAAAAAAAAAGAAAACAAACAAAACCTGTCTGCCTCCTCCAGGAAACAAATTACCTGTCAACCCACCATAGGGAATAGGCTGAAGTGTTCAATGAATTTTTAGCCTCAGTCTTCATTAAGAAACTCTCAAACCACGCCCCACAAGTCACAAAAGTCAAAGAATGGGACTGGGAGAAGGAAGCATCAACCATGATATATGAGATCAGATTTGTAACTCTAAAAACAACCTGAAGGCTCACAAGTCCATGGGACCTGATGGAATTCACCAACAGATCCAGAGGAAACTGGTGGATGAGGTTGCTAGGCTACTACCCATCATATTTGAGAAGCCAAGACAGTCTGGTGAAGCTCCTGCCTACTGGAAAATTGCAAACATAAGACATTTTTTAAAAGGGAAAAAAAGACCCACAGAACTAGAGGACAGTCAGTACTGATTTACCAAGAAAAGAGTGGTTCTTTCATGAGCATTTTTATAGAAGCCCAAGAAGCTATGTTTTTGTCATAGTTGTCTTTCGCACTCAACATGTGTCATCGTGTTGCTGCTTTAGAACAGAAAACCACTGCTTTTTTCCTCTCAGCAAGCACCACATGTCTGTGAAGACTTATGTGCTCCATTGCTGTATATCAGATCCCATGTGTGAAGTTTTGCTGATGCTGCAGTTTAGATGTCCATGGGTTCTGAGGGAACCAGTGGATGAAATTGCTAGGCCATTGTCCATTTTCTTTAGAAAATCATGATAGTCCAGTGAAGTTCCTGCTGAGTGGAAAAGGGGAAGCATAAGACCCATTTTTAAAAAGAAACAAAAGGATTTCTCTGCCAGTCTTGCCTCCGTACCCAGCAAGATTATGTAGATCCTCCTGGAAATGATGTTGAGGCACACATGAAATAAGGAGGTGGTTGGTAACAGTCAAAATGGCTTCACTAAGAAGGCCTGATAAACTGACCCTCTATAATAGGGTTTCAGGGTGTGAGGATAAGGGTTGAGAAACTGCTGTCATCTACCAGGACTTGTGCAAGGCATTTGACACTGTCCTGCATAAAATCATTGTCTCTAAAACAGAGATACAGTTTTGACAGATGGACTGGATGGTAGATAAGAAAAGAGTTGTGGTTGATGTGCAAGTGGACATCAGTTACAAATGGTGTTTCTCAGGGATCTGTTTTGGTTCTACTGCTGTTTAGTATCTTTGTCTTTGTCAGTCACATGGACCATGACACTGAGTGCACTTTCAGCAAGTTTGCTAGTGACATCAAGCTGTGTGGTGTTGTCAGTATGCTGGAGGGAAGGGAAGACATCAAAAAGGACTTTGACAGACTTGAGAATTTGGGCTGCAATCAACTCCTCTGTGTCCAGGAGCAATGTATACCGACAAAGCGGAAAACAGAGAAGAATGCTAGGAGGCCTGCCTGGCTGAACAAGGATACCCTGAACATGCTGTCACACAAAAGGAAACTCTACAAGGAGTGGAAGAGAGGACAGCTAGAATGGGGGGTATATAAGGAAGCTGCCCAAACAGCTAGAGATCTGGTTAGGAAAGTCAAGGCACAGTTTGAATTGAACCTAGCCAGGGAGGTCAAAGGGAACACCAAGAATTTCTGCAGGTATATGAATGGTAAAAAGACTAGGGAAGGTGTGGGCCCC
>VXBP01004164.1:0-55967 GCA_013400115.1 Rhinopomastus cyanomelas
TGTGATATAAACCTCCTTCCACTTGGAGACAGGTGCTTGCAAAACCAAAACAATTTCACAAGTTGCCAGAGCTACTTCCTAACTTCCCACTAAAATTCACAACACTAATGAATAATGGCTAAAACTGCCACTAATTGATTGTGTCACATTCTTGGATCTTAGATGCAAGCAAAACACCAACTAGCTCTACTGAGAAGAGAATTCAACCCTATTTGTAATGCTGGTTTGTAAGGCTAAAATTTCCTCAGTAAAGGAGTTTCCTTCAGGAAAACCAAAAGTTATCTTTAAAACAAACAAAAGGAATCAGAGAGAAGCACCACTCAGGATCTGAAGTATATGAGTTTGTTATTCAGGTCTACATATGTAGTTTTTCTGTGCATATAGATACACGATAACAGAGCCCAACTACACAGTGCTAGCAGACCATCTATCTACACCAGCCTCTGTGGAATCATGGAATCATAGAATCATTAGGGATTGTAAGGGACCTTGAAAGATCATCTAGTCCAATCCCCCCGCCACAACAGGATCACCTAGACCAAGTCACAGAGTCAGTCTGGGTTAGAAGGGACCACAGGATCATCCAGTTCCAGCTCCTCCACCATGGGCAAGGACACCCCACCCTAGATCAGGCTGGCCAGAGCCCCATCCAGCCTCGCCTTAGACACCTCCAAGGATGGGGCCTCCACCACCTCCCTGGGCAACCCATCCCAGTCTCTCACCACTCTCATGGTGAAGATCTTCCTCCTCACATCTAATCTTTATAGTAATCTAATATTTGAGGGGTGGGTGTCAGGAGGATGGCACTGGGCTGTTCTCGGTGTCATGTAGTGATAGGACAAGGGGCAGTGGTTGTAAGCTGGAACATAGGAGGTTCCACATCAACCTGAGAAGGAACTTTTTCACGGTGAGGGTGACAGAGCACTGGAACAGTCTGCCCAGGGGGGTTGTGGAGTCTCCCTCACTGGAGATATTCAAGACCCGACTGGACGGGTTCCTGTGTGACTTGGTTTAGGTGATCCTGCTGTTGCAGGCGGATTGGACTAGATGATCTTTCGAGGTCCCTTCCGATCCGNTTGCAGGCGGATTGGACTAGATGATCTTTCGAGGTCCCTTCCAATCAGTAATGATTCTATGATTCTATAATTCTATAATCTAAATCTACCCATCTCCAGCTTTGCTCCATTGCATCTAGTCCTGTCGCTACCTGACATCCTAAATAGTGCCTCCCCAGCCTTTTTGTAGGCGCCCTATCAGATACTGGAAGGCCACAATAAGATCACCTGGGAGCCTCCTCTTCTCCTGATGCAGCCCAGGATCCGGTTTGCCTTCTGGGCTGCAAGTGCACACTGGTGGGTCATGCTGAGCTTTCCCTCCACAAGCACCCCCAAGTCCCTCTCCTCAGGGATACTTTCCAGCCCAGCCTGTATTTGTGCTTAGGATTGCCTCGACCCACATGCAGGACCTTACACTTGGTCTTGTCAAGCCCCATCAGGTTGGCTTGTGTTCAGCTCTCCAGCCTGTCCAGGTCCCTCTGGATGGCATCCCTGCCCTCTAGTGTGTCTGCTGCACCACACAGCTTGGTGTCATCAGCCCTGTGACTGGGCTGCTGCCTTTTTGGAAATAGTGATCAGCAGGAGGAGAGACTGTTGTTTCTGCCGCTGAGAAAAGACTGGCAGCACTTAGGTTTGGGAGAGAGCTCCTTCATGCTTTGCTAAGGAAAGCAGGAGGACTGGAGAATCCTCAAACCTTGGATGTGAAAGACAGAGACTGGGTCTTTTGAAACGCATGTGGCTGCATAGAGGGATGCAGGTGTGGGCGCTGATCAGTCAGGCCATCCCTAGGCGTTGAGCTGGAGAAGCCACGCTGAAATGCATGCGGCTGCACCGAGGGATGCAGGTGTGGGCGCTGAGAAACTCAGGCCATCCCGAACTGACATGCTTTCCTTTCCAGGTCTCTAAATTAGAAGAAGATCCAAGGCCCAAACTGGAGTGGTTTCCCATTCTATTTTCTCTGGTTCTGTGAGGGCATTGATGACAGAGTTTCTAGTTTGTATGCACCGACTTGCATAACCTTTTCTGCATATATTTAGTGTTAATAAACCTTTCTGGAGTTTCCCTAAGCCATCAGTTGTCTGGTGAATTTTATCCGAGATGCCACTGAGACCTCACTGCTTTGCTTTTCTTTCTTTGATATTAAATTGTGGTCCTGAACCCACCACANCCCTTCCCTGTTGGTGAGAACAAGGTCCAGCATAGCACATTCTCTTGTTGGTTCTGTTGTGATCTGTGCAATCCAAGAATAACCTGGATTGCTGGTGCCTTGCTGTGTTGTCCCTCCAGCAGATGTCAGGATGGTTGAAATCCTCCATGATGACCAGGGCCTGTGACCTGGAAGCCAAAAATAAGTAGGTGTTTCCACCTGGGATTGAACAGGGCACCTTTTGCGTGTGAGGCGAGCTTGATAACCGCTACACTACAGAAACCTATGCTAAAGCAAAAGCACCATGGAGAAACTGTCAAGCAGAGAGAGTCATTGGCCACTGGAATGGCCTGCCCAGGGAGGTGGTGGAGTCGCCAACTCTGGAGCTGTTCAAGGCAGGATTGGACATGGCACTTGGTGCCATGGTCTAGCCTTGAGCTCTGTGGTAACAGGTTGGACTTGATGATCTATGAGGTCTCTTCCGACCTTGTTAATACTGTGATACTGTGAAAGTCACGGTGAAGTTTGGGGTAAAAACAGCTATGCAGTTTGGCTCTTGTGGAACATAATATGGCTGTGACCAGAACTTATGTCTGGTGCAGCCATTCATCGAAGCTAGAAGAGTATCACAGCTCTAAGGAAAGAGACAACACAGGGCAGGAAACTTATATTTCCTTCAAATGTTAACATTTGCCTTTCAGCATTTCAGCAGAAGTACCACAATGGCCAGAACTGTAAAAGTGCAGGCAACTTACAGGTGATTCATTTATGTACCACAGATTTTCTACAGCTATTGACCTACAGACCACTACAGACAACACTACAGTGTTGTCAGGGCTACTACTAACTGAGAGGAGTAGGTCTGAACTCCTTTATGTTTCAAAGATGCTTTTTAGATTAGATTCCCTTTATGCTGACAGAGTTCAGAGTTAATTTTTACCTGTGAGTTTCCTATTCCTCCTAGTGTTGTTCTGGCTTTCTGTACTCTGAGTGGGGATTCCAACACGCTATGTTTCAGTTCTTAACAAATTTTTTAAGCTCCTAACAATCAACCCTGTAAGCCACGCCTGTCTATATACCCAGGAGCTAAGAGCACCATAAGGGATGCCAGCTCTGCGGCTGCAGCACTGAATACATACGGCTGGACCACTCCTGACCAAGATCTGCTTCGCATGCCTTGCACATGATCAGCCATACAGATGTAGTTTTGCTGTTTCAGTGCAGGAGCAGACTTGGTTGAGCATTGCTGCTCACACCACACACTAGAGTGCAGTTTGTTCCAAGCTCAGCTTCTTGGCAGTAGCAAGAGGATGGAGAGCTTGTCCCCAGTTTGCCATGTAATGCCATGACTGTCCCACCCGGGAGTCAGCCTGCCTTTTAGCTTCCTGCATGTCAGCAAGGCAGAAAATGGTGCATTCATAGGGGTGCCACTTGGGAAAAGCAGTCCTGGGGATTACTCTTGCAGCAGTCATTGCTCAGGGCAGATCCTTCTGGTCTTGAGTGCTACATACCTGTGGAGGCAGCCATCTTCTCCCTCAAAGTTTAGCAATCTGATCCTGTGACTTAGGCCTCGCAATGAACTCATCCATCCTCGGGTTTTGTACTTGCTGAAGAGAGGCTAAAAGCAGAATCCTTTCCCTGTAGAGGGTTAGCAGAAAGTTTTTTTGCTGTGGACAGGCCAGTTCATCAGCAGTGGGGCAAAACTTCTGATAAGACTGAAACAAATTGTCACAGAGCAGTTTGCGTTAAATAAGAGATAGCCAAAGCCTAGTCTGGAATTTTTTAGGCTCAGTCTGTTCCTCACACAGCCACATCAACTACATAACCACAACCAACTAGCAAACCTTTGCTGGGCTAGTACGAGGGGCAATGGCCACAGCTTGCAAAGCAGTGAACAGGGCAGAGTCTTGCACCTCGGCTGCAAACCCACAGCTCACCCCAAGCAGCACATGGGTGCAGCCCACAAGAGAAAGTGCTTCAAGCTTTAAAATTAATAATTCAGAACTTCTTTGATTTATGAGTTTTAACTACTGCAGAATGTGTGTCTTGCTGCATTACTTCAACCTTGAGATGAAGTGCAAATAGACGAGTCAGACTCTAAATATTTAAAGCCAGAATCTAATCTCTGATACATGGTGCATGCTGTCACCTCAAAAACCCAATAAACAGTGATGGACAGCACAGATTAGAATTACATTCAAGCTCTGTATTAAAAAACTTGCCCTGCTGATTCACAGGAATTATTAACCACAAAGAAACTCAACTCTGTGAGTTATGGCTGAAGCAGTCTTCGTCACCACTGTCTTGTTTAACTTCAGAGCAGAGTAGTCCAAAACTACCTCACAGGGAAAGGACGTCACCTCCTCTTTCCCTCTTTTTCTCTCCAAGATGCAGCTAAACTATTAAAATTCTCCAGTTAAATGGCAAACAAAATGTTTCTAAGCTTCCTTGCACTGGAAAGAAAGGCGAAATGGCAGCAATCACCTAATTCAGAAGCAGTAACAGCACTTGGGCAATTACAGGCGGTTCTGTAGGTGGCCAGGCCAAAGCCATCAGCACATGGATCTTCACGCACGGCGAGCAGAAACATAACTGACACCGCTCTCTATCGAATACCCTTGTGAGAGGAGGAAGCGTGCCAGGGTATGACCCTATTAAACATCAAACCTGTAGCTCCAAGAACAGCATAGAACCCAGACAGATGATCTCATCTCAAGTAGTAACGTGCCAGAATACAAACAGAGACCTGCAAATGCTTGAAGCACACGAGAGAAGCAAACTCAGGCCATGCTAAAATAAAGGGTGGAATGCATATTGGCAGCTGAGGGGTATGAAGGACCTGCTGCTGCCCAAACTGCCAGTGGTCTTTCTTTTCACTTGGCTGGACTTTAAGGCCTCATTATGGGACTTGTGGGTATCATAACCACATAGCAGCACCACAAGACAAAATTTGTTCCACTAAAAGAAGCAATGAGGCTAAACACCCACATCAAGCAAACAAGACGTGGATATTTAGCCGCATCTAAAATAAGTTAACATCTTTTGGGTGCAGCATAGTGCAGCCATCAGTCTAGGACTGCGAGCGCTGGGGACTTCTGGTGGTGCTTAGATACACACTGAAGGGCCATTTATACATCAGATGTGAACAGTATTGCACATAACCAGTGGATGTTTCTTAACAAAACAAACACAACTTAGTTCAGACAGATGGAAATGTTTTATAGTTTAGTGAGGTGCTTCAGTCCAGCACAAAACATCCACCTCTACCATTTTGCACTGAGCTAAATCTGGGAGGGCTTGAGTGCCCACAGGGTGCTTCAGGGATGGAACGCGCATGACTCATCCAGACAGCGATTGTTTCCTTCCCTGGGCTTTCCGAAGCAAGGGCCACTGAAGCACAAGGTGAAAACCTACACGAAGAAGGATCACGTGAAGAAGGACAAGGAAACCAGCCAGATCCACAACAATAAAATTCCAAATAAAATCCTGGGGGCAGTTCTACATTTGTGAGCATTGCCATGGACCCGGATGCAGCTGCAGGAAACATGGATTTTGGCTTGGTTTATAACCCACAAACTGGAGTCCAGGCTCTGCGGCTAGCAAGTGTGATCTCTTGCTGAATAGGAGCATAGCCACAGGAGAGGAAAGATTAAGGGTATCAAAGGAATACATTTTTCATTTCACTCCTTTCTTATTACAGTAGATTAAAAGAAAAAAAAGAGAGTTTTGTTCAACATTCAGCTGTGAGAAGAATTAAATAAGCCAAACCCCATTGTTCAGAATTAGACCATCGAATAAAGGATTCAAAAACACAGTGTGTGGTGCACGGTGGGATTTTTATTTCATTTTAAGACTGGCCATATACAGCTGTACAAGATCTATTGTCCTCTGTCCCACTGAAGAAACAGTTTCTTTCTGAAGTGTTCAATCTGTTAAGACACATAGGTGCCTTAAGAGCTTAGAAAAAGAAGGAAAGCATGCAAACGCTCTTCTGGTTCAAATGGCAATGATGTGAAAAGCAGCAAAGAGGCAGGAATGCACGGTTAAAGGAAATAGCTTTTGATTGCCTGGCCATGAACGATAGCAGGAGTTGTCATTCTGGGGAATGGCACGCAGGAGCAAGCAGCATGCACCTGCAAGACTAAAGTCAGCCCTGAATGACTAGTGCAACAGTAGGGATCCCACAGAGCACGGATGGTCATGACAAGCCTGCACAGGGGAAGAACAGAATCAAGAAAGGCTCCTTGCCACCAAACCATAAGGGGCACGATTTGAAGAGAAGAAAAGCTCCTGATAAACTTATGGGTCTGGAAAGTCTCTTTCCCTTCTGCAGGGATTGTCAAATACCAAGGCTTCCAGCATCTTTTTTAAGGACCATCAAGATAAAACCTAACCAATGAAGAAGGCTAAAAGCCCAAGTCTGGTTTGCTATTTCATCCTTCAAATTCATCATTCATCAGGGCAAGAAGGGTTTCTCTGAAAAAAGACAGAAACACAGACTAGGGAAGCACAGAGCCTGAGAGAGCAGCTGTCATCCATCTCCAGGGAATTCCATCCTGCAGGAAGATCCAACAAAGCTGACCTCTAGGAAGAGAGGACCTCATGTAATGGAAGACCTGGAAAAATTCAGGTGCTGAGCTTCACGGCACTGAGCAGAATATAAGGGATGAAAGCAAGTCACAAGAACCACAGTGCTGAGACTTCCAGTGCAACATCTCAGGGACTCAGAGCCAAATTTCAACCGCTATGGGTGTAGAACAGAATAGCACAGGTCTTGAGCCAGCTGTTGGTGAAACATGGCAACCAGATAGACCCTTGACACTTCTGAGGCTGATGGTCTCACTGCTCCAACAGGTTACCTTTAGAGCTGGGAATAAAAGAAGGAAATAACTTATGCGCTAGGCTTTTTCTAAGAGGTTTGGAAAATTTCTTAAGAGAAGGCAATCTTGCAATCTTTACTCAAGATCAAATTCTTTACAGGGGAAGTCCTCAGAGAACTATTCCACCCTGTGCTCAGGTGCAAGTGGGAAGCCTGACCAGAACCTTGATTTATGATGATAAACTGAGGTTACAGTGATAGGGAACATGGTGAAAGAGGCATTTCCTAGTCACACGCAGAGTTTTTGTAGGTCATGCAGGTCTCTGCTACCAGGGTGAATTGTCTTTCAAAGTAGTTGCGTTACTCACAAGGCTTGAGAATCTGTAGTAAAATGTCACCAGTGCTGGTATGGCCAGAAGAGTTGAATTTCAAGCTCAGAGCCATTTAAAATCTTTATACAGCTCCCATGTTATGATGGCTTGGAGTGAATTTTTGAATGTATGGATTCCAGTTTGAGTTTCTGAATTCTCTGTATGTTTTTGTTTATAGTGGCGGCTCTGATGGTCTTCAAAAGTTGCCAGGAAGGCCAGCTTCAGAGCATCCATGTAAACACAGTTCACAGTGAGCAGGCTGAGAAACATGGGCCCACCACTGCAGACCACAGAAGGAAGAGGGTCAAGTATCGTTGTAAGAGACTGTTCAGAGAAACTGTCTTGAGGAAGAACTATGCCTCACACCTGCAACCAAGCCAAGGCCCACTTGCTTATAAACACCAAGCTGTGTGGCGCAGCAGACACGCTAGAGGGCAGGGATGCCATCCAGAGAGACCTGGACAGGCTGGAGAGGTGGACACAAGCCAACTTGATGGGGCTCGACAAGACCAAGTGTAAGGTCCTGCATCTGGGTCGAGGCAATCCTAAGCACAAATACAGGCTGGGCAGTGGCTGGCTGGAGAGTAGCCCTGAGGAGAGGGACTTGGGCAGGCTTGTGGACGAAAGACTCAACATGACCCACCAGTGTGCACTTGTGGCCCAGAAGGCAATCTGGATCCTGGGCTGCATCAGGAGAAGTGTGGCCAGCAGGTCGAGGGAGGTGATTCTCCCCCTCTACTCCGCTCTGGTGAGACCCTACCTGGAGCACTGTGTCCAGTTCTGGAGCCCTTATGACAAGAAGGATGTGGACGTGCTGGAGCGAGCACAGAGGAGGGCCACGAGGATGGTCAGAGGGCTGGAGCAGCTCTCCTATGAGGACAGACTGAGTTGGGGCTCTTCAGTCTGGAGAAGAGGAGNAATCCTTAATGATTCTATGATTCTATGAGTTACTCTGTATTAGGCAAGCCAGGGCAGCGACCCTGCCCCATCATCTAAGATCGCCACATGCTTGTTTGTTGGTGAGGAGACAAGCAAACTCTTAGCAGAGGCTGAAATAAGTAGTGGGATTCTGACCTGCTGCTGGTGGACAGCCTGCACCCACATCTGAACCATGGCTGAGAGATGTCCAAGCAAGGGAGTTCTGTTCATAGCTGTCACTATGGAGTTAGAGTAGCTTCTGTTAGGCAGAGAGAAGGTTCTTGTGCTCAAAGGGGTGCCCCTCAGAGGGGTTGCAGTGAAAAGGAGGGAGGCTCCCAGTGAGGCTCCCAGTGAGCTTTTTTATCTTGCAGATGAACCAGATGGCTGGAGCCCTAGAATCCAAAGGAGGAACATGAAGCCTTTAAGAATTGGATTGCTAAAACATAGGGAAAACTGAAGCCAAAACCTCCTTCTGAACAAAACAGAGCACCAGAGTGGAAAAACAAGCCCTGGAGATGCTTAGCCAAAAAGGGGAAAGAATAAAACAAACCAGCTAAGCTCTTCAATTCAAATTCCAGCTCTGCTTGCTGGAGAGGAGACTTAGAGACTAAGTGAAGAACTGGTATTAAGTGTCCTTTGTAGCCACAGCTGCTCACAGTTATCTGCCTGTGTTCCCTGGCAGACTGCACTGCAGTGCTGAAAGCCTGCAGATTTCCCAGGGTGTAGAAAAAGGGCACCAAAGAATGGCCAGTGGGGTCTGTAATGAACTCGCACACACCAGCAGATTAATACGCTTGCCTAGCAGGTAAAGAAAGACCCTGCTACTATACTGACTCAGCCCATGGCAGTTCACTATCGCCTGCAGCTGCTCCACATGGTCCCTGGTGCTGGAAGACAGGTAATGTTCCCTCTGAGAGCCTTACTTGCTCAAGCAGGGCTTTCTGATCTCTCTGGAGAGCCTGCTGTTGAGCCACTGTTTTAATTGGCTTTCAGGTCCCAAGATAGATTTTCATGAGGCAAGAAGACCTCACTCTGGGATGCTGCACAACATCCTCTCTTCTGAAGAGTACTCTCATTTTTCAGCGCAAATGCCCACTAAACGGGCATGAGGTCAGGAACAGCATCTGCAGGATGTGCTGTGCTCCTCCATTACCAGTTACAGACTGATGGACACTGCTGCTCTATGGCTCCTGGAGGAAGCATTACAGACCCCTTCAACAGCCACCCCCCTGCCATCAGTAAAGGTTCCGTGACACGTGGTGGAAAAAACAACGTTGTATTTGATTTACAATTAACAGGATTTACAAGTAATGACAGAGAAACAGATTAGCCATGAAATTAGGATGCCTTTGTTGATGAAAGAGTAGCTGGCAAAGCACCTTGATGTAGAAGTCATGTACCTCAGTCCTAAACAGTGCAAAATAACTTACAGCCCAGGCAGGTTCTGGAATGATGACACACAAATGCAGCAAGTCAAGCACAAAACAAACCAACAGCCCCTCCCAGCCCACTGGGCAGGAAACCAGTTCTGGTGAGGTTTTTGATTTTCAAAACTCAAGGACAGGCCTACTGACAAATACTAGGACATTTTCAAATAGGGGGACCCCTCATATCAGCAAACAGTAGAAGTCATTGTGAGACACCCTACCGGCAGGGAGAGCGGGCAGAAGACAGTGAGTTAGCTTGCTGAGAATGGGCAGAGCCCAGGCGCTTGGCAGGACAAGGAACGAAGGAGTACAGCTGGCAGCGCTTCATTAAAATGCTACGTTACTGCCAAGAACTTGCAAGACGAAGAGGAAGAAAGTTCTCTGATGTGCAATACAGCAATTTGAGAAGACGTACCTAACTTTTGGATTTCTATGGAGCTCACCTATATTGTAAACACACGCTCTCTGATGAGTTACTGCGATTCTCCTTGCTATGGGTTATGGTGTGTATTCAATCAAATGCAGCATTCCAAGGCTCAAAACTGACTGAGTGGTTTTCAATAGGCAGCCATATGATTCTTCAAACATCGTACTAGTATTTTACATCACAAATACAACAAAAACAAGTAATGGTATTTCTAGGACAGTTCCAAGATTCAAATGAAAAACCATCAGAACCACTCCAAAATGAGACATCACACAGAACCGAATCATGTTAAACAGCACACTCTCGGCAAGCAGCTAATTACAAGCATTCTGCTGGTCATGTTTTTCACACAAAAGTCATTCAATAGCACATAAATACTTCTTCTGCTCTGCTTCTTTTTACAAAACCATTCATCAGATTCACAGAATTAGTACAAGTAAGGCACATTAGCATAGATCATAAAACTCACAATAAGAACAAAGAGTTGTAAAGGTTTAAGGATTAATTCCTTCTTCGTAGCGGTTTCTGAGCCAAATGAGACTCTTATCAGTAGAAGCCTCCTAAACTGACGTGACTCATTTCTGTCGCGGCCAGCTGTGGTGGGTGCAATGCTGTGCATCACCATGGACATAAATAATTAAAACAAGAACCGCGTGTGGTAGCAAATCCCACTTTCAGATCTTGCACAGGAATCAGACACGCTGCTGCTGATGTTCATTACGAGCACAGACTGAGTTTTGCAGCTCCACGGAAGTCAGTTTCCAGTTATCAAAAGAAAAGGGGATATTGCATGTGTCTCTGAGTAGGTTATTGTTTTTCTAGCACAAATATTGCTCAAAGTAGAAAGGCTGCTATAGTATGGAATTTCCTTGCATAATGAATCCTAAACGCTGATGTCTCAGACTCTACTAAATTAAATGAACTAAAGGTTTTCCTTTTTCCACCCCAACCCTGCTCCCTACCGAAGGACTCTCTTTTCCCACAGAAGATTCATTTACACACAACACAGCTTTTAATTAGAAGCATAATTTACAGTAAAAATTCTTTACATTACACCTCTGCTATCAAAAAAACATGAAATCTTTCATTTAAAGTTGTAATTATACATTAAAAAATAGAACACTATTTCCTTAACAGGAAGAATGAATTTGAACATCTTCAGATCAGATTTCTTTATTGCGGCTTTTGAGTCAAAGGTCAGTCACTTTGTTCTCTAATGCAGCTGCTATTTGCTGTAAACGGAAGGCGAGCTGCATTTTTTGTGCAGCTGGATCCTCTTCAAGTGCATTTATAATCTGGAAGAAATAAACATGGAATACTTAGAATTGTTCCGCTTAAAATACACAACATGGTTGTGTTGAAGTCTTGTGCATTCGCTCTGTGTAAGGATAAAATCCGTCTCATAGGCCTCGTGTTCTACTTTCATACAAAGACAATAAAAACAATCGCCGCTTCCACTACTTTCTCTGTGTTGCTGTAATGGTTCTCATCATGCTGGGATCCAAGCAAATTAACGGGCAGTGCTTTATCTTGTGAAATACTACATTCCAAGGTGGAGCAGGCAGAGAGAAAAACATCTTCATCACTGTTTAAGAAACAGTGCTTTTAGTTACAGTGCAGCCCACATGACTTAAGGGTCATTATCACCATTAATTAAGCCAGATCCCCATGAGTATGGGTTATGAGAAGCTCCTGGGTGGTCTACACACAGGCATGAGGTGGGGCAACGCAAGGTCTCTCATGTCTATGCGCAATGTGGTGAAGAAAATGGTCTGCCCAGTGTCAGAGAGCTGCCTGTGGCTCCCCTTTGGCTCTCACCTAGAAATTACGAGTCTCTGGCCTCTCACCACATGGCGCAGGACGCAAAGAACTCAGCTCCCCTGCAGCCTCCACTGCATGGAACACATATACAAGCAGGTATGACACTAAGACACAAGGGATTTGAAAACAAGAACCAGAAAAGGTCAACTGTTATGAGAAAGCTTTTCTTCAAATAGAGTTTTTTAGGCATCTCAAGATCACATTTCAAAGGTTTCAAAAGGTTTTCATTTCCACCATCCTTTAGGGAAAATTTTCCGCCAACTATTAGATTTCCCCATTAGAAGAATGTGTTACGCAGCAAAACCACTCCTTCTGTAGAACTGGCTTTATTAATAAAAGGCAGACACTGCAATCCAGCAGCAACCTTTCGTTCTATTCAACACTATATAGAGCTGCACACACAAGGACTGGGGAAATAAACTTTGCCTGCCGCTACCTGTGCTTCTTACTGCTTCTCACCCGTTGCTGACAGTGGAGATGAATGCAGTCAGTATTAATCTAGCCAGGAATTTTACTCTGAAGGGCTGGTATAGCACCTGAGTTTCAAACATTAAGCAAATTTATTAACAAATAATTGTTTTAATGGATCTGTTCTTAAAGTGTGAAAACATTTTTACAAGATAGAGTTAATAAACCCTTATTATAGTATTTAAATTGGCTCTAACTTAATTTGATATTGTTCCCTTAATTTAAACTCCTCAAATCTCAACTACATAATTCATGATTATCTCTGCTGGTGAATATATCCTTCATATAAACATGAACAATGAGAATGTACCCACTCAGTCACTGTCAAGCCCTGCAGAGATGCAGAAGGTACAGTGCATGCTGGGAACCACTGCATCAGTAATAAAGACAAGGGCAGCTGCAAAATGCTCCAATTTATGCAAATGAAAATATTTTCATGGAAAACAAATAAGCTCGATTAATTTTACTGAAAGGCTCTTGACAGATTATCTCTATAACTCAAATTTAGCAGCCTTTTCATCAGATGCACCTTGTTGTTACACAGCAATCCACATGAAACTAAGAGCTGGAGCCACCAAATGTAGAACCATGAGTGGAAGCAGGATCACAGAATCACAGAATCATGAGGGATTGGAAGGGACCTCGAAAGATCATCTAGTCCAATCCCCCTGACACGGCAGGATCACCCAGACCAAGTAGCACAGGAACACATCCAGGCGGGTCTTAAACATCTCCAGTGAAGGAGACTCCACAACCACCCTGGGCAGCCTGTTCCAGTGCTCTGTCATCCTCACTGGGAAGAAGTTCCTTCTCAGATTGATGTGGAATCTCCTGTGTTCCAGCTTACAACCACTGCCCTTCGTCCTATCACTAGATGACATTGAGAAGAGCCTGGCTCCATCCTCCTGACATGCACCCTTCACATATTTATAGACATTAATGAGGTCACCACTCAGTCTCCTCTTCTCCAAGCTAAAGAGACCCAGCTCCCTCAGCCTTTCCTCGTCAGGGAGATGTTCTACTTCCTTCATCATTCTCATTGCTCTACCCTGGCCACCATCCAGCAGCTCTGTGTCCTTCTTGAACAGAGGGGCCCAGAACTGGACACAACACTCCGGATGTGGTCTCAGCAGTGCAGAGCAGAGAGGTAGAAGAACCACTCTTGATCTGCTAACTGCCCTCCTTCTGATCCACCCCAGGATGCCATTGGCCCTCTTGGCCACAAGAGCACACTGCTGGCTCACGGTCATCCTGCTGTCCACCAGGACCCCCAGGTCCCTTTGTCCTACACAGTGCTCTCCAACAGGTCAGCGTGGGTACAGAAGAATCAGGGCTTCATCTGTCCTCCAGGGTTGCGGAGTATGTCTGCAACAGTTCATGCCATGGATACATTTGGAAAGATGTAAAAGTGAAGCAAAAGCAGCAGTGAAAGCCAGTAGTTGGTTAGCACTCTGGATGAGGGGGAGGACACCAGTGCATCAGGTTTCCCTGCATACCCCTGGCCACCTTCCCTACCAATTCTTATCATAAGACTTCTCAGGGTGACTTGATTGTCACTGCTTACACCTGTTTAAAAGCCGGGACAGGCAGCTGAGGATGATGCAGCCTTAGTGCTAAATATGTGAAAACGTGAACTGTGCTGAGGTGCAAGACAAACCAAAGGGAGCTCACATGTGCTGTTGTTCTTTTTGATTCATCATGTGTTCTTACTTGCTTAAATCGGAGAGTTTTCTGAAGGCATTCATTTCCATGGAAACCTTTGAATAAACATTTCCTTCTCCCGTTTTGCTTTCAGATGAAGTTTGGAGAGCCACAGCCCAGCTATGCTGGGATATTCATTGTCCCACTTTCTGCAGGGCACAAAAAACCTAAGAAATCTTTTGGACTGCATGTGAGTCTCCTTTTGAATCCGGCTACATTCAGCTGTTACTCTGCTCCAGTTTACCTTGTGCAGACACTTCGTCTGGCATGGCAAAGCAGGGACAGTAGCACGTGTGGAAGTTGAAGTGCATCTTAGCTAATAAAAAAGACGTGGCCCCACTCCTACAAGCAAAACAAGTTTAATAGATTGTTCCTAATAAAAAACTCACTGGCCTGAAACTTGATACAGCTCTGACAACTGCTTTTTGCTCAGTAACATTTAAATGTCCGAATTCTTAGGAATTAACCCTAACCATTCTTAGAAAGTAGGATGTTAGAACTGAAGTAACTTCAAATCTAATTCTCTTTCAGATCTTGTGAAATGATCACTACCACAACCAGACAAGCCCATGATGACATTGCTCATACATAAAGAAACACACTTAGCCAGTGTCACTGCTGCACTGCCAAATTAAGAGTTTCCTGCTCAGCATTCTTTCACCCAACAATCCATGGAATTCCAGAAACTGTTCCTCTAGACTGTTTGCCTTCATAGTTTTTTACCATGGATATTAAAAAATGAAAACAAAAGCCACAACTTACCTCATCATAGTATTTGTTAGTATACTGGTAGAGTTGGTGTAAAGCCACAAGCGTGTTTAAGGAATCGGTATGTGCCTGTGAAAGAACAGAACCAGGCAGGAAAGATGTCAAAACATGACTGCAGGGAGCTGAAAGTTAGGCATGTGCACAACTGTTGGACACACTGTGCAAGTTCTCCAAATGGAAGCTCTGCATCCAGTAACTTCCATAACAAGGCAGTTGGAACAAAAGAAATGGATGAGACGACTTGTGTTTGGTGATTTTTAGATCAAGTCTTTCTCACTTTCCAGCCTGTCCACAACTCTAACACTGGAGGTGGAAAACATTTTGAACTCCGAACGTCAAACGGCCGTCTGCAGCTCAAACATGTGTTAACAACATGGGAACACGTAACCAAAGTGTTTCCTCAAGGCTGTCTACCTATCATTAAGGCATTCTGCAACACTAAGCCTTGGTTCTGTCACTGTCATGGCTCTTTAATACCCTTTCACAATCTCTTTTTAACTCTTAGAAATTCTTCACACCTCAGTACAGCAAATGTGTAACTCATCAAGATCATGTACGTACAGGAAAAGCCGTCTGAATCATAAATCATGGAAAGGGGTAGAGGAGAGTGAAAAAAAAGACAAAACAAAGCAGGAAATAACCCTTCCATTATCTCTTTTTTCCTCCCTCCCGCCCCTGACATTCACCTTATTCACCTTACCGGTCTAAGCAAATGCTTTTCAGTCACAGGCATACAGGGTGCAAGTCTCTAGCTACGCTTTTAGTCCTTTAAGTGAGTTGAGGAAATGAAGAATTGCAAAATATGGCTACTAGCATAAATGATTACCCCCGGCACACAGCAGCAGAGAAACATCCATCTTCCCTTGCTCTGTACTCTCAGAGCTGGTTCGATCACTCCTTCCATCTTCATTTTTACAATAATTTATCATGCAAATGGAAAAGATCAACATATTGTGCTCGTGTTGGCACATCCAACTGAATGTTATTTTAATCATCTAACACTTCAGTTTTACATACATCTCTATTTGAGTAATAAGTAAAGTGAAATGGAAAATGAAATGTCACTGCAGATGAGTTTTGTAGTGAATGACTGAAAATAGAAGCACTCTCTTGAGGATGTTGATCTGCAAAATGTTAGGTCCTAAGGGCACTGAAATAAACAAACAACAAAAAATTCCCCAAACATCCTCTTTACACTAAAGCACTTCAGCTAAATGAAGCAAATGAGCAGAGCAGCCACTAAGTACACTGTCTCGTTGCTCAGGCTAAACAACATCTTTTCAGACTGGTGACAGCTTCTTCTAGCTCTCAGAGAAAAATGAAGTGCTTTGAAGGCACAAGCCTGCTTTAGCTGAGCTGAGCTCTGAAATAGGCTGTGCTTAATGTGCATGCCTCCCCTTTCATTTCTGGGGTCTAATTTTCGCTGTGGCAGCACTCTGAAGTCAGTCATTACTTGTTGTCAGCATGATCTATGCTAAAACTCCTCTGTACCCCACGGAGAGAAAACACAGTTCAAGAGTGCTATAATTTTTCCACAATGGATGTCAAAAAATCCAAACACTTTGCTCTGGCACCTACATGACTCAGACAGATTAGTGATGGTAACCGTTCTTGGCTCCATTCAATAATCAACATTTCAAAGGGCTAAAAGGCTTGATGACACCAAGCAGGAGTATTTCATTTGATGTTTGCACATGCAAACCCCCACGTGTTGAGTTAGAAACAGAGGACGAAGAAAAACAGTGCTACACTTGGCTTCACTTCAGGACAAGAAAACAGAATTTAATCTTACCCTAGAGATCTCTGCTAGGTGGGTATTCATGTCCTGGTCGCTAACTGGCACCATCTGACGAATGCCTTTGTAGTAACTGCAACAGATGAGAACACGCTTTCGAGTAGGTGAAATACACTGTGGCTTTCTGGTCACTCTGCCTTTCAGTTTTGCAACTATATTGAAAGCCCTTTGACAATGGAACAATCCCTTTAGTCATCCTGCTTTTCAGTACCCATTAGTACCTTCACTGTACTGTACAGGGCCATATCGCGGGAAAGAAATCTATTTATAATTGCAGCCAATGATTATTTAAGGTCTTCAAACTTTTGAAATCATCATCTAACAGGAGCTTTGCCCTGTGGCACACCTTGCACGGTATTTTTTCACAGAATTGCCAGTTAGCAAATTAATAAAATCAGAGATGGAATAAAAACCATTTGCTCATGAAAACGTTTTCATGATTGATCTCTACTTCCGTTCTGTTATGGACGCATAGCATTGGTTAGACACATTGTGTGGGTAACAACCACCACTGCAGCAAACAGTATCTTTTGGCTACACCTATCCATCCATCTGCACTGACATGAACATGTGTTGCGTCCTGAGAGCACTCCATTTCAACTACACCAATTACCTAGGCAACCACAACGGGAATATTTTAACAGTCAGGTGTAAAATCTTCAATATTTGACAGGTGACTCTCACTCTTTCAGTGTTGGCTCTTCCTCTCACACAGGTGTCAAGCCCTACCAACTCTGAGTAAGAATGAAAAGAGTCTGTACTTACTCTTCCACCATTTTCTTATAGTTCGAAATTTCTTTTGCGTAAAGTAATTTATTACTCGGAGAATCCTGAAAAATTTATAAAAGAGAGAAACTTGGTTGATTTATGAACATTTCTAGGAAGCAAAAGCCAAGAACTTGAGAACAAGCCTTTACATTCACACGCACTTGAGCTTCACAGCTGTTAACATCTGGATGCTTATTACTAAGTTTGGTGGGCTTACTTGTCTTGCAAGGATTAAGTTCACACTTTGTTACTGTTGAATGTTACCAAGATGTCACTGCGAGGTGATACCAAGTTATCGGTGGGCAGGAAATAGTCAGCTCTTAAACGTGCTTTTAATAAAAGCAGTTGGTATTTTCACCTTTCTGTACACATCAACTGGCAGACTACAGAGGAACACTGACATGCTCACCAAAGTGTTAAGTGGTGAAATGCTAACTCCATTATATAACTAAAGAGACACTTTCCAGGCTGCATCTCCTTGAGAACGTGTATTGTCTACAAGGATGCCCTTTGTCTTGTCAGGCATGAGCATAGCCAGGATGTAGAATGCAAACCACTTACTCTGCTTAATTTGTGCTCTGTTCTTGTGCACGCATCCATGAAAGTCTGTGCAATGACTGACAAGGAAGCATCCACTACTTCATGAACGTGAACATCAAAGATGAAATGGGGATTTTTCAGTATGTTTACCCAGAATCTAAGAGGCAGGCTGCAAAGCAAGGAAGAAGATAAATAATCCGTTTTACACAGTATGTGTTCTACAACAAGCAAATCTCATTAAACTAAGTATGGAGTTTGCATTTTGATCTCACAACTGTGCAGCTTAATTTTGTTTTTCATCATTTATATAAGCTGTCTGTCGTCTGGTTCCCATGTCTGAAAACTGAGCCATCGCATCTCTCACAGAAAAACTCATGTGAGAAGAATCTCAAGTGCCCCAAAACAGCAGGAGAAATGCCTGTGTGGTTAGAGAAAATACCCGAGTTGTATTACATTTTGTGCTTTGGTAGGTAAATCTAGTCCCATTTACCTCTTACTTTACTATTCTCTGAGGTAAGACAAAAAATGAAGTGGTAAAGTCTGCCATTGATAACCCCACAGGTAAGCTGGTTTCATTCCTGCAGCTTCTAGGTTTATGGGAAATCCTTCTGATCACATAACGTTATTTCAACTTAAATGATACTGAGAATTGTAAGTAAAATGTACTCTGATTTGTGGCCAGAGTGACAATACCTGTCCTGGAATTACACCCCCATTTCTCTGCCTGCATTACTCTGTTCATACTGTACCTGTTTGTTTTCCAGATGTGAATGGTATCTTCATCCTTGATGTCATGTTTCTCTGCTTGCTCATCAAGGAAGTCAAAGAAGTATTTCACAGCTGGTGGCACGACATGGTTTGAATTGAGCACGCTGTGAAAGAAGTTATCTACAAACTGCTGAAGTGTCCCCTAAAACCAGATTTGAAAAAATCTATTACATTTGTGTTCCAGGCTGAACTTAGTGCCATTCCACAATCTTTTGTTCCTACTAACAGTTGCAGTCACTGATGGCCTTCATCCTAAGTGCTAAGGGTACTGCAGTGACCTTGAAAACTGCCAACACAGTAAAGACCTTCTAGAGAACTGTTTTATGTTCTAGCCTTTGACACAACCTCTAGGTTGTGTCTTCACCAACCTTTCTGTGGTTTTCAGAGAAGCATGTGCTTTCTGTTTGAAAAAACACACAGGAACTGGTTGCTAAGTACAGTATATATTCACACTTCAGGGTCACTGTACACATAAAGTAATTGTTAGTCATTCAAAAATGGCTTTGCAGCTTCCCATCTCCAGTTTCTCTGACTCCAGAGCACTATACAATTTTTAGAAAGAAACTGAGAGGAAACAGTACCAGTGACAATCTGACTTTTTCTTTAAGGGCAAGCACTTGTTTCTCATCATTCTCACCAAGCGTGGCCCAACTCCGTGAGGTTCACTGAGCCCAAGGAGTGATGTGACAGGAGGGTTGTGTGCTTGGTTGATTCCTGCAACTGCCTGGACCTTAGAGATTGTGACCTCAGAGACTATCACCTGGTTTTAGAGATGACTCCATCGAGGCCATGTACAGTTTGTCCCTGTGCAGCTGGTTGGCCTTAAGGGCACAATGCAAGGGCTGCATCCTTTCTGTTACTGTCCCTCCGGATGTCAGCCTCGGAATGGGGCAGGGACCAAGCAGGCAAGTAGTCCTAAGCCACTCTGCTGTCAGCAAGGTCACATCAACATTTGTGGGTTGTAGGGGTAGCTGTGGTCCCAGCCATAATATCTCACCAGCTCTGAATGAGTTAGTGATGCTCCAGACTGGTAACAATCTACAAACTGGCTTTTGGGAACAGTAAAGCAGTGGCTGCAAAGGAGTTATTAAGAAAAGAGAGGGATGTAAGCATATTGCTGGCTCTTTGTCTTCAATCTATGACATCTATTGCACAGACCTTTCTTCAAATTAATTTTCACACTTGGAAAAGTAGCTGGCCTAAGGACACCCTAATTTCCATAAGGACTCTGGCTTTAGGGTCATTACACATGTTATTCTAAATTCTTTTTGCAAGAAGAAATGCTTTGCAAAACAATTTTGCTTGTGATTCATTCTGCAGTATAAGCAGTAAGACTATCTAAGAAAGACTATTATTATTTGCAGATGTTTTTATTTTGCTAGGAAATACTGCAGCATTGGTCACACACAAAGAAATATTAAAAGCTCTGTATCAGTGTATAAAGCACTGGTTCAGGAGAAAACCTAATGAAATATTATCTAAACAGGTGGCACGGAGGAGAATATCCACCTTTGTTGTGCACGAAAACCTCTTATTTAAGAACCTACACTCACGCTTGTCTGCATATTACCCACCCAAAGCCCTGAACAGCAGCCTGTACGCACGTGACACTGACTTTAAATTGCAGCCTAATGCCTGACTAACAGTCGCATCATTTTCTTCAGTTGTAGGTCAAAACCTAGGGAAGTAAGGCGTGTGCACTGTGGCACATCTGAGTCCTACCTTCACAGAAAGAAGTCTGGTCAGGTAGATTTCTGTTATAGCTTTGGTCCTCTCTTTTTCTTTCACACTGCCCCGCTTTGATTTACCTTCATCTATTTCATCTACTGGCCGGACTAGATGCCAGACCTTGTTTTCATCTTCCAGGAGTGCGTGCCCTAGAAACAGTAACCACAGTCATTACTAAATGTCCTGCACCCAGAACAGTGACAGGGGTATAATGACAGACACAAGTGCATGCGAATTCTTGGAGACATGTCTGAGTCTCAGCTAGGTCTGACTCAACAGCTACCACAGAGAGATCAATCAGCCTACTCAAGGTGCAAGAGAAGATCTTGTTGTAGCAGCTCTGGTGAATTCAAAGCAGTGGCAACTTCACAATTTAAGACCTTAACCTTTTTTCTAGGAATCACCATTACATTTTTCACCTCAGCTGCTGAGTTTAAAGTGTAGGACATCAGTTCAAACCCAGCTTTACCAGCATTTGGCCAGAACCACTTAATTTTGTAGCTGAAAGGTGATAAAATGCACCTTTTTGCTGAGAGGACATGAACTCCAGCAGACAGAGGTAACAACTGCAGCACATTCACATCAATTACAGTAAGACTTTGTAAAATTTGTCAGTATTCATAACTTAAACCAGAGAAAGAGAGTCACATCAAGTCTGTTACCACATGGCTGAAATAGGAATAAGCACCTGGAGGTTAATGACAGCTCATGTGCTTACAGTGCCTTGCTATGCTACCTGTGCCGTGGTCGTGCGTCTGGTCCCTGAGCTTAGGTCAGCGGTCACACAGTGCAGTAAAGGCATCCTGCACTGCCCCATCAACACGAGCACATGGGAACCTTTTGTTACAAACAGCTCTACAAAAAGGACACGGTTGTTTTGACTTGCACTTAGTATCCCTTCAAAACCGTTTCTGTGTCACAAAGTTCGTTTCAAACCTCCTGGTTTTGCTTGTGCCTCCTTTAACTCTGGAATTTTTGTCTCTACTTGGCATGGCCTGTAAGACAAACGGCTCCTTTCCAGTGGAAGTTACTGGATCAGTGCATTTAAAATCATTGATGTCTTAAGAACGTGGAAGTTGTTTTCCCACTGAACTTGTGATTTAGGCATACTACACAAATCATTTTGCACTGCTGCTACATTTTATACTTAAATACGTGTCTCTAACGCAGGTGAATCCCAGCTGTAACAGAAAATGACAGCTCCTAGTTGTGTGAATTTTGTACTTTGGCTTTTTTGACCACAGTGATGTATAAATCAGTTGTACAACAGCTACATTAGTACTACCAGCCAGCGTGCACGGTCCGGATTTTATGCCACAGGGGAGAATAACACCTATGAGTAATCTCACCAAGCCCAAACTTGTCCTTGAATCTACTTTCTAAATCCTCATGACAAGCATTTTCCATGCAGTCCTCTGGGACTTTCTCTTCTCTTCTTTTTAACCAGGTAGCAAAAAAAACATACGTCCCACATTAAATCACGCTGTCCTGTGAGACCCCTTGATGTCACTTGAAAGTTCATGTGAATGAAGCAAGCAAGCAAGAAATGCTCTCACTTTATTTTGACGCAGCTGCAATTTTAAAGTCGATACCACTCACGGCAGTCACCTGCCAGTGCAGTAAGAACTGCTGCTGGGCCCAAAGTTTGGATTTTTTTTGCAATGCCTGTTACTTACTGTTGTAAATGAACAGTTCAAATCACACAGCTGGAGCAAAAACTGCTTTCCAGCTGTATGTCAGTTGCTTGGTTCGCTCCTGCCTCCTCCTTTGATTCAAAGGAATTTATCCCCTCTTTGTCCTCCTGATGGCACATGGCCCCGTTTGACTTTGGAGAGAAGAGAAACAACCCAAGGGGTTTCCACCAAGATCACCGGCCCTCATGTGCCACAGAATTGGCTACTAGCAAAACAGTCATTATTTCACAGGGAGGTAAGAATTAAAAGATGAAAAAAGATGAACTTCGACAACATGAGGAGCCCGATTCATTGCTAAAAATAGCAGGAAGAAAGAGGAAATGAAATTCAGAACATGACGCAACAAAACATGTCAGCAGTGTGGTTGCCAGGGGAAAGAACATTTCTGTGAGTTAGGATTTTCCCCAATGGAAAAGTAGGAGGTGAAGAAAACAAAAGATGGGGGAACAGAATCACAGAATCATTTAGGATGGAAAACACCTTTAAGACCATGAAGTCCAACCCGGAACTCAACTGCGTCAAGCCTGCTGCTAAACCACGTCTCCATGCTCCATACCCATGCGACTTTCAAACACTTCTACGGGACACCGATCCAGCCAGCTCCCTGGGCAGCCTATGCCAGTGCCGGATGATCCTCTCAGTAAAGAAGATTTTCTTGGTGTCACAGTATCACAGTATTACCAAGGTTGGAAGAGACCTCATAGATCATCAAGTCCAACCTGTCACCACAGAGCTCAAGGCTAGACCATGGCACCAAGTGCCACGTCCAATCCTGCCTTGAACAGCTCCAGAGTTGGCGACTCCACCACCTCCCTGGGCAGGCCATTCCAGTGGCCAATGACTCTCTCAGTGAAGAACTTTCTCCTCACCTCAAGCCTAAATTTCCCCGGCGCAGCTTGAGGCTGTGTCCTCTTGTTCTGGTGCTGGCTGCCTGAGAGAAGAGAGCAACCTCCTCCTGGCCACAACCACCCCTCAGGTAGTTGTAGACAGCAATAAGGTCTCCCCTGAGCCTCCTCTTCTCAAGGCTAAACAATCCCAGCTCCCTCAGCCTCTCCTCATAGGGCTTGTGTCCAACCTAAACATCCCCTGGCACAACCTCAAGATCATTTCCACAAGACCTCACCTCAGCCCCCTTTCCTTCAGACTAAATAGCCCCAGCTCCCTCAACTGCTTCCCATAAGCCTTGCTCTTCAGATCCTTTGCCACCCCTATTGCCCTTCTTGGGACTCCAGGAGTTCAGGAAGTGCCCAAAACCAAACACGTTTTTACAGCAGCAGCCACATTATGTGTCAAGCTTTAAAGAGGAAGAGGACGGCACCCACTGGGTCACAAGCTTCTCCCCACTCCAAATTCCTTGTCTCGGCCCTTGGGCATTCTGCGGTTAATATAAAACAACACTGGTGGTGTGCATTAATGACAAATCGCTAGTCACAAATGAATACAAACTGACTGTGCTCATGACAGTGGTAGGGAGGATGATGGAGGCAAGGGAGACGGTGACACGCAGAGCAGCACCTTTCCTCTTTTGTGGCCTGCAGCCACTTAGCTTCTTTCCAGTCTCCTTTAGCCCTTGAATACAGGGAGGTGAAGGAAGGGATGCCCTACCCATTCTGTTAACCAGCATTTCTGATTTGCAACCCTCTGTCTATTTTTATTCACGACTAAAAGAGGAAAAAAATCCCAGACAAAAATTCCAGAGTAACAAACCACGTTGCTTTGGCTCACGGTTCAGCACAGAACGACAAGCACGAAAGCAGAAATCATTCTCCATCTCATACAAACTGGTGATTGCACTTACTCTCTCCTGAAGGAAAGATGCCGTTTTTCATTTGTCACAACCTCCAGCTTCTAGCGTCTTCCTGTTAGACGCCACGAATCAAAAGCAGCGTGGAAGCAAGGCCAGCTTGCAGGGCAACGTCTCTGAACATGGTTTTGCATTTTTGTTCTGTGCAAAGTCTAGCACTTTGGCAGAGAGTCAATGGATTCAGCACAAGGTGCAAGTTACTGAGAGGCTCTGAATAGATGGCAAACCACTTTGTCACAAGCCTCATTCATACAGCCAGGACAGAATTTCCATTTATTGCAACTTTCTAAACCCCTGCGTCATAGGAATGTGTATGTGTGGGAGGGAAAGCCTCTGATCCTCTCCCTTTTCTACAACCAGCATCTCAGAGATCACCATCACAGCAGGCTCTCACTTTGCACTTGCTCTGTACACAGCTTTCCAAAAGAACAAGGTGGCATCAGATAGCTCTGACCCCTTGGCCCCAAAGAAAATGGGCCAGCCCGGCACGAAGGGTTCTCTTCCCAAATTCGTACACTGCCATGGTACAGGACAGTGTGCAGTGAAGAAACATGGTATAAAGTTGTCCTCACTCCATACTTAGGGATCTCAATTCTCTGCAGATTTTTTATCTTGTGTGTGAGAGCTCCTGTGTGACAGCACTGTCCCCAGCCATCTGCTTTTCCATTACAGTTTAGTGCGCCACACATCTAACTAAGCAGCTAACCTTGCAGCACAGATCAACTGTGTTCAAAGAGCTTAATCATACTGAATGATAGCTAAATACATAACTGTAGAGAAAGAGGGAAGATAAAAACCAAAGAAAACGATGTGGTCTGGTCCTCTACTGCCTGCCACAAGGGTAGTGAGTTGAAGAGAGCAAAGACAGAGAGACAAGAACAGGAGACTGAACACCAGTCTGTGTTAAGAACAGCAAACTAATGACACCAGCAAACTCCATTTGTGGTCCACTCAACTTCTTTAGAGTGGAACTGACTACTGTGTCAGCAGTTACCTCAGCAATTGGTGCAACCAAACTGAAGAGGGACAAGGGATCAGCATTGTCCCTGCCTGGACTTCACTGTCCTCTACACTAAACTAGATGGCGTTTTCAGTTAACATGCTGGGCTTGCACCTGCTGTGACAATGCAGTCATAGAATCACTACGGATTGGAAGGGATCTCGAAAGATCATCTAGACTAATCTCCCTGCAACAGCAGGATGACCTAGACCAAGTCACACAGGAACACATCCAGGTGGGTCTTGAACATCTCCAGTGAAGGAGACTCCACAACCACCCTGGGCAGCCTGTTCCAGTGCTCTGTCACCCTCACTGTGAAGAAGTTCCTTCTCAGGTTGATGTGGAACCTCCTATGTTCCAGCTTACAACCTCCTATGTTCCAGTTTACAACCATTGCCCCTCGTCCTATCACTGCATGACACCGAGAACAGCCCAGATCCATTCTCCTGACACCCACCCCTCAAATATTTGTAGACATTAATGAGGTCACCCCTCAGTCTCCTCTTCTCCAAGCTAAAGAGACCCAGCTCCCTCAACCTCTCCTCATAAGGGAGGTGTTCCACCTCTCTTATCATCTTTGTTGCCCTACGCTGAACTCTCTCCAGCAGCTCCACATCCCTCTTGTACTGAGGAGCCCAGAACTGGACACAATACTCCAGGTGTGGTCTCACCAGGGCAGAGTAGAGGGGGAGAAGAACCTCTCTTGATCTGCTAACCACCCCTCTTCTAATCCACCCCAGGATGCTGTTGGCCCTCTTGGCCACAAGAGCACATTGCTGGCTCATAGTCATCTTGTTGTCCACCAGGACCCCCAAGTCCCTTTCCCCTACACTACACTCCAACAGGTCAGTCCCCAGCCTATACTGGTACCTGGGGTTGTTCTTGCCCAGATGCAAGACTCTGCACTTACTCTTGTTATAGCTCATTAGATTTTTCTCTGCCCAGTTCTCCAGCCTGTCCAGATCTCGCTGAATGGCAGCACAGTCTGCAGGGGTGTCGGCGACACCACCCAGCTTTGTGTCATCAGCAAACTTGCTGACAGTGCATGCCAATCCCTCATCCAAGTCATCAGTGAATAGATTGAATAGGACTGGTCGCAGCACTGATCCCTGGGGCACTCCACTAGATACAGGCCTCCAACTAGACTCTGTCCCATTGACCACCACTCTCTGACTTCTACCCTGTAGCCAGTTTACAGTCCACCTCACTACCTGAAAATCTAGGCCACACTGCCTCAGTTTGTCTGCAAGGATGCTGTGAGAGACCGTGTCAAATGCCTTTCTTAAGTCAAGATAGATGACATCCACCTTGCCAGCTACAGCAGGCACTTACAGTGAAGGGGTGAGAGGCAGGCAGCAGAGGTGTCGCTACAACCATGGCAAGATCCTACAAGGATTCAGGAAAAAGTCTCAACAGAAAGCATGCAGGAGAACAAAGTAAAGTCCTGCTTGTCCTAACTTCCTGGTCAACACTGAACGCAAACGAAATGGAAGCCTCTGCCATGTTGTTGAACAGTGGAACACAGCAGAGCTACCACTTGAGGCCCATCTTCCTGAAAAATGTACCTCGCTGGTGTATCACTTCCAGTCTGTTTGGCTGCCCAGCACTGAAAGCCTGTTACGTCTGCGATCAGTAAATCTGTTTAAAGAATGAAACTGTTGGGTGAAGCAGTGGCTTTTGCAATCAGTGCTAGACAGAAAAGCATAGCAAATGAGTTCACAGAAGGAAGAATCATCTCAATAATTATTGTCCCATAAATCTAACTTCCACCCCGTGTCAAAGAACTAAGAAAAAATCCCCAGAGAAACCAAACACTTGAAATGTAAAGGAAACAAATTTGAAAAGGGACATAAATTTACAAGTAAATATTTATGGCAATAGCAAAGTGCACGTCAGGCTGTAATGTGTCTCAAGAGGTCTGGAGACAAAGGAAATTGGACTAGCAAGAATATTGACATGACACCAAGCTGGCATCGCTGGTGAAACATCACTTCAGGGGAGGGAGGCGCAAAACACGACTATACGGAGATGAGCCTGCAAGGCAACATAGATGTAAGAAATGCAATTAAAAAATTACATAAGATCCATTATGTCTCTACTGTGGTTCATCTAGAACACAGCGTTCAGTCCTCAGTCTAATAAGAAATGGAAGGAATTTGGAGAGGAAAGTAAGCAGAGGAAGAAGGATAAAAAGAGATAAAGCTTTTGAATGATGAAGCATAGGGTTTGACTACACATGTAGTGGGATTAAGAAACTAAATTAGCAAGGCAAAGTTTGCCAAGAGTGCTTTCCGCTAGCCAGGGCAAGGACGCGCAGCAGTAGCAGTTAAAGCCCCATCATTTAAAGCTGCAAGTGCACACTGGGTGACACACCACTAATCAGCCCCATATAGTCCAGCAAGGAATATCTAACTCCACAGACATGCTCAATAAACAAGATGAAGACAGCAATATTGCCCTCTCTGTGTAGGTTTTGACTTCTAGTTATTGTGGGAGGTAGAGGAAGCCACATGATACTTACTTTCCCCTGGGACATCTTGCTGATTATCCTCTGGCTGCTGGGAAATGCCCATTTTTGATAAGATGAGCGTGGCACCATCTCGGACCTTTGAAAATACCACACACAGGGGTGTTATTTGAAAGAAGTATGCACTACTGAGCCTCTTTCTTCAAACCTCAACTATGATCTCCATAATCTTTTGCAAGGAATCCAGACCTATGATTAGCGCTGCATTTCAAAGGCTTCTTGAGCAACTGGCTCTGCAATTCAGAACAGACTCGCTTCCTCCCACTACGACAAGAGAACAGCCCCCCCCAGGATTACTAAAAATGCCAGAAGCATCTCCAAGACTTAGGTGGTTCCTTACTCTGATGTGGGTGGCCCTTTGTGCAAAAATGGGAATCATCATGGAGAATCAGACCCATGTGTTTTCTGGGGGAAAGCTAACTAACTTCTGTCTTCCCCTATCAGGATGTCTGTCATAAGGAATCAATAACAGCATACAAAGGGAAGGTAAGTGGATTGCAAGTGCTTGGTAGTGTGCACCGTACGAAAGCCAAAACAGGCGGTACCAAGCCATCAACATCTGCTCTTCTGGCTGGGCTGTTTAAGAAACCAGACCAACCCAAAATCTATTTACTGTCAGAGCAAAGACAAAGGCAATTCTCGGGGGTAGGAAGTGGTAGGGAAAATGAGATGAATGTAAAACCTAGCAAGAGGAGATTTTGAATGTTTAAAGGGGAATTTGTATTTGGACCTTGCAATGATGAGGAAACCAAAATGCTGGCATTTAGATTGTGGTTTTTCAAGATATTTAGGCATTATGTCTAGACCTAGCCTTTCATGCTTCTTGAGCTAGGGTTGTTTTTTTAAAATTCTTTGTGTAGCACAGAAGTTTCTCTAAAAACAAATAAAGATTTTATTTATTACTGGAGAACAGTTAACAGATGTGAACAATTGCTCTGAAACACCTCCTTACGTTATAATGCATTAGTGTGTTGATACGCTTCCATCTGCCATCTCTCTGGGATGTTAAATCCAAGTCTGAGAGGATCTGTGCCGTAGAACCTGGACGCCACTCTGAGGAGTAATTAAAATAAGGAAAAAACAGTTTCAAACCATGTGCAAAAACTGCTCCAATAACGGTTCCGTTTAGAGCCTCACTGATGCATGGTGGAACATTAAAGGAAGTCATCTGGCACATACCACCATGGGTGGGTTTTTATTGCTTAATAGTTGGGTCTTTATTGCAGAGGTTTGCACGAGCTGCTCCTCACCACGCATGCGACTTCAGGTTATTTTCCACAGAAACTGGAATTCCTTTGCACAGAACCCTACATGTGTGTGCAATAATACCCGCTGTCAGTCCAAACCAGAGTCAGAGACTGTCTGGAGAACAGGAGGCATTTCAAGGTAATTTACTACGATCTTCTGAAGAGCAAGAATTGCATCCTCTCATTTTAGGCAACAGCAGTAATGAAGATCTTGCAAAACTATTAATTGGAGCTTTTGTTATGAGATTATTAGGCCTCTTCAGTTATGTCGGTCTTTTTTTCTTCCTTTTGAGAGCCTTCAAGGAGGATGACTTTCAGAGGCTGGGTGGTTCATCTCGAAGTGCAGCTCCTCTAAGTTGCAATTCTCTTGAATAACCATCATAAGGGCAGGGCAAAACCCACATCAGTTTCGGAAACTGACTTCTCAGTCAGTTAATTGTCGGTGCTGTCATTAGCACATTAATTAGAACTTGAGACACCACTGTCAGCTGTGAATACACTTGTGCTAGCAGTCATTAGCAGGCTCTTTGCACACTGATGGCAGTACCCTAAAACTTCTGTGAGTCAGGAACAAGAACTAGGTAAGAAAGCACTCACTTTTAACGCAGGGGAAGACAGCAGCAAAAAGCTGTGTTTTGCAGTCAGCAGAACACAAAGTGACTTTTTTAAAGCAGTAAATGGTTTTCCTAGACATTGTCAGGGAAAAGACAAAATCATATTTCATCTGCTCAGAACAGAATCATGAGTTGCTACCTACCAAGAACTACACTGTCAGCTTTTGGCCACTGAGAACATGGCAGATTTCGATAGACTTGGTCTATGATTTTTTCCTTCACTTGCGATATCGTGTCACAGTTCAGCACCTTCACAGGGACGGAGTCGCTTCCCCCATCTTGCACATACACATTTACTGTCTGCGAACAAAGGAAGGCACATGGTTATTACGACAAGTCAGCACTGAATTCTCTCCAAATCTGGTTTCCTGTGTGACTTCAATGCAAACGGTACCTAAAATTAAATGGGCAATGATTACTGCACAGCGGCACGTATTTGCAGTGGGAGTACGGATTGTCTGGGGGATCCTTCGCTGTTACGTAGCCAACCAGTTATCATAAATCTCAGCTAATTCCTCCTACTATGGCGAAGCGGAAAGGATGCGGAACAGATTTACTCATGTGTCCTACGCCTCTGCTACTGAGCCTGGGGAATTTATCTGACAGACAAGAACACAGCAGCTAGGCCACGGACTAGTCTCACGCTCCTCATAGCCTGGTAACCTTGAACACAGAAAAGCACAAGTAATGCAGTGTCCAGACTTAACGAGTACCCAGTAACAATTTGAGCCATATTTTGCTCAACTCCTACAACACTCTGTGCTTTTGCCCTCCTGTATTCACGGTTGTGGTTGACTTCTCAAGCTGACAGAGCGGACTGTAGTGATTTAACACGGCTCAGCTGATGAGCAGTGACTTGTTTGGCTCCCATAAGTCCACCTCCTGTGCATGACTGTCCATTACATATTTACACACAAACACGTGCACACGTAACACTCTATTATCATCATTACTATAGTATAAAGACATTTACATAAGCTTTGGGGCTTCATTTACTGCCTACTGTTGTCACAATAACTCGTAATGGCTCCAAGAGATATTCCTAAGGAGCTACTCCTAGTTCTAAAATATTACTGTTTTCTGATAGTATTGATATGGTTTTTATTTTAATGTTGAAGAGAGTTTCTTGAAAGGCTGTAATTTGCTAAATCTGGAGTGATTTTTTTAAAAGTAGCTTTGCTATGTAAGTGTCAGTTTTAATACAGACAAAAAGCAAATGAGAAAACAATGTCCAGGACACCTCCAGAAGGGAAAGGAGAAAACCAGCCAAAACCAAATCAATGTTATGAAAAGCCTCTTTCTCTCACTGGCTGTATCAGCACAAAAGCTCAGAGCCATTGCAGATGTTTTGCCAGTAAGGTAACTGTGGAGGCCAGGCACATCTGAAGACAGCCAGGCACAGCTCTCAGACACATGTGCCAACCATAATGCCTGAATTGATCAGCTCAAATCTCAGAAACTTACACGGCTGGTATTTTTAAACAGTGAAGAAAAGCTATGCCATACGGTAGTCAAATTAAACATGATTGCACTGTCCCTTGACAGAAATCTCAAGCTAATAATGAGATTTCACCTTCCTTTTCCTATTAGCTTTATGGTAAGTAGACATGATTTTGCTGCTGGTGCAGTATGCAGCACATCAGTACAACCAGTGATGCAAAACAGATTCATCTTGTAAATAAGAACAATGAGAGGAGCCAGCTGCACTGTACTACGCTTTCCTGACGTGTCTCACTTTCAGGCTGAGGTGAACTCTTTAACTCGTGCTCTAACCCACCTTGGAGCACAAATGTTTCCTTGCTATCACAACGGCATCATCATGCCAAAGTTCCCAATAATTTACAGCAATGCATTCCATAATCTTATATACTCACACACAGGCATTCCATCGACATAGAACCTCTGTCTAATGGGAAATTTGTAAACCTGGACCAAAGACTGGTGCTGTGCCACGTTATGATGTTTACTATCTGGCTAGCATGCTTGTTGTGCCCACATCTCATGGTGAACACAACTTCTCTGCTTTCACACTGCATTAATTTGGCTTAATTGCAGGCACTGGCTTTGTTTGTGAGAAGAAGCAGATTAAATAAAGAAAGAATTATTTTCATTAAGCCTTATGCGATGTACAGTGCAAGTACATTTTGTTCTCCACACACAAGAGAAAATATAACTGGTGTTGCCAGTTGGTGTGGCTTCTACAGATAGCACTTTTAATCCAGATATAAAGATGACAGCTAAACCAATTTCCAAAATATCAAAGAAATTAAAATATTTCTTCTTGCACAGCAGACCCTTTTCTTCAGGTAGTCTAAGTCACAGTCTACTGCTTGTGTGAGTGGAAGCCCTACAGCAATCTTGTCAAATCAGCCTTCTCTCCCATCAGCATCCCCTCAGAATATACAAGATGGTACAGTTTTTAAGAAAGATTTAATAAAGCTTTTTTTTAAGTTTCCCTTTCCGTGCTGCCAACATGTCACTGCATCTTTCTCAGTTGGAGACAACCACAAAGGGCTCTAACACATCAATAAAAGCAATCAGAAAGGGGGAAGAAATACTGTGTTGGTCTTTGAAGGACAGTCTGCATCTTTAGTATTTATTATGCTGCATCCTGAAGGAAAACAGCAAGACTGTCAGAAAGAGTAAACCCAGAATTTGTGCTCCTTAAACAGCTACAGAGGGAGCTGCTTCAGTTTTTTAAAAGACAGTGAATCCGTGTGCTGGAGTCTGATTGAAAAAGTTGTGAAAATTTGCAGCAATGAACAGAATTAAGTCAAAGAAGAATCTGTAGTAGAGGACAGCTGGGCTGCCCAGGTTCAGAAGAGTTTGACTCACAAACAGAGATAGGTTTGTAACCTGTTCTGGAGTTTGTAGAGCCATGTCACGGGACTGGTATGAATATGACGATTGCTCAAATGACATTTGATATGCTGACGAGCTTCAACCAAAAGGAAGGAGGAATATAGTCTGCACAAAGAACTCCGCAAAAATCAATTGCCAGTTGATTTAGATGGGAAAAGGGAAGGAGTCAAACACCCTGACCACTATTCAGACAGACTTAAGAAATTATTAAAGGGATTTACTGAGATCGATTCCTCAGTGGCAGAACTTGGATTTAACACTTGGAAAACACTTTATAATTCTGTTTTCCTGCCTAAATACTATGCAGATCACAGTAGTCCAGGAACATATGTACAGAACTCAACTTTGAAAAAAAATTGTATAATATATTTTATAATGCATTAATCATGCTTCGCTTACCAACTGTGTATACTCCACATCATCTCCCAGTAAGCCTGTGTCATTCAGTGTATACTTGGCTTTCTTTAGCACAGCATCCACTGGGCCTTTTTCTACCTGGTGTTTGATAGCCTTGAACAATTTGTAAAGAGGCTCCCCAGCATTGTCCTGTTTAAAGGAAAGGAAATCAAATAAAGCTAACCCAAAAGATACAGTCAATGGATGTTCAAATATTACGGATAAAAAACCCCCACAGGCAACAGGCTTCAGCTCTTACCTTGAGGTACTGATACAAACAAATAGACATCCAGTTAGACAACATTCTCTCAACAACTGTTTCAGATCTGAAAAAAACAACCAACCAAGCCTGAGTATAGTAAGAGTGCTTAATGACAAAGTTCTACATAAAACCACTGCTTGCCTGAAACATCATATTTTTACATGCTTAACTGCAGGCACTCTCCTAATGCAGTGATTTCCCCACAGAGTCTTGAGAGCGTGTACTTGCTCTAGGAGAAGTGCTTTGTCTTGCTCATTGTTCCCGGGTACCTCTGGCTCATTACTGAAAGCACACATCCTTTATGCAAAACCTTAAACTAAGTCTATGCAGTAAGAGCTAAAAAATTAACCCAGTTGTGCAGTTACTGAGAAATAATGCACAGATTACACAGCTCCAGCACACCCAGAGCAAGGTCTTCTGTAATTTATTTGGGATAACAACAGAGGTGAAGAGACTACAGCAAGCCCTCAGTGAATGCACAACACAAGGTGATTATGTGTGCTCAGTACAGAGGTGATGTGTGGTATAAATGCTAGATCAGTTGGGATAAAATTAGATTAAAAAGTAAACAAAATGTTTGGTATTGAAGTAAGGTAGGTGTTTCAGGAATCTCACTGCAGATTCTACGTTACAGTATTTGAATAAGGAAATCTGTTCTCAGCACTCCTGCCTGTGCCTTTTGCAGCTCCTCCTGGTGAGCCTGTCTTCCTCACATGTTTGGGCCAGGCTATTTCTGACTTTCACAGACAGCTGGCATTTTAATACAGACACATTGCAGATGAAAACATGCCAATCACTCAAACCTTCTTAGCATCAGCTTTGGGTTCTTGGCCACAACATACTGCTCCATCAGTTCTAAGAACAGTGTCCTCATGATGTCAGTGTAGTATTCTAGTTTCCCATGTAAGGCAACTGTCAGTAAAGACGCAAAATACACTTTAGCTCGCGCAGAGAACTCCCTTTGGTTTTCCAGGGTGTGAATAAACTGAAACAGAAAACAAAAGTAAGGTCGAGTCAGATTAACAGGTTTTTGAAGAGACTCGAAACTTGCTTCCATTAAGAAGACAAGCAATATTAATCTCCTAAGCATGGAATGGAAAAGTGTTGAGAAATTTGAAAAATTGGTGCCTACAATTTGTTTTTAGAGACAGGCACAATACACTGGGCTAACCCAAGGAAGGCCCGTATACCTGCACGGAAGCCTTCTCTGAAAAGGATGCTTTAATTAAATGAAAAAGTGTCTGTGACAGTTTTTTAAAAGAGAAGATCAGCTCTGCCCTCCCTCAAATTCCCAGTCCTTTCACATCCAATTACAAAGACACTAATCTAAGTGCACCTGGGAATGTGCTCTCATCTGCCATAAACTGTAATGCTACCATTAACTGGATCAGCACTGGAGCCTCATTTAAGGAAGGAGAAAAAGTTAGGAGCCTAAAGCTATTTCAGGTGTCTGACAAACAGCCTCAGTCAGTTTTTGAGAATGAGCCATTAGAGGTCTCTTCAGACCTTCTGTGAGCACTCATCAGTCCTGATGAACAGGCCACCTGAAGAGCCTCTGACGCTCTGGGACGAGGATCCAGCAGATGGCTATCTGCAGGTCACTCCCATGATGAACTGGGGTGGAATCTGATCACTTTTCTTAAAAGGCTAAAACAAACTTGGAATCTTGTAACAGCAGTTTTTATACCAGACTGGGTCACGTCTGCTTTCCTGCAGCCCCTGTAATGTTGGGCCAGCTTCATACTATGTGAGCTGGCACAGAAATGTGATCTTGCCTCTCTGCCCCACCAGGAAGCTCTGGCTGTGATACCACATACCTGCAGCAGCTACTGGGGAGCTAGAACCACAGGAAAATAACTCATTTTTAACGATTTTGTGTTTGCAGGCCTACTGTCTGGTACAGAGATTGATCTACTTGAGCGATACAGTGAATACACTTCAGCACTCACATTGATGAGAAATGACTTGCTATTGAGGAGGTTGGAGAACTGGTTCAAAGCCTGCTCCACAGTCTGTCGCCTGGCCTCGGGAATATCCAGCTTCCCCGTAATCATCACGTCTTTCTCTCCATCTTTGGACGGCAAGAAGAAGACTCTGTCCGTGTAGGTTTTGTAGTCCAGTACGGGAATTCCGGCTTCATTGATATCATTTGTCTGATCCTCCATCTCTATCATCAGATCTGGAAGAACATGTGATACAGTGTTTCAAAACAGCCAGCAGCTTTTCTAGGCAACGAGATCTCTTTGGGCGCCTCGTAATGTCTACAAAGCAACTCAACCCTAAAAACTCTATTTCATCTCACATTTTCTCTTGCTATTTTTACCTGTTATCCTATTAACTGTGACAAGAGTTAATCCTGTGGTGACTTAAGGGTAACTACCTTTAGCACAGACAGTTTCCTTGTTGCTCCCTATCTGGAAAAGGACCTTCCTGGGCATTTGGGCGAGTTCAAATACGTGACTCTAGGACTGTAGCACAGAGCCAAATTGTACTTTTTCTTCAATGTACATTCTATTCCCTCGAGTCTAGGTTGTAACAGAAGTTCCTTTGAAAGACACAAAGTAATCAAGGAAAGAAAGGTTTAAAGTGTAGAGCATGCTAATGTAATTGGAAGGACAGGGAAGACAGGAAGGAAGAAGGTTAAATGTTTCATTGAAATTGATAGAAACATTTCAGTGGGGCTCAAAAGCTCTGAAGTTCTTAAAAGAGACAACAATTAGGGAGTCATCCCTTGGAGCAGTTATTCTAGCCGAAGGCTCTCCAATTACCAGTACTGCTGATTGACTGGAACACCATATTAATGAATGCAGTGACCTATCATCTCAGCAACTGTATTTTTCTTACTCGTTCATTTACCTCTCTGTTTCCTAGGGAGACAGCTACGTGGTGTTTGTGCTTCCCCGAAGTCCCTGGCCTCGGCTATACACACTCCCGTGTGTTTCAGTGTGTCTGTACTGTGTGCTGTTGGCATTACGGTTTCACAGATGCATCCAGAATGTGTCCTGGCGTATACAGCTCACTGCCAGCCAAGGTGGGTGCAGTTTAGGAAATTGATTATTTCTTGGATTTGCATTCTACTTCCCCAGTCTTTGTGTTTAGTGGAGCAGAGGCAAAAATCTTCAAGCCAACAAGCCTGGAGTCTGTAGCCCCCTGCTAGAACCATCACCAAGAGAAAGACACCTTCTCTTTGCAGAGATGCATATGAAGTTCCATGGGAGAGGTGGAAGGGCTGTTAGCCTTGCTCTCTCCTCTCACAGCTCAAAACGCAGTTTGAAATCAAGTTGGTTAGAGATGGTTCTTGATAGAAACATTTGCTTCTGGTTTATCTTCTGAACATGGAAGGAGATGGATTTCTGTAGAAAGCAAACTGGTACAAGAGAAAAACCCATCCTGTCCCAGAAATGCCAGAAAAGCAAGACTGGGAGAGGCTTCCAGCATGCCTGAAATCTTTGAGATGCCCTGAGCTTTTTAAACTTTTTTCCAACTCTAACCTGAACTTGCCGTTTAATTTAATCCTGCTTTTTAGCCACTGCTAATATGAAATAATCTATTTCTATTTAGAAATAAAATGTGGAGTTGTTTTTTTTTTAGTAAAGATTACTTCAACATGACCCACCAGCAAGGATAATTCAGATAATGAGGTGACATTTCACAGTAATCATTTGGGTCAATATTTGCACCGTTTGCACCCAGATGCCTGATTTAAGCATTCCAATGAGCAGCTGAACGTGCAGAAATGCTGAGCCTTCACACCTCCTGCTGTCTTCCCTGGGATAAAGCCTCTACACTTACACAGAACTAGCTTCTCAAATCAAGCTCAAGGCTTTCCCACAATTCAAAGGGCAAAATGCTATTTCTTTCCTGTGAGCTTGCAAAATTACTCCTTTATCTACTAATTGCTGCAAATAAATTTTGAAGCTCTGAAAATAGTTTTTAGTGGTCATACTTGGCACATCACAGAGTCACAGGAAGTTAGGGGTTGGAAGGGACCTGAAAAGATTATCAGGTCCAAGCCCCCTGCCAGAGCAGGATCACCTAGATCAAATTGCACGGGAACACATCCAGGCTGGTTTTGAACGACTCCAGAGGAGGAGACTCCACAACCTCTCTGGGCAGCCTGCCCCAGTGCTTTGTCACCCTCACCATGACGAGGTTTTTCGTTATGTTTACACAGACCCTCCTATACTCCAGCTTGCACCTGTTGCCCATTGTTCTATCACTGGACGTCACCAAGAAGAGCCTGGCTCCATCCTCCTGACATCTCACCTTTCTGTATTTATAAACTCTAACGAGGTCACCTCTCAGTCTCCTCCAAGCTAAAGAGACCCAGTTTTCCTCATAAGGGAGATGTTCCACATACAGCTGTGGCACAGCTAGTCACTGTAAAACATTCTTACATCTGTATCTATGACTACTCAAATTACTGGCTGTAAGCTATCCCAGTCTCAGCTAGTTCCTATTTCCCAGCAGCGAACCCTATACTTCCTTTTGACTAAACCTACATATTTCCACTGAAAAGCACAGCTATTCAATGCAATATTTTACTGTATTTCCAACTGCCATCCAGAATAAACAGCAAAACATCTGCTGTACGCTCCCGTCAGGAATTAAGATTTACTAGGATCTATTAATGATTTGTTCCCAGAAGACAGCTGTATCAAGCCAGCACCATTGCTCCAGCCCATCGTGTCACTGCTCAGGAGGACCAGCAGAATAGGAATATCTGTCATACCTGTGAATTCCTTCTTGCACCGGTCTCTGACACTCTCCTCCAGGCCTTCAAGTTGTGATTTAATTTTTTCATACTCTCGTTCTGCTTGTTGGCTCTTGCGTCTTTATGGAATAGAGGCAAGATGTAAGAGAAGTTACAAACTGTGAAAATACATCACTTGCAGCAGTTCTGAGTGGGAAGCCAAAGGACTGGAGGCCATTTCCCTGCTTTTGATTTCTTTCTCAACACTGGCAGCAGAAAAAGAGTGGAGGTGAACAGTAACAGTGGACCAAGTCTTCATTATGTGTAAGGCAACTGGACTGCCACAGGTCTAACCCTTCAAATGACACTTGGGGCAATGACCTAAAATCCAAGAAGCAGTAGCTACAAATGCTTTCGATCACATATTAAGTAAAAAACCTCAGTTTTAGCCACTTAACCACTGAACAAAAACTGCTTGCTACATGTCCTGCGCTGGCTCTGAGCTACCCTGGAGTGTGTAAGGGACTGCACTGCGAAGGTTGCAGGAGGTCCACGGTAATGCCAGCGAAATCTACCCCTTCATGGGGGACAGCGTGCAGCCTTCATTTACTAACCTTAAAACTGGGCTTAGTAGGTCTCAAGTGAAATATAGACCTCATTCTGGACCTTTGTGAAGCATGACTGTCACCATTAATAATGATATTTGTGTGCGGGTAACACCTCAGCTGGCAAGGCCAAAATGATCCCTTAGCCAAATCCATCCATTTCAGAATTACAGTGCTGACTGAGGCAGCATAAATGCTGACAGATAGATATGTACATGTCCTTCACAAGAGGCAGCTTAGCTGCCAGTCCAAGAAGGTATGGGCATAATTCAGTCTACAACTGTGCACTAGGCAAGCCTTGGGCCAAGAGCTGTTCTTATGCATAAAGGATGGGCTGGGCTGACTGACACCAAGGAATCTGGTGTGTGTGATAGAATAAATTGCTGCTCATACATGTTTCCAGCTGCAACTGCCCTTCTGAACACTGCAGCTCATAAAAAAGATTAAGATAATTTCTGTAGACTGAGATGAAACAATTAGGAAGTACCTTGAAAGCTTTAGGATAGCAAAAACACCTAATTGAAGGAACTCACCTGTAACAGATGATGGAAATGACAATGATTGCTATCATAGGAATAAGTACCAGTGGCAAAATAAGATTGAGTGGTATGTCACTCACACGTGTATCATATTCCACCCTTCCAAGGATCCATTCCCGGAGTCCAAACTTCACCTAATCAGATAAACACCGACATGCATTTGTCTCCGACAGCGTAAATGGACAGTAGTTCACTTCTTTGTTGCATTTAAATTCTTATTAATTCTCATTAAGCAAATTTCTAGCTCAACCGTCCAAACAAAGAAAACATTCCTAAGTATTTTACACTGAATTTGATAACTAGCACTTTATTCCATTAAGTAATTCTATTTTACTTCACAGAGGAAGAAAAATCCCCAGCCTGTCTAGCTATGATTTTTCATTCCTGTTTAATGAAGGCAGAAGGCAATTGGCAGCTTGGGACCACTCTTTAACTGTGCTGTCTTCTAGACAGCAGGTAGAAGCTTGAGGAAGAAAGAACTTCAAAGACTTTCTTCAAGGTACAGCAACAACTTTGAAGGAAAATCACTTCAGTTAAGCAGCACTGCCTCAGCATCACTTACTTTTTTCCACTGAATAGGTAATCTATAATCAATGAAAAGGTAACGTACAATGAATTCAGGAAGGTTATTGATGGTGTCTCTCTTCTGCCGCTTCTTTGGCTGAGGCTGCACTTCTGGCGGCTCACAATACAAGTCCGTTTCAGTGAGCGTTTTTATGTTGCAAGGCTCGTCTCCCACAAAAGCCTGGGCCTCGTCTATTGTCATGGCTTTGTTCAGGTTACTGCCCTAGACAGAAAACACAAAGCTGCCATCTTTGCAAAGTCTCGGAAGGCAAGAAGTCTTGGGTTGCATCTTTTTATGTGGCTATATCTAGCAGCAGATGTGAGCTGCACTGCAGCGAACAGAAGAGCAGAGTAGTTGGGAATGACGCAATCTCTCTCCTTCCTGGCGCAAGAAGAGACACCCCCTCCAGTCCTTAGGAGCTCTGTGGCAGAGGGCATTTCCAAATGCCAGGCTCTGCTGAAGAAGGCATCTCTGGGAAACCCAAAGCAGGGCCAGAAACATAGCAACTGTCTCTGAGACATGGAGCAGGGTAGCTGGCAGGGTTAACATCTAGCAGAAACGGGGGATTCTAACAAGCGTTTTGGGTACAGCACCAAACAGCTGCTACAGGCTCAAGCAAGGAAAGAACCCCACACACTCTTTGAGGACAAAATGAGCAACAAGTTTACCTTTGCATTAATAAGTTTGTTGACTTGTTTTTTGACACCATCTGTGAAGTTTTCAAAGGTTGGGTCTGCAACATAGGCAAAGGAGTGGCTCTCATTTTTTACAACTAATTCGTAATGGTCCATTAGAATAATAGTGGTAATGTTATAGTTTTCTGGGTCTTCCAGTATTGGTGGAGAAGAAAAGACTACTGTGGTTTCATTGAGTCTCGTAACAAGTTTCCCATCAAACTGTAAGAAGCAAAACAAGAACAACATGTTAAGAACTGTTAAAAATGTTGAAGAGACTTTAAAGTTGATCTGGAAGTTAAGGTTATCAAGATTATTAGGTCTTGGTATTGACGGCTTACAAAATGCACAGAGTCTCCTCATAATTCTTTAAGGGCAGGGTTCCGATGGACCCAAATTCAGCTGGCTTGGGCACACTATAGAAGTTGAATCAGGCATATAATAGAAAACATGTACATTCCCAACTCTATACAGATCATAAGATGGTCTTAAATTGAAGAGACAGCCTTAGAAAAAGTCTTATAATGCTCTTACTGGAAAATCACTTTTAACACATCAATCATTGCATCAGATTGTGATCTTCATTAGAAAAGAAGGAAACTGAGACTTTTAGTAATGTCAGTTCTTCTTAGCATGAGACACAAGAAAGGTTCAGGTTTTTTTAATGTTATTTTCACAACTTTTTGAGAACATGCTATTGAGGGAATATGCATGAAGCTATAAAGAAAAGAAGACTTGGTTCACCACTGAGGTGTGAGAAAATGCACTGACTGTGCAAAGCTGAGTACTCAGCATTATTTCAATCTGGGTCCTCTTTTAGGCAAATCTCTAAAGCTTGCCAGAGAAGAAGAAGGAGGAAGATAAAAAATAACTAATTTCAAATTCTGAAATGCATCCACTTTGCCACTTGAAGATTATTTTTGCTATCCCAATCCATATTGAATGAAAATAATTTTAAAGCAGAAGATGGCAAGGTACAGTGAATGTGAGTCACGCTGGCAGAACCCTGAACGGACCCAGAAATACTCTCAGACCTTATCCAGCTTCAAGCCCGGTGAAGTCCAGTGGGTAAAACTTAACTGCATTGTGAACGAATTACGTTATGCATCCAATGTGATGCCTTCTGTGAGAAAGAAATAAAATTACCCTTTTGGAATTCATTTTCCCTGCTTCTGGACGCTCTGCATGCACCACCAACGAGAAACTCTGGATGAGCTCGAAACCGGTTCCAGTGACTGTAATATTTCTCCCTCCACTGAAAGGCAGAATCAAAAAGTAGTCATGTCATCGGCAAATCACTGCAGCTATAGATTGCTTCATTCTGCATGGCTACTACTTTTTCTGTTGAGAAGGACCTGGGTGTAAGCTGGTGCCTGAAAAACTAGATATGAGCCACCAATGTGCAACTGCTGCCCAGGAGGCCAACCACATCCCGGGCTGCGTCAAAATCAGTGTGGCCAGCAGATTGAGAGAAGTTACTCTGTCCTCCTCATTTGGAGTATTGCACACAGTTCTGGAGCACCCAACATGAGATGGAGCATGTCCAGGGAAGGCCATAGAATCATAAAATCACTACGGATTGGAAGAGACCTCGAAAGATCATCTAGTCCAATCCCCCTGCAACAGCAGGATCACCTAGACCAAGCCACACAGGAACATATCCAGGTGGGTCTTGAACATCTCCAGTGAGGGAGACTCCACAACCCCCCTGGGCAGCCTGTGCCAGTGCTCTGTCTTCCTCACTGGGAAGAAGTTCCTTCTCAGGTTGATGTGGAACCTTCTATGTTCCAGCTTACAACCATTGCCCCTCGTCCTATCACTGCATGACACCGAGAACAGCCCAGTGCCATCCTCCTGACACCCACCCCTCAAATATTTGTAGACATTAATGAGGTCACCCCTCAGTCTCCTCTTCTCCAAGCTAAAGAGACCCAGCTCCCTCAGCCTCTCCTCGTAAGGGAGGTGCTCCACCTCCTTCATCATCTTCATTGCCCTACGCTGGACCCTCTCCAGCAGCTCCACATCTCTCTTGAACTGAGGGGCCCAGAACTGGACACAATACTCCAGGTGTGGTCTCACCAGGGCAGAGTAGAGGGGGAGAAGAACCTCTCTTGATCTGATAACCACCCCCCTTCTGATCCACTCCAGGATGCTGTTGGCCCTCTTGGCCACAAGAGCACACTGCTGGCTCATAGCCATCCTGCTGTCCACCAGGAACCCCAGGTCCCTCTCTCCTATGCTACTCTCCAACAGCTCAGTCCCCAGTTTATACTGGGGTACCTGGGGTTGTTCTTGCCCAGGTGCAAGACTCTGCACTTACCCTTGTTATACCTCTCCAGCCTGTCCAGATCTCGCTGAATGGCAGCACAGTCTGCAGGGGTGTCGGCGACACCACCCAGCTTTGCGTCGTCAGCAAACTTGCTGACAGTGCATGCCAATCCCTCATCCAAGTCATCAATGAATAGATTGAACTGGACCAGTCCCAGCACTGATCCCTGGGGCACTCCACTAGATACAGGCTTCCAACTCTCTGACTTCTACCCTCAGCCTCTCCTCGTAGCCAGTTCACGATCCACCTCACTACCTGAAAATCTAGACCACACTGCCTCAGTTTGTCTGCGAGGATGCTGTGAGAGACTCCGTCAAATGCCTTTCTTAAGTCAAGATAGACCACATCCATGAAAATGATCAGAAGGCTAGAGCACCTCTTTTATGAAGACAGGCTGAGAGAATTGCGATTGTTGAGCCTGAAGAAGAGAAGACTCTGGAGGGAACTTACAGCAACCTTCCAGTACCTGAAAGGGGCATATAATAAGGCTGGGGAAGAACTCTTCACAAAGGCAATAGGATGAGAGGTCATGTTGTTGAGCTAAAAAAGGGTAAAGTTAGACTGCACATGAGGAAAACATTCTTTAATCTGACGGTGGTGGATGACTGGAATAGATTGCCAAGAGAGGTGGTGGAGGCCCTATCCCTGGAGATATGCAAGGTCAGGCTTTATGCACCTCTGAGCAATCTGTTTCAGTTAGAGATGTCCCTGCTTCTCGTAGGGGGGTTGGACTAGATGATCTTCGTATATTCCCTCCAACTCAATGCATTCTGTGATTCTACACTTCAACTGAAAACAGCTATGTAATGCCTAATGACGATTCAAATCCCTACACAATGTTCTACTGTTAAAGCTGGCAATGACCACAGCATTTCAAAGCAGCAAAGTCAACTTCAAACTCATTTTAGAACAGCAGAATAAAAAGACGTGCAAATGGCTTTGTCAGTATTTGTGGCTTTTTGTCGGTCTGTGCTTTTGTGCTTTACTTTTCCAATGGTTTTGTTGCAACCACCCCCACCCATCACACGCGTGAAGACAGAGAGGAGCGTGGTTTTACCACGGGTCTGTAGGGACCTGCCTTCTCTCTTCACTTTCATTTACAACACATTATTTAAAAAACAATGCACTTGCATAAGAAGAACACTGTGCGTGAGTCACCAGTGGGAATTAAAAGCCATTGAAGTCATGTGGATTGAGAGGGGCAGCAATCCTCAAGGCAATCCACATACTAAGCTTCAGTTTATGTCGAGGAGAAAACAGAAGTCCTAATTCCACTGGGGTAAATCACTACTGATCTAGCCAAAAATGTCTCCAGGCTCCAAAACCACCCCAAATAAAAATCAAAAGCAAATATTAAAAACTAATCCTATTTTAAATAAGTGACTGCTTCATATTCAAGGAAGGAGGTAACAATTTCTCTAAGAGAAGTCACAGGCAAATTTATTTTTAATATCCTATTTATAAGGTCATGATGCTGCACTTCTTTTTTCCTGAAAGAAAACGGAAACATCATGATGTCTCTCCGCCAGCTACATTCCACTAAGCAGAAAGACCAGAATATTAGGTGTTCAGGGTTGCAAGCTTGTCCCTGTACTGGCTACTGAATGACTATCAATGCTACAGGGGCTTTTTATACAGATGATTTGTCACTTTGCTACAAGTACGAGTGGCCCACATTCCTTTGGTTTCACAGTCAGTATTTCAGAGTGTTTTTTCTAGAAGAAACAGTTAGCAGATGGGCTACCAGTGAGTGCCACCACAGCAGACAGCGTATCTTTCAAAAGCCTTCCTGAAACCTGATCTAGATGTCACAATGAGATCACTTTTTTCCCCTCACGGGACAAAGAGACACAAGCCACAACCATCCTCTGTTTCCAGCCTGCTTACTAAGAGCTGAAGAGAAAAACTGTTAGAAACCTGCTCCTTAGAAACCTTTTACATAGGTTATCCTTATAGGATAAGGATTTATAAGTACCACAAAGATCATGCTGTTTGACATCATGCTAAAAAGCCTCACATCTCTTTCTTTGAGATACCTTCATTTAAAAGCACTACATCACCTTTTCTGGTTTCAGGATTTACCTCTGAAGTGGGGATTAAGGTTTGGAGGTAAACAATATTTTCAAATATCAGCTGCAGTTACGATCACAAACTCTCAGCCTCTAAACGTGTGCGGGGCTAGAGTACAGGAGCTTTTGTTGCAAACACTTCTATGTGTAATGGGTTTAGCCTATATCACCCATATCTTAACCCAATTGTACACAAAATCATAGCAGGCATTTCATTACCTGCTGAAGCTATTTACTGGCAGGAACTTAGTGACAGTAGGATTCTCTTCGTATGAAAACTGCACTGGTAGAGTTTTTGCTGTGCTTCCGTAGTTCATTGTAACATCAGCAGGTCCAATCTTATTACTAGGTCCTGTAATGCAGACGATCTCTAGTCCAAACTCGGTGCTAAAACAGAAGAGAAAACATCTTCAATTATTAACAGTCGTTAGTAAGTGATTCGTATTCTTCACTGTATTGCCCCAGGAAGCAACAGGAAAAGGGCTCTATTTTTGCTGGGCACTGAGAAGAGAAGGCAATGCTTCCTTCAGATCATTCAGGGTCTTTGAAAAGGGTATAGGATATGAAAAGAAATTGTGCACAAACACAAAAAATAATGTGATGCCAACACAGTTCATGCCATTCCTTTTTCGGGGGGAGAAGGGAAGCAATTACTGAAAGGAAAAAGAAATGAGAGGTGAGAGGAACAAGCCAAGGGACACTGAGAGATTAAGATTTTATATGGAACCACTGAGAAGATGCTGAGTGAAAGCATGGTTGGATTTGGAGCAGCCAGTCAAGCAGACAAAGGAAAATTCTTCAAATATCTGAGCTCTCCCATTTCAGTATTTTTACAGCTGTTCCTCCAGCTGGAGCCTCTGAGAAAGTTTCTGTGTGAACATTATGTGTAGAGCTCCATCCACCACATGCGATGAGTCACAGAGATAGACAATGCGTTTGTGCAATTTCTAAAGACCAGAAGAGGTTGATGCTTTGTTCAGATACAGTTCTGTATTGTTATTTACTTGGGGTACATACACATTGCAAGGCTGGCTACCCACTGAAACTCGGACATCCTTCTTCGAACCAGTGGCCAGATTGGTTCCAGTGATGGTAAGTGTGGTTCCACCTGCCTGTGGACCGCTTCCAGGTCTTATTTCAGAAGGAAAAGGTTCCTGCAAAGAGGAGATGTTCAAACTAATTAATAAAATGAAAATGAAACAGACATCAGTATGAATTGGTGTTTATAGATGTTTAATATTACAACGTGAAAAGTAATAAAAATAACAGAATGACAGACAGCTCTCGTACAAGAAAGCAAGATGTTTCATTATTCTTGCTGAACGAAGAGGCAACAAATGGTTTGAATATATTACCTTTTTTGAAATGTTTATGAGGTTTCATTACAAACATCTATTTACAACACATAGAGTTAGCTGTCACTAAGTTTGTGAGCATTTCCCTTCCTTAGTGGATCCACCTTTCCTTACCCTTTCATACATCCTGCATTAGCTACAGGAGAGACAGAGCAAGCTTTTCAGAACTGGCACTAAACAGAAAGCACATCAAGGTTCTCCTTGTCTACATGACTCGTAAGTGCAGTAAACTTCTTAGTCTTTTCTCAAGCAATAAGAAAGAAAACCTAAAGACGTAAACCTTTTCTTTACACACCTAGAAGCTTGGAGAGCATTTCTAAGCTCAGCTGAAACAAGTGGACATGCTTCAAATTCTTATGAAATTTATTAGACATTTAAACTTCTCACATAAGTAAGGAAGGAACTTCTTCACAGTGAGGGTGATGGAGCACTGGAACAGGCTGTCCAGGATGGCTGTGGAGTCTCCTTCACTGGAGACATTTAAAACCCACCTGGATGTGTTCCTGTGTGATTTGGTCTAGGTGATCCTGCTGCGTCAGGGGTATTGGACTAGATGATCTTTCTAGGTCCCTTCCAATCCCTCATGATTATAAGTTCCCTTCTTCTGCTCCAAAATCAGGTTTAATTTCTGTGATTGCGTGCTGGGAGCTATAACTAATACCATCAGTCAACAGTGAGGGCTTTTCAAGAGCAATGTGATTGAATTAGTTCATTGCTAAGTAGTCCATGTTTCCGTGGTAGGAAATAATTCTTATTCAGGACAAATGCTGAAGCTGCTGAATCAAGGATGACTGAAGCCACATACGCTGCGTTAGATGGGTCACCGGCTGGCTCCAGGCAAGTGCTGCTACACACTCCATGGGCTGGTCATGCCTGCAGACATGCCTCAGCTCTCGTGCCTGAGTGGGGACTGCTGGGCAGGCAACAGCGGGGGTCCCCGCACAGGCAGCTGCCTTGTGCACCATGCACATAGTAAGCATGGATGCCAGGTTCAAGCAAGCGGCTGGGGCATCACTACAAGGGCCCCTGCCCTTGCTAAGGCAGCTTAGGGAAGCTCTGAGTAGGTAATGCCTCTTCTGATGTGTACCTGTGCTTCTTCACCCATATTCAAACACAAGCTTTCCTTAAATGAGTCAAATAAGCCAAAAGCTTATTTCCCAGTCTCATGTATATTTGTAAGTGACATCTGCTCTCTCTCTCCTCCTGCACAATCCTGCTAAAACGGCTGACTGATTAAATAGAGTCCAGACTTGGGGCCACTGTGTATAAAGCAAATAAAGGAAGAACAATTAAGTTTGAAAATCTCCCTTGCTCATGAGAGTTGCCCTAATCATCATCACACTGCATTCACCTCTCAGAAGCAGAGAGCAAGAAGCCCACATCTTACTAGTCATGTGGCAACCCCCTCTCCCCTGTGCTGTTTTGTTTGGGTGAAGGCTGCCATCTCTGCCAACAGCTAAGAGCTACAAAACCAAGGGCCCAGGGAGCAGAGTGGGCAGTTTGATTCAAAGCTTGGTGTGCTATCTCTAAGCTTTTACCAAGCAGCAAGAATCCATACAGATGTGTACAACTGACCTCGTGGTTACTTCGCCAATTTGTGTTGTTGAAGCCCAGATTTTGCACAATCTTGGAGAACTCACATGTAATGTGCTTGTTTTATAGGTTCATGTCTGAACAACTTCCCTCTGAAGGAATGCATCACGGTTCAGTGTGCTTCACAAATCATCAATGACAACTGTAATTTGCTCTCAAGTCATTGAGCTTTAGGAATATGCTTGAACACTAATTGGGTGTCAATTGCTTTTCTTCCCTGAGAGAAATCTGTTTGTAAACCCTTCACTCCTCACAATGTATGTCGCGGCAGCATATAACTGCTCTCACGTGCTAACCTTTGATTTCATTTTAATTTAACACATCACTTGGGTTACGAGATTTTAAGTAGGGAATTGACTCAGTCATTTGAAAGCATTTTCTCCAGCAAAAAGGAGACTTGATTCAATAAAACTGAGCTGACTACAATGTTCTTACTTAGGTCTACGCAACCCTCTCAGCACATACTCTTCAGACTTTAGTGCTTGCTGGTTCACAACAAATTGAAATGGCCGTGTGGGGGTAAATAAAATATCTGAGGGGTCAGCTTTAGAAATCACACTCAAAGTTTACATTAATACAAATCCAGATGTGTCCTTCAAACAGTCTCATCTGTGCTTTTCTGTAGTGCAATTCTGTTGCTGAAAAAAATTCAATCAAAATTGAATACAGAATATAAGTAAATTAACCACTTAAATAAATGCACCCAACACTGTAAGCATGACTTTAGCACAGGGACACAAGGCCATACCTTTTGCTGCCTTCAAATTAGGTCTTAATTGCTATAGATTGGTAGGCATGTTGGACCACTGTAGCATCCCCAGTACCAGCAGTAATCACTCACAGCAATAATTAGCTGCATAACAGGCTGAAGTAGTTTGCGGAAGAGAAAGTGTTACCTGCTGGGTAGCTGGCATGGCATCAGCAGGTTCTCTTGCTGTAAACCAGCAAATACCAAGCCACAAACTTGAAGCAGAACCATCCAGCACCATTTTCTGTGTGGGACCCTTCGATGGTGGTTTAGGTTTGCCTCTACATCAACAGAAATACACAGGCACCCAAACAGCCAGGTGACACCTGAGTAACACAGCTGCTGCAATGGGGAAGTGAAACAACATCTCTTCCATTTTCCCCCCAAAATGGGTTTTTTCTTAGCAAGACCCTAACTCTCCTGGAAATGAACACTCAGCTGCACCCACCTACACATCATCCCTGCTACGGCAGAGACAAAACGCAGAGTCAGCACAACTCCGTTTTACTTCAGGCTGGATGGAAAAGCGAGGCCCAGAACCACCTTGGGAGCCAACACAGGTAGCCGTGGAGGCGGAGGTGGTACGCTTTAACCCTTACGTTCACTTTACGCACTGGTCTTACAGCAGCTTCTCAAAGGACTATTTTAAAACAGCTTCATTCAAAGTACTCACATTTAACATATTTAAAGCAAATTTGCAAATACCAAGAGCTCTCCAGAGACTAAACAATGTGGATGCCTCATAAAAATGATCTAATAAGGACAAGCTGAGCTGTGCTCTGTGTGCAGAAGAATTCTTCAACATGACTGCTAAGACAAAGCACTTTACAGTAACGGTTTGTCACTGTAAACATGTCAGGAAAATCACTTCATTAATTTTAACTTTCTATTTTTTGTTTTGCATTTCCTCCCTTTTCTTTCCTCTTAAGGATCTACCAGAGAAAACAAAGTAGTTAAAATTAACTCTAAAGTGTTTAAACCATTTTAATAACCATTTAATTGCAAAACCAATGTGCTACAAGCAACTTTTAGTGCTCTTCTAGAATATTGATGGATGGCTTGAGCCTACCTGGATGTCTTCTTACGAACAACACTGAAGAAAAGAAAACTGGTTCCTTCAAATGCTCAACCAGGAGGCATTTTTCAAAAACACGATCAGGTAGATATTATTAGCAGAAGAACAAAAGTCCTCCAAATGCCAAGATCACAGTATCACAGTATCCCAGTATTATCAAGGTTGGAAGAGACCTCATAGATCATCAAGTCCAACCTGTCACCACAGAGCTCAAGGCTAGACCATGGCACCAAGTGCCACGTCCAATCCTGCCTTGAACAGCTCCAGAGTTGGCGACTCCACCACCTCCCCGGGCAGGCCATTCCAGTGGCCAATGACTCTCTCAGTGAAGAATTTTCTCCTCACCTCAAGCCTAAATTTCCCCTGGCGCAGCTTGAGGCTGTGTCCTCTTGTTCTGGTGCTGGCTGCCTGAGAGAAGAGAGCAACCTCCTCCTGGCCACAACCACCCCTCAGGTAGCTGTAGACAGCAATAAGGTCTCCCCTGAGCCTCCTCTTCTCAAGGCTAAACAATCCCAGCTCCCTCAGCCTCTCCTCATAGGGCTTGTGCTCAAGGCCTCTCACCAGCCTCGTTGCCCTTCTCTGGACACGCTCAAGCACCTCAATGTCCTTCCTAAACTGAGGGGCCCAGAACTGGACACAGTACTCAAGGTGCGGCCTAACCAGTGCAGAGTACAGGGGCAGAATGACCTCCCTGCTCCTGCTGGCCACACCATTCCTGATGCAGGCCAGGATGCCATTGGCCCTCTTGGCCACCTGGGCACACTGCTGGCTCATGTTCAGGCGGGTATCAATCAGCACCCCCAGGTCCCTTTCTGTTTGGCTGCTCTCCAGCCACTCCGACCCCAGCCTGTAGCTCTGCATGGGATTGTTGTGGCCAAAGTGCAGCACCCGGCACTTGGACTTATTGAACGCCATCCCGTTGGACTCTGCCCATCTGTCCAGGCGGTCAAGGTCCCGCTGCAGAGCCCTTCTGCCCTCCAACTCAGACACATCTGCCCCCAGCTTTGTATCATCTGCAAACTTGCTGATGACTGACTCAATGCCCTCATCCAGATCATCTATGAAAATGTTAAAGAGGATGGGGCCCAGCACTGATCCCTGAGGGACACCGCTAGTGACCGGCCGCCAGCTGGATGTGGCACCATTCACCACCACTCTCTGGGCTCGGCCCTCCAGCCAGTTCCTAACCCAGCACAGAGTGTTGCCGTCCAAGCCGTGGGCTGACAGCTTAGCCAGCAGTTTGCTGTGGGGGACAGTGTCAAAGACCTTGCTGAAGTCCAGATAGACCACATCCACAGGCCTCCCCACATCCACCAAGCGGGTCACCTGATCATAGAAGGAGAGCAGGTTGGAGAGGCAGGATCTGCCCTTCCTGAACCCATGTTGGCTGTTCCAATATCTGTCAGTTGTTCAGTGGCCTGTTTCCTTTAAGCACTAGAATGGCTTCCCAGGTACGTGATTGAGTTGCCATCCCTGGATATATTTAAAGATTGTTTGAACGAGGTGTTGAAGGATCTGGTTTAGGGTGGACTTGTAAGGTAGTAGATGGTTGGACTCAATGATCCCAGGGGTCTTTTCCAACCAGAGTGATTCTGTGATTCTTGCTAAGCCTGGTAAGCCATCTCCCGGCACAGGGACTGCCCACCACAGGGTCTCCTTGTAGGCAGTGGATCTGCAGTGCTGCTAAACTATATGGACATCCACAGTTATGACCATCTTTTCTAACTTGCTGACAAGCATAGCTTGCTCCCTACTGCATGGCTTATCCTGAAAACAATAATTTGATCTTGACAGAATTCATTGCTTGAGAAGACTGCAGCTTGTCAGTCATGGGAAATATCAGCATCTATGTCTTACACACAAGCATTCCTTACATTCTACTGACGAGTAATAGAATGTTGAGCTAGAGTCTCAAAGACCATGTACAACCCAGCTTTTCCACATTGCACCAGACTGCTGGGTGAGTACTCCCAAGATGACACACAGTTTTCCCAGCACTTGGCTAACACCAGGTAGCTTTGTTAGAAGGATAATAGTGCTACGAATCACAGAATGTCTAGGTCTGGAAAGGACCTTAGAGGTCATTTACTCAAACCTGCCTGTCATGGGACACCTCTCAACTAGACTTGGTTGCTCAAGGCCTCATCCAACCTGGCCTAGAACATCTACAGGGAAGGGACAGCCACAGCCGTTCAAGGCAATCTGTCTCAGGGTCTCTCCACCCTTGTACTGAAAAACTTCTTCCTAAGATCTAGTCTAAACTTTCTCTCCTTCAGTTTAAAAGCATTTCCCCTGTCCTACCTCTTGATAGCCTTGTGAAAAGTTCCTCTCCAGCCTTCCTGTAGGTTTCCTTCAGGTATCAGAATAGGTTAACTCTTTCATGACTGCAATTGGTGCATATTAGCCTATTGATACAGTTTACATGAAAGCACAGGTTATCTGCTCCAGTTTGAAGCAGTGAGACAATGACAATCCCTAAGCCCTCATGCACTGCTTTATGGCACTCAATGGTTAAGGAGCACTAGTTTGTGTGGCAGCAAATTCATTTATTCTCCTTGGATGTCTGTACATGGCTCATACATTCCCATGTGCCACTGCCCTACCTTTACATCAGGGGGTACCCTAAGATTCACAAACAAAATTTTTTTGGGTGTTGCCTCCCAGTAATGTCATAGTCTTGCACCAGCACGTCCTCTGAGGAGACATGTCCTCCGAGGCACTCTGTGCAGCATCAGCACAGAGATACTGGAAAAAAGAAAATATGGCAAACCAGACTGTACTGGCCCAACCATGTATATGACCTCCAACTCAGGCCACTTTCCAGTGTCCTGCTTTCTGCATCACAGCCAGAAATTATTCCTTTGCTTACTCTGTTTGTGTCCTTTGCTTCCTTCCTTACAAATTTGACCAGAAAAATGCTGATGCATTTTTCACTATAGTTTTGTGATTTCTGCATGCTGGAGGCTAAACTGCCTCCACGTCTGTTCCACTTACAATCACACCTAGACGCAAACTTACTTACTAGCCACACACATGACTGCTGTGCTTGTACAGCTGCTGCAGACCCTCTGAGCGTGCGCATTTCAGATCTTACAGTTTTCACCTTGTTTGTTAATCTAGAATGAACTTTTTCATTTTGAATGTTTTCTGACTTGCAGCTTGTCTTTTTGCACAGTTAGGAAGGTGATCTCTTATTCTTTTGGCTTTCTGATTACCATTGTTGTAAAAGATAACTTTCAGAAGCTGCAAATGCTTGCAGAGAGCCCCCAGCATCATAGATCTCTGGTCTGCTAGTGTCAAATCAAGGCACAACTTTTAGCTGGGTAACTGTGGAGCTACTTATGTTCTCTTATTCATTTTCATCCAGCTGCTTTGCAATTTTCACATCAAAGCTATGCAGGTGTAGAAAAGAACCATTTGCCCAGCCACTTTTTCACTGACACGACTTGCATTTGGCATCTGATCTGCCAGACTGATTCCTGTTCTTTTTCACTCCGTTTGTTTGCTTTGCAGCTTTTCTGGTTTACACTGTCATGTCCAGCCAAGTCACTTCTGGTCCCTTGCACAATAATGAAGAACAAAAGGAGTGTAGTCCTATGGAGCACCACATAGGTTCTGCATGTCTTCTTTTCCCATTTATCTCCTTTTCCATTTGTCTGCCATCAAACACACCCTCCACTCTTTTTGAGTTTGAGTCTGTGTGTAGTGATACTATCTGCTATAATATTAATCTAGTTTCTAGACTGAGAACTACATCATCAAGGTGAAAGCATTACCTTTATCCTTCACTAATGCAGAAAATCAGAGACAGAAACAATCAGACACCGAGGAGGCTACTGGTGGATCACAACAGGGGCCAGAAATTCAGGAACAGTTGAAAGGTAACAGAAGACCAGAGTCTAAGAGAGATGTAAAGAAACCTGGACACAAAATTTATGCTTCAGAGGGGGATGCTAGAGATAATGCAGCCACACCAGACCACAAGCAGAGAGGCAACTGGGGAGGGAAAAGAATATGGTGGCACAGTATATCCCTGTGATGCTGTGAGAGATGCCAGCTGCAGCTCGAGGGGACGCAAGCAACAGATGGATGTGTTCAAACGGACATGATTGGCAGCAAATGGCAATAACCTAAACTCTCTTTTGACAGCTCCTGTAGGCAGTGACCTCCAGCTGGGGGTTTGATGCAAATGCACATCTTCATAAGAAGGAACAGGCAGAGCGGTGCTGTGTCAAGGACCTGATGACAGTGCACACACACGGGGGTAAGATAAGATTTTCACAAACATTGCTCTCATCCATCCTTTCCTCCACAAGTATCCTTTCCCTTTCCTCATCCTGGTGCCAGCTGCAGTTAGCTGTGGATTTGGAAGCAGGTCTGCAAAACAACTACTTTGTCATGAAAATTATCCATCCCACACTGAAAGCCAAATCATGCTGCCAACCCTTGCACATAAAACACACAAAAATTAAAGGCAGTAATGGGCAGAGAGAAACGTAAGGTATAACAGGGGTAAGTGTGCAGTCTTGCATCTGGGCAAGAACAACCCCAGGTGCCAGTATAGGCTGGGGACTGACCTGTTGGGGAGTAGTGTGGGAGACAGGGATCTGGGGGTCCTAGTGGACAGCAGGATGACCATGAGCCAGCAGTGTGCTTGTGGCCAAGAGGGCCAACAGCATCCTGGGGTGGATTAGAAGAGGGTGGTTAGCAGATGGAAAGAGATTATTCTTCCCCTCTATTCTGCACTGGTGAGACCACACCTGGAGTATTGTGTCTAGTTCTGGGCCCCTCTGTTCAAGAAGGACACGGAGCTGCTGGAGGGTGTCCACCACACAGCCACGAGGATGATAAAGTAAGTAGAACACCTTCCTTATGAGGAAGGGCTGAGGGAGCTGGGTCCCTTTAGCTTGGAGGAGACTGAGGGGTGACCTCATTAATGTCTACAAATATGTGACGGGTCGGTGTCAGGAGGATGGAGCCAGGCTCTGCTCAATGTCATCTGCTGATAGCACAAGGGGCAACGGGTGTAAGCGGGAACATAGAAGGTTCCCTACAAATATCAGAAGGAACTTCTTCCCAGTGAGGGTGACAGAGCACTGGAACAGGATGCCCAGGGTGGTTGTGGAGTCTCCTTCTCTGGAAACCTTTAAAACCCAGCTCGGTATGTTCCTGTGTGACTTTGTCTAGGTGATCCTGCTGTGGCAGGGGCACTGGACTGGATGATCTTTGGAGGTCCCTTCCAATCCCTAATGATTCTGTGATTATGAATTATCCCATTAACTGCTGTGGACACTGTCACCTTTCTCAAGGGTCAAAATATAATTCAATGGACTCCAAAGGCAACCACAGAAATTAAATTAAGCTTCTGAATGGGGCATACAAGTAATCAGGAACTGCTCTTTCTCCCTTCCCTTCTTTCTCAGACTCAAGGGAGCCTGCTTCTTGTTTCCTCAGGCAAGCCAGCCACTCACAGGATATTCAACCAAAGAATTTTCACTCTGCACTACTGGCACTCTGGTGGTCACCACAGTGGGTGACCTAACCCATCAGCTCACATCACACAGGCCTGGGTGATTTCTGCAATAGCACAGCAGAGAGCTCAGTCCTGCCTTTCTGGCCTGCTTTGTCCAAGCCTCACACATGTGAATTGGTCAAAGGCTACCACCCTTTCCAGGTGCCCAGGCAGAGCATCCGCCTGGCAATGCGGTGTCTGCTGTCTGCTGGGGATGAGGTGCTTATGTGAAGGGTTGGTACATTAGACAACTGATTACTGGACTGCAGGCAGTCTCTTTTTATCATAAGGCAGGCCCTACGTGATTTTCTAAAAAGCCCACAGAGCCTTGTCGGAAAGTTTGATGGAGAAATGGAAGCACACATGACTGGAAAGTCTGCATTATCAGACAACCAGTGTTTACCGGCAGCTTTCAAAGAGAACAATGAACACTGGATGGTGGGACAGGTATTTAAGCGCACAGCTCAGCTAATAGCCAATTCAATCTAATAATAGCCACCTGAGCAAGGGCCAACTTAGCTAAAGCCCTCAGCTAGCCAGGAGTTCTCCAGGCCCCTGTGCAGGCTGACACAAGCAAGATGTGCCACAGGACGCCAGAAACAATTCCATACTGCTGTGGAACTGTGGCTTATCGGCATCAGCTGAAAAGGCAACAAGCACGTAAAACGTTCACCCCAAACCCCAGCCAAGCACCCCATCTACATCGTGAAGTGTGTGTGTTTAGGTGAAGACCTGGGGAGAAAAATCAAGAAGCTGAAACTCCCCACAAAAGCCTTGTGACATGAATGGCACTGCACTGGTAGGAACTCCCAGAGCAATTGCTTCAAACATCAAGAAGGAAAGCAGAGGACAGATGGAGGTAAGACGAGACTGCCAAGCTGGGAGTTAAGGAGGAACAGTGCACCGTGTTACATGTAATGGTGCTGTTCAAGTTCAAACTTCATGGTGAACAGCCATGTTCATATTTGCTTTCATATCCGCAATACGAAAGCAGTGAAAGCAATATAAAGCATCTAGTTTATCCTGCTGCCTTCTTTACTCATCTCATCTTGCTTAGGCAAACACTCTCTGATTTACTAAAAGACATTCTCTCTAAGCCTGTTCCTGATCTACCTTCAGCCCATCAGAAACATATTAAACTTGCAAAGTTTCACTTCTAATTTCACCATCTTACACATATTTGAGCTTTTTGAAACTGTACTGTGTTTTCACCCTGCAGTTAAAACCTCACGGTTGCTCCTGCACATGCCAGAGATCATAGGATCATAGGATGTTAGGGGTTG
>VXBP01004166.1:0-11737 GCA_013400115.1 Rhinopomastus cyanomelas
AAAGTACATGAATCACCAAAATACATATAACACTAGCCATTTTCATTGTATTATTCAAACACATAGTCTTTATTTCTGTAGAAATAAATGCAATTGCATTTCATAATCATACTCTTTACCTGAAACTGTAAAAATTATGGAAAATTCTATGATTCTATGATCTTATTATTCTATGATTTTATGATTCTATGAAAATATAATTTAAATACTGTATACTGCAATCAGTTATTTGTTTTCAACTCCATTTAACTGCACTAAGAATAACTTTTGTATTGTTGTGGACGGAACATTTACTATGTTTAATATAAACGTCGCATTTAGTTCCGTATACATAAGCTTGTTTGTTGCCTTGGCCATGATCTGGTTTCAAAGTGAATAGATTCATTTGGATCAACAGTCCCTCCAGGGGTAAATTCTTGAAAGTATTCAACCTGCAAGAGCTGGAAACATCAATATTTTCATAAAGACACTTTGATTTGTATTGACTACAGTTGTGTTTCTAATTCACATACATCACTGTTTACTTCACTCAGCTTTTAACACAGTGTTTGATTTATAGATATACTGATACAATTCTTACAAAAAGTGGTGCAATAAAACCTCCTTCCAATTCTTTAGCTCAGAAATGCTGAAAGCCTCGGAAAATCTACCACTGCAAAACAAAAATTGCTCAATAAATGCTCATGCACAATACATTTTTTACTTGCTTAGAAACAGCTAATAGCAATGTAGATCTATCAGATGAGGGACATTCAATTATTTAAGCATTTCTCTAATGTGACAGAAGTAAAGCCATGGAACTATATCTTAACAGAAAGCATCTCTCATTCTTCCCTGTGTAATTAATAAACTTCTAAAAAAACCAGGAAAATATTCTAAATGCTTTTTCTGAACTAAACCTTTTTATCAAGCAACTATAAAGATTAGGCCCCTACAGGAAACCATAAACCCACATAAATAGCATACATATCCCCATACAAATAGTTGCTGCACTTACATTTGGTATGAATTTGTAATGTTTGTTTGATGCTACAACAAATACAGGCTAAATACAGAAAGAAAATGTTTTCTGTATCTCATCAGAGTATTAATTTACTAAGTCATTAAAACTAAGTGAGAGTCTTAAAGAAAAACTTTAGCATAAATACTGAGAGGAAGAACCCAAATACTTCAACTCTTTTTGTAAAATTTTCCTGAACAATGCTTTTTCAAATTTTTCCTGGTTTTGAGCCAGAGCCAACATATTGTCGTGCATATATATAACTGGGCTCACAGATTTATTGAACAAAGCACAATCAAAACTAGACAATTTTGTGCTCAGGAGTTTGAAGGTCTTGATTTGACTGATTACATGGGCTTCATAGAGGGTAGTAATTTTTCATAACCACTGCCACTGGTAGCCCACTGCCCTGGTGCAACCCTTACTGTAAAAAAGTAACACTGCTGTTACCTTGTGCTGCTGTAGCATGTGAGGACATGCCTTGTGTATAGTATATTTCTCACTAATGCATTTCTTATCCATCACTTTAAGGACAGAAAGAACATTGAATATTGAAGCTTTAAGGCAAACTTTTCCAGAATTTTTAAACTGTGTAACTTTCATAGAGGAGAGCTGAGATAATTTGAGAACTGAAATTAAAGAAAGTTACAGAAATGATGCTATCATGAAAGAAATACAAAAAATAACAGTGGTAGAATAGTTACTTGGTCAGGATTGTATTTTCTAGATTAAAGTGTTGATAAACAGAATATTGTTGCAGCTACAAGAGAATTTACGTTTACAGGGGAGATAAACTTAGAAAGCTTAGACACAACACAGGGCTTGACAGCATCTCACAGTTAATTAAAGAAGTGGAAAGAATCAAGACTTGATCTCCTCTACATAAATAATTCACCACTTGTATCCATTACTAAAACTAGTTACTTCACCACAATGATTTCCAGCCTGCACTGCATTGGTATCTGGAATGCATGATAAATTGCAACAAGGCCTGCAGCATATTCATAAGTTGAAATTAATATTTATTTGCACACCTAATTAGGATTGTATTTTTTCCAAATGGTGCACTAATGCATTACCTTGACAGCCAGTATACGCTACATGAAAAGGCAAGAAACACCTTTTTTGCTAAAGTAAAAAATTTTCCTCCTGATTTTATTCTATCTAAACCACTTGCTTTCAGTATCTTTGCAGTAAAAGTCTATGAAGTATTTTGCACTGTTACAGTAAAGAAAATACTTATGTTTGAAGTACTTGCAAGTAGTCAAAATAAGAATATAAAATAGGAATGCATAAAACACTACTTTTGCCAACTCTCTATTAAAAGTGTGAGTAACGGCAAACAATTTGAACAGCACCTGAATAACGTATTTTTTTCCAAAGCTTTCATTAACATCATGACTAAATAAAATGTTGCAAGATAAATAATTTGCTGATTTTCTGTCTGTATTGGGCTGATAAATTCTATTACCTCTATCGACAAAATTAACCTTTACTTTAATAAGTTTATTCCAATCTGTTTTCAAATACATTTTGCAATTAAAAGTAGAGTCTCATACTACCAAAAATTTCAATTTTCCACTGCACAGACACCCACAGAACAGAACGAACTCCAGGTCTCTGCATTAGATTTGCAGATTTATGGAAGTCAGTCCCACTTGTTGTTATCAGCTCTGCCCATATACAAATGGAAACAATCAACCGCAAACAGTGGCTCATCACAGTTTTTGTCCTCTCATCTTCTACTTCCCGAAACAGTAGACCAACAAGAACAACTGTGTTTTGTCTGGAAAGCAGCTGTTGAAGCAAAGGATTGCAGACTGGTAATATGTATTATTGTGTACATGTAGATATCAGTATAGCTATCCCTAGAGATAGATATAAAAACCGTGTTTTGAGAATAGATCAAAATTCATGTAGCCAAACTTTTACTCACACAGATACCATAAGGAAAGAAGCACCAGAGCAACTTTGTATCCAGCACAATGTCAGTAATGCTTGGCAGCACTGTATAAGCACCACACGTTGTCACTGGGAATGGTTTGCATTATAACATAGGCACAAAATGAAGATTGGTGAGCAAAGAAAAGGGCTTTCCAAATAAAATTATTTTACTTTCCTTTTATTTTTTCAGTAGATTAATGTCCTTAATTTGTTTGATTTATGTGAAATATATTTCTAGTGAATGTTTTCTCAGGATGGTATTTTCTTTTCTACTAGAAATAATATTTTAAAAAACTGAAATATCTGTATTTAATTTCATAGATTTGAAAAACAATACTACAATATTTTAGGGGAATAATTAATCCATATATATGGAATTAGACAGCATGGCTGAGTTTGAGCTAGTTTTATTTGGTGATTCAGGAACTTAAAGAGATTTGAATGCCTAACCTGCTTCCTCCTGGTATGCATTCATCCAGCACGGGAACCCAAATTTTGTGTGTTTCAAGAATTGTGTCAAAACTGCTTTGTAAAGAAGGGAAAACAAAGCCTCATGTCAAGTGGCATAGCTAACTTTAGTGTGCTAATCATATTCGTTCTTCTTGTAACCAAATGAATTCCACAGTAGACTTTAAATGAAATGAACAGTGTTTCAGATATACAGTTAGTGATTTTATATGTGTAATTTTTCATCATACATGGATTCAATTTGTTCCTATAAGGCAAGGTCACAGGATGGGGAATCTCAGAGAACGTTTCTTCTCTGCCTTTAATGCAAAGAATCAATGGATTAGTACAAAGGAGAATTAAGCCAGTGTGCTTGTTCACCAAATTATATTTAATTCATTTTTAATTAATGACTAGGAGGTCCTATCAGTTTGATTGAAGGAAGTGTAAGCAAGCCTACAAACAACAATGTAATAAATGAATATTCAAGAAAACGTATGCCTTCATTGTCAGCTGTAATTGCTAGTTTTACCTTATTAGCAGAAGCTGAGTTTGACACATATTTGTTTGCATACAGTTATTAGTCAAGACTAAGAGAAGTCTTGTAATTAACACCTCCACATTACATCATGCAGTGAAAACAGACTGAAAGAGATTATTCATTTTGTTTCAGCTTTCATGGTGCTTTCTGATACAGAAATACTTAAGAAGTGTGAGATCATCAGAGTGCCACATGGAGTCAACAGAAAGTATGGAAAGGTTTTCAGAAGCAGAACATCAAAGCTCATTAGTAGTTAAAATAAGGCCTCAGTGATGTACAGCTGTGGTGCAATTTTTTACCAGGATGGTTGCCCTGCTATAAGAGTTTTTGTCTGATTCTTCTTACATTAGTGAAAAGACTATGAGTCAGCTTGTGGAGCTCATTCCCTGCCTAGTGCTAGGAAAAGATGTATCCATACAATCTACCTCTCCTGTTCATGACAGTGTCACCTCTAAGGAAACTACACTTTTTAATCCATAACAGCATATGCATGTTGTGAATTTCTGCTATGAGTATCATCATAGACTATGGCACGGAAAATTTCTAAATAGTTTTTCATGCTGATCATTTGTATGTTATTTACGGTTAAAAAAATTCATTTTCAGGTGTGAGTTCCTTTTAGAAAGTCAAATAAATATTATGAAGTATTATATAAAATATTATGAAGTAATAATTATATCAAATGAAGTAATTATTAACAATTATATTATGAAGTAATAATTATATTATGATTATGAAGTGGCATGTGCTAAGAGGAGAGGAGGCGGCAGTGACCTGCTTAGCTCTGGGTGTTTGTTTTGGCTTTTCTTTCCCTTCTTTTCAGGTGAGAAAGTGCTACTTGCTCAGGGAGCTCCTGAAGAGAGGAGAAGGGGCAGCAGGCTTGGGTTACCTACCTGTCTCAGCACAATGATGTACTAGGGGGAGGGGTTGCTGTGGAAACCACAGGACAACCAAGCAGAACCCTGCATGTGGCTTCGAGGAGAGGAGGTGCCTTCTCGCTCACAGGGGGAAAATAAATAATCGGAGAGGACAGGGTGGTTACCATAAGACATGGTAACTACTCAGACAAAGGCCAGTAGAAAAACAGTGGGCACACAAACAGAGGCCACACACAAGCTTGCAGGTGGTTGCAGTGAGTGCTGGAGCCTGGCACGGACAGCACCTGTGTTAGGTGTGAGCAGATCAGAGACCTGATGAACATGGTGGATGAGCTAAAGAAGAGGTGAAAAGACTGAGAGCTATAAGAGACTGTGAAAGGGAAGTTGACTATTTCCATAATACCTACAAAACCTGAACAAGGGTTAACTCTTAGTGGCTCAGGGGGTCCAATATCCTCCCATCAGCAAGTCTCTCCGCCTCCATGTAGTAACCCACAAGAGCAGGGTCAATGGGAACAGGTCGAGGTCCCTTCCAGTCCATAGTGATTCTATGAATCTATGACTACTACCCACTTCTGGTCTTTCAAGTGGGTAGTGACAATGCAACAATGGGAGGCTCACCATCAACTAAAAGAGATTTCAGAAACTTAGGGTAACTACTAAAGTGATCAGGAGCTCAAGTTCTGTTCTTCTCTATCCCTCTAACATCAGCGATGGATGATAGACAAGGGAATATTTAGGAAGAGCCAGCAGCTCAATTTGTGTCTCCGGGACTGGTGGCATCTACAGGGTTTGGATTCTGTAGAGTCATTGTTGTAAGAGTATGGGAATTTTACATATGAATAGTCAGCAAAAGTATGGTGATTAGCACATGTTGCTTAACACATGTTGTAGCCTTTGTTTACCACAGAGGCAGGGGTGGAAGTGCACATGGACACCTCATGGACAGTGTATGGCAGTCAATGAGGTCATGGCATGAGTTCCTAGGGTGTTTGATGGACCAATCACTGTTCTGTAAAAGTGTATATAATGCCTAATTTTTAGCAGTAAAATGGCTTCTACTTGATAATCATATTGGTTTGTGTTCAAAAGGTGATGCTCCACAATATGTAAATAAGGTATGCGGGGAAAAAATGGCACCCGGAAAATAAGGACCTTCTCAGACTCTGACTTCCTGCAAAAATGAGATCAATAAAAGAGACTGGAATGAGAAGGTGAAGCCAGCAGAAAGCAGAAAGCAAGGAGCCGACGGAAAGACTCGCTGCCCCGGTGAGTGCACTCTGCAGGGACTGCACAGAAGTGGAGAAAAGGACAGCTGTCCGCGGAAGAAAAAAAGCCGCGTAGGAATCCTGCCTTGGTAAGGCAGGTGGTCGGAAGGAGGGGGGGCGATGGGGGACACGCTCTCCAAGGAGGAAGAAGCATTGAACCTCTTTAAACATATACTCTCTGAGAGGGGAACTGAATGTGATGAATCGTCTCTAAGACATTTGTTAAAACGGTCTAGAGACAGGAATTTAATCACAGATGTGGGACAAATATCACTACTGACCACGTGGGAAAAAATTGGAAAATCCCTGTGGGATGAGATCTCCTTAGGGAACAAGGAGGCTTGTGGCTTTGCTGCCCTTTGGCATCTAATTAAGGAAACATTTGGAGAGATGGAGGTCAGTGTTTGCTGCCATTACCCCTGAAGTTAAACATTCAGCAAGAACGGGGTCCAAAGACACACAGATGTTGTTTAATTCTCGTGCACCCCCTATCCCTGGACCAGCGGTGGTGTCTCCACCTACCAAGGCTGTAGTGACACAGAAAGTAAGTTTGCTGCGAGCAAGATCTAAACTGCAGCCAGGACGGGAAGTCAAGGTGCCCCTCACTTCAGACTCTCTGAGATCTGATTCGGCTGAATTGTCAGAATCAGAGGATGAAGAGGGTTATAGAAATCAAGCAGCAGCAGCTTCATGTTCTCCTTCACCTCCTTCAGCTCCACCATCAGGAGGATTACAAGCTGACAATAACATAAGCAGTTTTATGGATTCTCAATTTGATCAACTGATGACGAAATTAGAAGGATTTAAGCCACTGTCTGATGTAAACACAGTATCCTTTGATACTTTACCTCCTGCTCCTTCTGCTCCTCCCTACTCTATTTCTCTTATTTCTCCACCCTCACCTACAAATCCTTTTCTACCTGTCACTCCTGTGCCTACCTCTGAGTCCTCTGACTCTTATAGAAAGCATGGTGTGCCCCAAAATCCAGTAAATTGTTGGGAAGGGATCATTAGAGATGCAATTCTAGAGGGAGATATTTCACCATCCAGTAATCCCATGGCATTTCCAGTCATCCAGATGCCTGGACAAGAACCTCAATGGGCACCCTTAGATTGGAAAATTATTAAGGACGCTAAAACATCTATAACCCAACACCGTTTAAAATCACCATTTACTCAGGCTATATTATCACATCTATTTACAGCTCAGCTGCCCAATTTAATGCTTTTTATTGAAAGCTTTTGGCCCAACACGGGAGCTGCAGCCTCGAGCTAACCCCTGTCCTCCATCCCCTTTCCCTGTGGTGTTGGCAGCTTCCACTGGGCAGGACTCAACCTGGGGGAAACAATGAAAGCTTAATTGTTTGATATGTTAGTGTTTGAGAATGCTAATGCCAAAACAAAGCAGCTATTGCCAAAACAAAGCAGCTATTAAGTGCACTGCCAAAAGGGAGCAAGTGCAGGGCAAATGTTAGAAGCAGCTACATTAAAAAGGCAGTTTATTAAAAAGGAAAAGAATTCAAGGGGAAGAAGACGTAAACAGTGTTTCAAATGTGGAAAAATGGGCCATTTCAAAACAGAATGTCTATTGGGGTTTGACATGAGTAGGCAAAAGTTATGTGAGAAATGTAATAAACAAGGCCATCTAACTTATGATTGCAGGAATGTGGAAAAGCAGCAGGGAAACTGGCTTCACTGCGCGGCACCCTGACGTGCGATGACAGAAATGCAGGGTGCCTGGACAGCCAGCCCTCAGCCACTGCAGGAAGTGCTGGAGTGGACAAGGCGACAGCAGTGGACATAACTCTTCTGGACCAACATGTACAAGTCATAGACTCAAATATGAAAGGCCCTCTAGGGTAGGGACCTAGTGCATTGTTATTAGGAAGATCATCATTCTCTAAACAAGGTATTTTTGTTTTATCAGGAGTGATTGATGCAGACTTTACAAGCATAATCAAAATTGTGATTTATACACCTACCCCACCAGCTTCTAGCACAATTATGTTATAGTACCATTTGAATCAAAAATACCATGTAAAGGGGAAAAAGAGAGAGGCAATGCGGGCTGTGGTTCAACTGGAGCCCCTGAAGATTTACTGGCTATGGATATTACCCATGGAAAGCCAGAAGAAATGGTAGTGATAATTGGAAGTGATAGCAAAACTATCTTATTGAAAATTATTATATATAGATACAGAAGCTGATGTAACTATTATCCCTCAGAATTGCTGTCCACAGCAATGGCCTACTGTATTTACTTCAAATGGGGTATTTGGAATTGGTGGTGTTCAGTCAACAACACTAAGCAAATTTCCTGTCCAATTTCATTTCAAAGATGGTACAAAAGTAATAACAAAACTTTATGTTCTGAATGTGCCAATTGTCCTAATAGGCAGGAACCTTTTGATTCTGATGGGAGCAAAAATGACAACACAGAATTTTTAGTAGCAGCCATTGAAAAACAGCCTGTCTTAAGGATAATTTGGAAAACTGAAAATCCAGTTTGGATTGACCGAAGGCCACTAAAAGAAGAAAGCCTGTTACAAATAAAGAACTTGGTCAGGGAACAACTGGTGGCAGGACATATCGTGTCATCCACGAGCCCTTGGAATTCACCAATGCTCACCATTCCAAAGAAAAATGGAAAATAGAGACTGCTACATGATTTAAGAGGTATCAATACAGTCACTAAAGATATGGGAGCATTGCAAGCTGGCTTACCCTTAACTGTCATGATACCAAAACCTGGAATTTGTTAATTATAGACTTAAAGGACTGTTTTTTCACTATTCCACTTCATCTTGATGATTGTGACAAATTTGCTTTTACAGTGCCGACTATAAATAAGGCTGAACGAGCAAAATGTTATCACTGGGTAGTTTTACCACAGGGCATGAAAAATTCACCATGTGTCAAATGTTTGAGGCATGGACATTAGAACCATTTTGACAACATTTTAGAGAGCTAATTGTATACCATTATATGGACGATATTTTGATAGCAGGGGAAGGAATGCTGGTTGACCAGATACTGCCAGACTTCACCATATTGTTACAAGAAAGGGACTTAAGAATTGCTCCAGAAAAGATTCAAAGACAAACACCATGGAATTATTTAGGATGGATTGTATTGGGAGAATACATTGCTCCTCAGAAAATTACACCACAAAAAACAGATTCGTGCTTTGAATGATGTCCAGAAATCAGTTGGGGACATTCAATGGATTAGAAATATCTGTGGAATAACGAATAATGATTTGCAACCTTTGATGTAACTCTTGGGAATGTCTATTCAGGCCAGTGAGGCCCAATCCCTTACTGAAGAACAAAAAAAGGCATTAGAACATATTCAGGAAAAAGTTATACAAGCTCATGCCATGAGATATGATCCACAACTAAAAATAGGATTGATGATTATTAATCCAGAACAAGGAAAACATCATTTTGCTTTGCTTATGCAGTTGGACAGTCAATTAAAAAACCCACTAAGAATTTTAGAATGTTTTTTTTTTTACCATACCAACCAAAAAAGAGCTTATTTACTCGACCAGAAATGTTTAGCCAGCTGATAGTTAAGAGACGAATGCATTGTATTGAAATACCTGGCATTGATCCATCAACTGTATTTATTCCTCTGACAAAAGAATATTTGGAGTGGTCACTTAGATTATTAACAAAATTGCAAGTAGCACTAGCAGACTTTGGGGGTCAAATAATAAAACATTATCCCTTCCATAAATTGGTTAAGCTACTATCAGAAAAAGAATCCATAGGGAAATCACTCCTGTCAGAGACTCCTGTAGAAGGACAGACTGTGTTTACAGATGCAAGCAAATGCAATCTGAAGGCAGCTGTAACATGGCAAGAAAATGGGTGTTGGCATGATCACATAATTACAACGTCCACCAAGTCATCATTGCAGACTTTAGAAATTGAGGCTGTAGTTTGGGTGTTTAGAAAATGGGCACTAACACCAGTGAATATTGTTTCAGACTCTCTCCATGTCATTGGAGTAGTTCGTAGAATGGAGAGAGCCATGTTAAAAGAGTCAAGGAATGAAAAACTTTTTGCATTGTTTAGAGAATTGTTACGTCTTTTGGGCCAGCATAAACAGAGGTATTTTATTACTCATATCAGAAGTCATCAAAATGATTATGGTTTGGTTATTAGTAACAACAGATCAGTTAGTAGCTCCACCCTGGACTGGCCCAGTGCCTAATTTATTTGAGCAGACGCGACAATCACATGCCTTTTTCCATCAGGGTGCTAAAATGTTGCAGCATCAATTTGGACTGACCCACAAGCATGCACAGGTATTGTTCAGTCATGTCCTGATTGTCAGAAGATAGATTTTGGAATAGGGATTGGCGTCAACCCATGGGGGTTACGCCCCCTACAGCTATGGATGTCACACCTGTAGCGGAATTTGGCAACTTGAAATATTTGCATGTGGTAATTGATACTTTTTCTCAGGCAACTTGGGCATCAGCTCAGACTGGTGAAACAACACGGCATGTCATCAAGCATTTATATCAATGTTTTGCTGTCTTAGGGATACCACAGCAAATCAAAACTGATAACGGGCCAGCATTTTTCTCAGCCAAATTCTATGAGTTTTGTCAACTTTGGGCGTTCCTCACTCTCCCACAGGACAGTCTGTTGTGGAGCGCTGCCATCAAACAATCAAAAAGTTGTTGTTTAAACAAAAAAGGGGGGAGATGGGAATGTCACCGCATGAAAGATTATAAATGACACTGTATGTTTTAAAATTTTTGTGTTCATGAAGCAAAGCTGTAGACCCACCCACGGTTATACACAGTCAAGGACTCAAAACAGGCTGTGAGAGTAATGACAAGGACAGAGTGAAAGTGATGTACAGAGAACCAAAAACAGGTGAACGGAAAGGATCTGCAGAGGTTAAAATGACTGATAGAGGTTGTATGTGTGTTATCTCAGAACCAAGAACAATTTGGGTTCCTGCAAAGTAGGTACGACCATTTGTAGGGATCTCAGAACACTCTGACCACAATCAGCAATCTGGAAATTAGTAAGTCTGATGCTTCTTACAGTTATAACATGGGCTAATGAAACAGGGCAACAGTGGTTTTGTTTGTTGAAGCCCTCAGAATTTAGGTATGCAGACTTTAGATATGCAGACTTTGATTGCTTCAGGGATCTGCTGTCCAAAGTATCATGGGATGAAGCCCTAGAGGGAAGAGGGGCCCACGACAGCTGGTTAGTATTAAAGGATCACCTCCTCTGTGTCCAGGTACAATGTATACCAACAAAAAGGAAAGCAGGAAAGAATGCTAGGAGGCTTGCTTGGCTAAACAAGGAGCTCCTGGACACACTGTCACACAAAAAGAAGCTCTACAAGGAGTGGAAGGGAGGACAGCTAGAATGGGGGGTGTATAAGGAAGCTGCACAAACTGCTAGAGATCTGGTTAGGAAAGCCAAGGCACAGTTTGAATTGAACCTAGGCATGGAGGTCAAAGGGAACACCAAGAATTTCTACAGGTATATGAATGCTAAAAAGAAGACTAGGGAAGGTGTGGGCCTCCTCAGAAAGGAAACAGTTGAGGTGGTCACAAGTGACATGGAAAAGGCTGAGGTTCTCAATGACATCTTTATCTCAGTCTTCACTGCAAAGGCCTCCA
>VXBP01004166.1:26881-44758 GCA_013400115.1 Rhinopomastus cyanomelas
GGGAGGTGGTTGAGGCCTTGTTCTTGAAGGTGTTTAAGGATAGGCTGGATGAGGCTCTGGCCAACCTGATCTATGGTGGGGTGTCCCTGCCCATGGCAGGGGAGTTGGAACTGGATGATCCTGTGGTCCCTTCTAACCCAGACTGACTGTATGACTTGGTCTAGGTGATCCTGCTTTGTCAGGGATATTAGACTAGATGATCTTTCAAGGTCCCTTCCAATGCCTAATGATTCTATGATTTCCTTTAAGGATACTGCTGCAATGACTGGTTGTGTCACTAAGATAAAAAGCTGCTCAGACAATTGAAGTTCCGTTTGCACATTAGTCAAATACGCCCCATCTCTTTAATCTCTTTCTAGATGCTGCTTGCTGGCACTCTGAATTGAAAATGCCCAAGCTGGAGGAAGCAGTTTAATAAATGAGGTTTTGATTAATGCAACAAGCTGAAAATAGGCCCTGATACAACACATATCTTAGCAAGACCCACAGACTTGGATCAAATGTCTCTATTCTGAGGAAGACTGCTGTGATAACAAGGTCACTAAACATGTGTATTTATTTTTCTATAGCACCCTAAAGGTTGAGAAATTACCAATAGTTAAGATTTAGACCTTTAATTCTGTTATGTTTCTAAGCATTTACTACAAGTGTCATGAAGTTTAAGTCTTAATTACTGGTCTGAGTTCCAGCAAATGTACTGCCCTTCACCATAAAGATGTTGTTTTACACGCAACAAGATAATGCAATTTTTTTCTTTAAGTATTTACAACATAAACAACTACTTACTCTGAAGTATACAAAAAAAAAGTGCATCAGGTTTAATTAGTCATTCATCAACAGACAAAACTTTACATGATTTTACATTGTTTCAGATGAACACTCAGTATGGAGCTGTCTTGGCCTGTGACTTTATTGCTACAAACATACTCTTTGATTCTGCTTCCCTGATCCACATCCATTCAAAATTGGTATTATGTTACAACTTGTCCTCAGAAACCTTCAGAATCACAATTTTACACTGTAGTATTTTATTGTGGTAATGGTCAACTATGCATCAAGAAAGGAAGCAGCTGAAAACATTACTGATGACTGTAACACTTTTGTTACGTATGAGGAAAATATAACACATATATAAATTCTCTGGAAAGACCTTCATTGTGAAACCTTGATTCCATTCACTTGTTCTTGACGCCTCCTGGCAAGACACAGCAAGAGGGTGAGCTTGGAGAAGCAGGCTGCTTACAAACCTAGCAGTGAATGTCACTTTTTTGTGTTTGGGCACAATTTGCTTCTTGGCAAATGCTTTTGTGTTTCCTTTGATTTTATTCACTTTACAGAACATAAGTTAGTCAAGGACAAGGGGCAACAGACACAAGCTAGAATACAGGAGGTTTCATTTAGACATAAGAAAAACTTTGTTACTGTGCAGGTCACACAGTACTAAAACTGGCTGCCCAGGGAGGTTGTGGCATGTCCTTCTCTGGAGATACTCAAAACCTACCTAGAGGCAGTCCTGTGTAATCACAGAATCAGAATCACAGAATCACTCTGGTTGTAAAACATCTCTGGGATCACTACATCCAACCAACTACCCTACCTTACAAGTTCACCCCAAAACCATATCTTCAACTCCTCATCCAAACAATCTTTAAACAAATAAAACAATGGCAATTCAATCACCTCCCTGGGAAACCTATTCCAGTGCTAAAGAGTCCCAGCTCCCTCAGCCTCTCCTCATAAGGCTTCATCATCCTTGTTGCTCTACACTAGACTCCTTCCAGCAGCTTCATGTCCCTCTTGAACTGAGGGGCCCAGAACTGGACACAATACTACAGGTGTGGTCTCACCAGGGCAGAGCAGAGCGGGAAAAGAACCTCTCTTCATCTGCTAACCACCCCCCTTCTGATCCACAAGAGGATGCCCCAGCTCTTTCAGTCTTTCCTCATAAGATTTATACTCCAGGGCCTTCACCATCCTAGTTGCCCTTCTCTGCACCTGTTCCAGCACCTCCACACCTCTCTTGTGTTGAAGTGCCCAAAACTGGACGCAATGCTCAAGATGTGGGCTGAATACAGGGGGAATACAGGGCTGAATACAGAGGGACAATATCCTCTCTACTCCTGCTGGCCATGCTATTTCTAATACAAGCCAGGATGCCATGGGCCTTATTGGCTACTTGGGCGCACCGCTGGCTATATTCATCTTCCTGTCAGTTAGAACCTCCAGGTTGCTTTCTGCCACATGGGTCTCCAGACACACCTCCCCAAGCCTGTAGTGTTGCATGGGGTAGTTGTGGCCCAAGTGCAGGATCTGGCATTTGGCCTTATTGAAGTTCATGCCATTAACATTGGCCCATTGCTCCAATCTATCCAAGTCTTTCTGAAGAGCCTCGATCCTGCCTGGCAGATCAACACTCCCATCTAACTTGGTGTTATCTGCAAACTTACTACAGATACACTCTGTGTCTTTATTGAGATCATCAATAAAGAAAAGATTCGAGGGTGTGGGATAGCTGATGGGTAAGCACCAGTGGGACCAGGTGGCCTACTCCTGTCCTAGACTGAAATTGGAGTGCTCAGCTCCCTCCCTGAATGTACACCAAAGCACTCAGCACGGGGAATAAGCAGGAGGAGTTAGAAATCCGCATCCAGTCAGGTGATTGTGATCTGGCCGTAATGGTAGGACAGCTCGCATGACCGGACTGTGGTCATGGAAGGCTATGTCCTTTTCAGGACAGACAGGTCAGCAAAGCAAGGTGGACAAGTTGCTCTCTACATGAGAAAACAACTGGAATGTGTTGAGTTCCGTCCAGGAGCCAAAAAAGAGAGAGTTGAGAGTTTGTGGGTGTGTATTAAGAGGCAGGCTGGCATGGGTGACACTGTTGTGAGTGTCTGTGACAGATCACCAGATCAGAATGAGGAAATTCATGAGGTCTTCTACTGGCATCTGACAGCAGCCCCACAGCTACAGGCTGGTTCTCATGGGGGATTTTAACTACCCTGATATGTGCCAAAAGACCTACTCAGACAGCCACCCACGGTCCAGGAGGTTCCTTCAGTGTATTAGTGACAATTTCCTGAAGCAAATAGTGTAGGAGCCAACTAAGAGAGAAGTGCTGCTGGATCTTGTACTCACCAACAAGGAGGGTCTTGTTGAAGCAGCGAACGTAGAGGGTAGCCTTGGTTGCAGTGATCATGAGATGGTGGAGTTCAAGGTCTATTGTAATTGGAACAGAACACCTAGCAGAATCACAGTTCTGGACTTCAGGAGGGCCACGTTTGGTCTTTTCAAGCAATTGCTAAGGGAAATCCCATGGCACAGAGCACTGGCAGGTAAAAGGGCCCAAGATAGATGGTCAACACTCAAAGACTGCTTTCTTGAAGCACGAGAAAAGAGCATTCCAAGAGGAAAGAAGTCAAGGAAGGGAGTCAGAAGACCTGCGTGGTTACACAAGGAGCTGCTAAGCAAACTGAAGAAGAAAGCCTATAGGTCATGGAAGAAGGGGATGGCCACTTGACATGATGATAAGGCTCTGGTGAGAGAATGTAGGGACGCAACCAGAAAAGACAAGGCCTCCTTGGAATTAAACCTTGCAAGAGAGCTCAAGGGCAACAAAAAGGGCTTCTTCAAATACATAGCAGGTAAAACTAAAACTGGACGGAATGTAGGCCCCCTGCTGAATGAGATGGGTGCCCTGAAGACAGAGGATACAGAGAAAGCAGAGATACTGAACACCTTCTTTGCCTATGTCTATACTTGTGGGGGCTGTCTTGATATTAAGCTCCAGACTGCTGAGACTCCAGAGGACGCTGAGGCAAGAGAGGAGTTTGCCTTGGTTGATGAGGACTGGATTGGGGATAAGTTGAGCAAACTGGATGTACACAAATCCATGGGCCCAGATGGGATGCACCCGCGTGTAGTAAGGGAGATGGTGGAAGTCATTGCAAAGCCACTCTCCATCATCTTTTCTAGGTCCTGGGGATCAGGAGAGGTGCCTGGAGACTGGAGGATAGCAAATGTCACTCTAATCTTCAAAAAGGGTAAGAAGGAGGACCCAAATAACTATAGGCCGGTCAGCCTCACCTCCATCCCAGGAAAGGTGATGGAACAATTTGTTCGAGAGGCTGTCTCCAAGCATATCAAGGACCAGAGGGTTGTTAGAGACAGTCAGCATGGCTTCACCAAGGGAACGTCGTGCTTGACCAGCCTGCTAGCCTTTGATGAGGGCATAACCAGGTGTATAGATGATGGCAGAGTACTGAATGTCATCTATCTTGGCTTCATTGAGGCATTTGACAGTCTCACATAGCATCATTACAGCCAAACTGAGGCAGTGTGCACTAGATTTTTGGGTAGTGAGGTGGATTGTGACCTGGCTGTAGGATAGAAGCCAGAGAGTAGAGGTGAATTGGACAGAGTCTGGTTGGAGGCCTGTCTCTCGTGGAGTGCCCCCGGGGTTGGTGCTGGGACCAGTCCTATTCAATCTACTCATTAATGATTTGGATGAGGCATTATGGTGCACTGTCAGCAAGTTTGCTGATGACTCAAAGGTGGGTGATGTCCCTGATACACCTGCGTACTGCGCTGCCATTCAGCAAGACCTGGACAGGCTGGAGAGCTGGGCAGAGAGACATCTAATGAGGTATAACAAGAGTAAGTGTAGAGTCTTGCATCTGGGCAAGAACAACCCCAGGTACCAGTATAGGTTGGGGACTGACCAGTTCGAGAGCACTGTAGGAGAAAGGGACGTGGGTTTCTCGTGGACAGCAAGGATGACCATGAGCTAGCAGTGTGCTCTTGTGGCCAAGAGGGCCAGCAGCATCCCGAGGTGGATCAGAAGCAGATGAAGAGAGGTTCTTCTCCCGCTCTGCCCTGCCCTGGTGAGACCACACCTGTAGTATTGTGTCCAGTTCTGGGCCCCTCAGTTCAAGAGGGACATGAAGCTGCTGGAAGGAGTCTAGTGTAGAGCAACAAGGATGATGAAGCCTTATGAGGAGAGGCTGAGGGAGCTGGGACTCTTTAGCTTAGAGAAGAGGAGACTGAGGTTTGACCTAATTAATATCTATAAATATGTGAAAGGTGGGTGTCAGGAGGATGGAGCCAGGCTCTTCTCAATGCCATCTAGTGATGGGACAGGGGGCAATGGGTGTAAGCTGGAACATAAGAGGTTCCATATAAATATCAGAAAAAACTTCTTTCTGGTGAAGGTGACAGAGCACTGGAAGTCTCCTTCTCTGGAGGTGTTTAAAATCCCCCTGGATGTGTTCCTGTGTGGCTTGGTCTAGGTGATCCTGCTGTGGCAGAGGGTTTGGACTAGGTGATGTTTTGAGGTCCCTGCCAATCCCTAATGATGCTATGGTTCTATGATGTTAAACAGAAATGTTCCCAACACCAAGTGCCGAGCACACTACTTGTGACAGGCCACCAGCTGGATTTAACTTCTTTTGTTGTTCATATAGAAAGTCTTTTCATTATCCTTAACAGCTGTAGCTAAGTTGAGCTCTAGCTTGTCTTTGGCCCTCCTTATTTTCTCTCTGCAGAGTTTGACTACAGCCTTAAAGTCTTCATGAGAGGCCTGCCTCCTCTTCCAGAGGTCATAAACTTTTTGTTTTCTCTTGATGAGCAGCCAAAGATCCCTATTTAGCCAAGCTGGTCTCTTTCCCCGCCTACTCATCTTTTGTCTCATGGGGACAGCCTGCTCCTGTGCCCTTAAGACTTCCCTCGTAGAATCATAGAATCATTATACTGTATGTTCATCTCACTGACATAATTTGGTTACGTTAATCACTGTGATTAAATGAATAATTATCCGTTCTGTAATGAAAGCTTCTGATTTCATTTGTATTTTGAATTTTTGTATTTTCAGTGTATGTAAGAAAATCTGCATTGGAAATATCATTAATTGTATGTAACGGCACACTGTTGTGGAATAACATTGCTGGTTTTTGGGGTGGGATTTTTAAAGCATTGTTTTTATTTAACATGACTATAAAAGTCAAATATGCTATGATACTATACATTAATTTAATACATTTAATACTATTGTTGCTTCATTTTAATCTGCATTTTCCACACTTGCTTTCCCCCTATCTACTGATACCAGTCCCCATACAGTTCAGAGTGTATTGCAGTTCCTTTAAAATTAAAAAGTCAGGACACTATAATCAACAAACTGTTAATTTTTGGTAAGTCATCTGTCATGAATAACAAACACTCTAAGGAAGCAGTTTGCAAACAAGCCATGAGCTAATATTTGTTTGCATAAACTATTCAGCACAGATGCATAAAACATATTTTCTGGAAATCAGGATTGGCTTACAAGGGATTCCACACAGGAAAAAAGCTGAAGTCATCATTTCTTTTGCACTTAATAATTGAACCAGATGGCATGTCTCCCAGTGGTTTAATTTCATATTCTAAAAAATAATAATAAAAAGCCAGCACATTTTTCTGTTTTATTTTGAGGTGATTCCATAGTGGCATAGATGGAAAAGAACAGAGCAAACAATTCGGATAAACACACTTGCTATAACTTGAACTTCAGTTTCAGAGCTGAGATAGGTGAAAAAAAAGAGGAGTATTCTGCAATTGCCAGAATTCCCATGGAAGCTGTTTTTTATGTTGATGTAATTTTTAGGGGTTTATGGATGGAAAGTGAGGGAAACTCAGTAGATTTAATCCACTAATATAACTGAGAGATGAAAAACGCAATCATTTATTTTATACAACTGCTCAACTGGTATGGAGTGTTTCACTCTCAATTGAGTACTGCATGATGCTTTTGGTGATTTATTGTAATTGTTTCTGATATAAAGGAGTTGTTTGCTAAATATAGAAGGTCTTGATGGCTTGTGAACTTCAAATACTCTTGATCAGAACTTCAAATACTCTGAATGGCCAGAGAAAATGCTTCATTTGAAAGTCTTATTTGATTTTTCACTTTGTTTTAATTGTATAGTAAATAATAAGTAGAATCACAGAAATATACATATTAGACTCTCAGACAGCACTTGTTTGCACTGCATCCTTTTAATCTACTTACTTCCCACAATATTTCAGTTAATATTTCATCTTTCTATCTACATACGATGTACTCAAGCAACAATAAAGCTTGAGAGCAATTTTTGTTTCCCTTTTTATAGAGTTCCTATCAGTTCTTAGCATGCTTTAAAGCAAAATTCATTCACTTACTCTTGTTAATATTATGAGGAACTTTTATATAGCTGCAGTTTATTGTTTATCTGTGACCATTATGTCTTAATGTAAGTGCCATTCAGCTCATAATTTGTATAATTTTTATTTGTATAATTGCAATACCACGGAAAATCCTAATTCAAGATAGATATGTTAAATAATATCAGAGTACTTCAGCATGTAAGGATCCTGCCTGTTATCAAGCATCAACCAATATTTCCCACAGAATATATATATATTCCCTTGCTTCTTTCACAATACAAATGTATTTAACTGAGTTTTATTTCAGGGGAGATAACAAAAATTTTAATTAAACAAAACACTATGTTATGACAGCAGTAAATGAATCATTTGCAATCACTTTTAAAATACTCGATTTGTTGTCTGTAGATGGAAGATTGTCAGTTAGGGAAATATTTTTGCTGACAATAATGAAAAATACTTCATATATACATGGAAAGTACATATAAGGAGTGCATGTATGTGTGTGTATTCATTTATCATACCTGTAATTATGAAGGTGCAAGAATATATGTATAATTTTGGCAATATCAAAACATACTTGGTTCAGTGTGCATTTCCAAGAAAAAACAAAAACAAATTAAGTAACCATCACAGACTAAAATAAAGCCCATCATAGAGAGAACATCCATCAAAGAATATTTTCTTTGAGTGATTCTTATTAATGCGACCTTCTCCGAGACTGTCATGTAGTTGGTCATATTGTGAAATGTCATCGAAGAAAGGGCATTTCAGTTCATCCTTGAGCAAACACACACATAGAGTAAGAACTTCACATATGTAAAGCATTTTTCTTCTTCCAAAAGGGAACATATTTTGCTATATCTGTAACTGAAGCTAGGTTTAGGCTACTGAGATGCTGCATGATAAGAACTGTGTTAGCAAACACCAAGAAAGTGGTGTGATCCAATTACTTGAATGGCAAAATACTCAGCAATCTGTTTCAGAGCTGACTGCCTTTGCACTCTGCAAGGAGATCAATGCTTCATCCTCATTGATTTTCTTCAGTGGCAGAACCATGATTATGCACAATGTGAAACTGTATTCCCAGACACAACCAATCTGATTTCCTAGTCAGTGCTAAAAAGCCATAGTATTGGACAGAAAACATAACTGTAACTTATCAAACTTGTGCTTCTTGTAAGGCTCCATGTTAAATAGATGCATTATAATATTTTCCATTTTGTAAAAGCATTAGATGCTGAAGAGTTCCTCTCTCTACATATATATGTGTGTGTGTTTATACATCTTCAAAACTATGTAGAGATGACAAAGACAAAAAATGAAATAGATTGCATTTACATAATTTCAAAACACAGTATATTTTGTCTCTGGCTGACATGAGTGGTAGTGTAAACTCATGAAAAGAACCAACTTATTCAAAAACTTCAGAGCAGAAATGTAGTATATCTTTAGTATTTACATAACCTTGTAATTTACAATGTATGCTAGTTTTCAAAAAGTAATAATTGCAATAACATAAATCAGTGGAAAATGACAAGTGACAAGAATTTCATTCTGATCTGCAATTTCCCTTTGTAGATTTGCACAAAGCGTATGGGAACACCATCAAATGCTACTCATCTGTAGTTTAAGTTTAAGTGTAGCTCAGTTCTAACAGCTTAGACTTATCCTAAGCCATTTGTAGGTGGACACAGGCAAAAGCAGAAATGGTGGCACAACAAAGAGCAATGATGTCTTGAACAGGAAAATTTGTGGTTTTCATCTTCTGCCATTCCAGTCTCTGGAAAAAGGGACATCAGTCCTGTTAGCTTAACCTGCTTATGAAAAAGGGGCAGAATAATTCATGTCCCAGAGTTGTCTACATTGCACAATTTGAGATCATAGTTTCTTTCTGTATGTGTTTATCTCTTGCTACCACGCAGTCAGGCTTGTATGCACATCTACAACAGATGCAAACATGCAAATAGACTAAGTGACTAGTAGGAAGATTTAGGTTACTGTTAACTAAAAACTTGGGCTAATGCATCCATGTCCATGTGAGTGAATTGACAGCCACTGTTGAAAGAAGGTTTAGAAGAAAATATCTTCTTCCACTTAGAAAGGAACCATATGTGTGTGTTATATGCAAGCTACTCATTTGATTGCATATAAAATGAGAGAGTCGTCCAGAAATAACCTGTTTGTAAAACATACTACCAACAGAATATTAATGTTCCTGTTAAAATTTGAAAAGGATCATTTTAAAAGAAAACAATAACAGGAAAAATGCAAAATATCAAGAATTCATGAAGACACACATATGAATATATGCTTTTCTGACCTGAAATTGTAACGCAGAGCATAGTCCAAGAATTATCCGAACGTACTGTAGTGTGGATTCATCTACAGCTGGCATTGACTGATTACCGTGTTTAATTTCTTTTTGTAACAGCCATGATCTGCCAATAAAAGATCAAATAATTTTTGTTACTGGATTGGGTTTTTTTTAAGTATTTGATGTTTCTCTTAAATCTGATCTCAGTTACAGATCACTAAAGGGTCTCACAGTTATATACATATAAAGTGAAAAAGCTGCTTATAAAGCAGAATTCACAAAACTGGTGTTATTTTCACTCCACTCTATCTTGCTTACTCAGTTTCCGGTCCTGAAAGTGGGTGATTATGAAGAAGGAAAAAAAAATAATTTAGAATTATGGTTTGTATACTCTTGTCAAATTTTCTGTTGACCTTTTACAGCAGACAAATGTACAATTACACTACAGTTAAAAACACTCAGATTGACTAATTATAGCTTCCCTTAGTTTAAAAGTGGTGCATTTTTAGATAAATTACATTAGAATGAAGATAAAAAGCAGGAGATTCCATTGTGGTTTTATTTTTATTTATTTATTTTTATTTCACATCTGTTTAAAAAAGATGCGGGCAACAAGAAGTGTTAAGCAAACCACAGAGCTTCTTTAAAAAATTAATTAAAAATCCTACATTCTGCTTTTATCATCCTTTCATATCTGTTATTGCATTTGTTTTGGGAAAAAAGCATGATCATCCTGTATTTCATAATCATTACAAAACCTTGGTTATTTTAAGCACCTCCTCAATCTGCTGGCCAAAGCTCAGGATGAAACTGGACTGTGAACACATACTACTGGCTTATATTGAGCTTTTAATCCACCAGTATTCTCAAATCCTTCTCTGCAGGGATGTTCTCAATCATATTGTACCCTAGCCTGTATTTATACTGAGAAAAAATAATGAAAAATTATTTGGGTATAGCCTAAGTGTCTGCTAACTGTAAGGATCTCTATAGTGACAGCTATATCAAAAAATATTCTCATTAGCATCCAGGAAACTGAGCTGTACTTTAATGTTCAACAATACACCACATACTGAATGGAAAATTATTATGTTCCAGAACAAAATTGTTTCTTTCACTTATTTGTTTAGCTCAGTATGCAGCTAAGCATACCACAGTAAATGAGAGAAAATTTTAAAATGCACATATTAATCACACATGTCAAGTGGCACTAAGATCCTATAGTTCTTTTATCACATAACACTCAGTAGCATTAATAATTCCCTGGGCACATAAATTAGACAGATTAGTTCATTTTTTTCTTTGTGGTGTAGGAGTTTTTTCCTGCTTTACATTAATGTTTGTTGTATGTGGTAGGAAAAATTTGCACAATATTTGAGTCAACATCAGAAATTCAATTCACATGAGTGTGACCACATTTCTTAGGCATTTAGAGACACCTGCTTGTTACTTCAGTGGCCATACAGCAAAACTTTGAGTAAAACATGAAAACACTGCTTGGTCATAATTCAAACTCCTGTAAGTGAAAGACTTTCCAATAAAACCCAGACACTTGAGAGGTATGGAAAATGCTGTGGCGCAATAAAGTTGATTGAGTACACTCATCCCTTTCATATAATACTTGCTGAGGAGATGGGGGGAGAAAAAGGGAGAGAGAGGAAACAGTAAAAAAAAACCCAACAAAACAAAATTAAAAATAATAAAGACTTAGTTGTTACGTCTCCAGATTTACTGCTGTGGAAATTTTCAATAAATCTACTAATCTCGTAAAACTGCAAACAGTTAAAGGCACTAGTAAATGCAGTGAATGAATAATGTACCAAACTGAAACAGAGAGGTGGATTGATTTTGTATGTGACTGAAAGCTTCTCTTTTCTGCAGTCAGTAACACAAACCTTTTCACTTTCTTGCCTCTCCTGCAGCTCCCTAACCAACTCTCTGTTGGGTGCTACACTGTTCTGGCAAAAGTATCCCACTGATCACATTCTGAGATGACTGTTGTCCGGCACCTTGATCCTGCAAATAATTGCTACCAATTTTAGTGAAAGGCTGAATGAAATCACTCTGTATGTAATTTAAAAAGCCACTTAGTTCAAGTTACTTTTGTGATCTCTTAATTTTCCTTCACGTATCATCAGGAATGCTGCAAGTCAAATTATTATGCATGGCTTTCTGTTTTGTGTTGAGGCACTGAGCCAGGTAGAACAGTGAGGGAAAGTTGCCTGAACATAGCATTATACAAAAACCTTCAGTTGTACCAAAAAATTCCTAAATTTTTTAATTATTTGAGGTTTGTCTTGCAAGNCAGAGAGTTTTCTCGAGGCTGCAGCCTACTGAAAGGCAGAATGAAGGTCAGTGGGTAAATTAAGCAGAAGCTTATGTGGGTAAATGAAAGATTTATGGGAGAAGGCACAAATGTGATGCTTGAGCTCACCCCAGAAAAACCTTAACTTGGCATAACTACCAAAGTAGAGAAAAAAGGTCAGAAGGGAAACAATATTAGGAAATAGTGCTAGGAAATGAGGATACAGTGTGTGAATTGCAAAGTTACAAAATGACTCTAACTGAACTGAATTTCCCTATACAGATCTAACTGCAGATGAGAATTTTACTTTTGTTGTAAGGAAATGAATCATCAGTCAAGTATGCCCTCACCAAGCTTGCTGTCAAAATAAAAAAGAACCCAAACTCCAAACATTTATTCAGTTAGTCATCCTAATTGCAGAAAAAATACCTTATCTTATAACAGTGTTATGTAGTTCTCCATAGCTATTCCAACACTTAACTGCAGCCAAAATGACAAGAAACCCTAAAAAGACTGCAGGCAGCAGTGAGACCACCCATCCCCAAACACTATTTTATCAAGGTTTTTGGGTGATATGGGGGTTCCCTGACCAGGAGAGCTTGAGGGAAGCAGGGAGCAATCTGCTGGGATTGAGTGCTCTCGCGGGGGAAACTGGGAAAGCACCACAGCGGGGTGTGGAGCTGAAGCCTTTGAGGGAGGCAAAACCCAAAGTTGTGCTTGGACTGCACGCAGCAGTGAAGGAGTTATCCGCTTTAGCTGATTTAGCAGCCGTGTGGGTAAAAAAAACTGTAACAACGTGGCAGCAGAGGAAGACCAGGCTTCGGTCACAACTGCATGTGGAAGTGGGAACCCAAACAGAGGTTCCCAAACAAGCTGAGGCTGTGCAGGTAACAGGATGCCAAGACAGCAGCATTTTTTCTCATCTTACTGGCTGTGTACAGTGCAAGCAGGTAGATTGTCTGCTTGACCGGGCGGCACAAGAGCAAGATGAGGTTGAAAGGCTGCAAGCTGAGCTAGAAAGGCTCAGTAGAACTTGAGAGGCTAAAATAGATTTAGACAGGTGGAACCAGGCTCAGCAGTCTGGACAAAGGCTAAATAAGGGCCAGATTTAGGGGGGGACTGTATTCTATAGTTCTGAGGTGGAGGACAGAAGCCCAAGTAGAATGGGTGTGTGGAGCCTCCTCCACAAAGAAGAGAAGAATCCTAGTTATTGGAGGCTCAGTCCTGAAAAAGACTGAGGGCCCAATATGCAGAGCTGACTCCCATCACAGGGAAGTCTGCAGTTTACCGGGAGCCCGAATCAGGGACATCACCAGGTTGCTCTCTAACCTGGTGAGATCAGCTGACTATAACCCACTGCTGATTGTCCAGACAGGTGGGGAGGAAGCTGTATTCCATAGCCTGAAGGGAATGAAGAAAGACCTTGAGGCATTAGGATGTTTGGTGAAAGACTCTGGGACACAAATTATATTCTGTTCAGTACTTCCATTTTGGGGTGAGGACATGGGTCAGAATAGAAGGACTCAGTCCATCAATGCCTGGCTACGAGACTGGTGTTACAGATATTTGCTGGAAGACCTACTCAGACAGCCACCCACAGTCCAGGAGGTTCCTCAAGTGCATTGCTGACAATTTCCTCACGCAAATGGTGGAGGAGCCCACTAGGAGAGAAGCGCTGCTGGACCTCGTACTCAGCAACAAAGCAGATTTGGTTGAAGCAGTGAAGGTCGAGGGTAGCCTTGGATTGCAGTGACCATGAGATGGCAGAGTTCAGGTTCTCATGTGGATGGAACAGAACAGCTAGCAGAACCACAACCCTGGACTTCAGGAGGGCCAACTTTAGCCTTTTGAAGCAATTACTAGGGGAAATCCCATGGGATAGGGTACTTGCAGGTAAAAGAGCTCAGGATAGCTGGCAGAACTCATTGCTAAGCCACTCTCCATCATCTTTCCTAAGTTATGGGGATCAGGAAAGCTGCCTAGAGACTGCAGGATAGCAAATGTCACTCTAATCTTCAAAAAGGGAAAGAAGAAGGACCCAGGTAACTATAGACTGGTCAGCCTGGAAAGGTGGTGGAACAATTTGTTCTAGAGGCTGTCTCGTGGCACATCAAGGGCGAGAGGGTCATTAGGAGCAGTCAGCATGGCTTTACCAAAAGGGAAGTCATGCTTTAACAACCCGTTAGCCTTTGATGAGGCCATAACCAGATGTATAGATGATGGATGAGCAGTGGATGTGGTCTAGTTGGAGGCCTGTATCTAGTGGAGTGCCCCCAGGGTTGGTGCTGGGACCAGTCCTACTCGATCTACTCATTAATGATTTGGATGAGAGTTTAGGGTACACTGTCAGCAAGTTGCTGATGACACAAAGGTGGGTGATGTCACCAACACCCCTGCAGACTGTGCTGTCATCCAGGAAGACCTGGACAGACTGGAGAGCTGGGCAGACAGACAGTAAGTGTAGACTCTTGCATCTGGGAAGGAACAACCCCAGGTACCAGTATAGTTTGGGGACTGATCTGTTGGAGAGCAGTGTAGGAGAAAGGGAGGTGGCAGTACTGGTAGAAAGCAAGATGACTATGAGTCAGCAATGTGCTCTTGTGGCCAAGAGGGCCAACAGCATCCTGGGATCAATCTGAACGGGGGTGTTTAGCAGATTAAGAAAGGTTCTTCTCCCCCTCTACTCTGCCCTAGTGAGACCACATCTAGAGTATTGTGTCCAGTTCTCAGCCTTTCAGTTCAAGAAAGACACAGAGCTGCTGGAGGGTGTCCAGCCTAGAGCAATGATGATGATGAAGGAAGTGGAACACTTCTCTTATGAGGAAAGGCTGAGGGAGCTGGGTCTGTTTAGTTTAAGGCAATGGGTGTAAGCTGGAACATAGGAGGTTCTATACAAATATGAGAAGGAACTTCTTCACAGTAGGGTAATGGAGCATTGGAACATACTGCCTGGGGGGATTGTGGAGTCTCCTTCTCTGAAGCTGTTTAAAGCCCACCTGGATATGTTCCTATGTGGCTTGGTCTAGGTGATCCTGCTGTTGCAGGGGGATTGGACTCAATGATCTTTCAACATCCCTTTCAATCCCTAATAATTTTATGACTCTTTGATTTGCATATGTTAGGATGAAGAAGTTGTAAATAGGAGTTCATTTTTGTGACACGGTAGTTACTCTGCTCTTAACTTTATTAACAAAGAATGTGAAGAGTTATGCTCTAAAACCTGGTGGAGTTTTTTTAAAAGTTTAAACAATCCAAAATTCATGGCTATGTTCTTCACCTAAGTGAATTGAAAAGCTTTGCACACTTCACTTTAAAACGTCTGTGCTTTCCATTCTAGTTACTTACAACTTCTTTTCAAACATGTAACGCGAGTCATTCTACTGTTGTACTAGATCCTCCTTTTAGTAGGTGAAATTTGTAATGCTCAACTAATACATATGTGAGTAATTTTTTTAGTCTGAGTGCCAGTGGATTTGTAAGATGAAAATACTTCTACTGAGACTCTGGAAAGCTTTCCAGTTAAATCCTTTTGTTGTCATGAATTATTCATACTCAGATCATGGGTACTAGTGAAACTCTGTAGCAACAACACTGCCAGACAATTAAGTATTCAGCACAACACTGTAGACAGTTAAATGTTCAACTATGTATTTAAGTATAAAATGCAATTTTACAAAATGTTGTATCAGTTTCAAAAAACTAATAATGAGCTAGCTTATCTCTTCAAACTTGCAGCAGACCTTTGGGGCTCATTCTGAAAAATTTATTTAGTTTTTACAGTATGAAAATTATTAGAGATGGTGACATTTAAACCTTTGCTTTTCATAGCTCTTCAGACTTACTCAATTTAAAAAGACAGCTATTAACATTTACAAAAATCTTTCAGAAATCAAATGTTCTAACATGTAGAATTCCAATTATACTGTGTAAGATGATTATTGACTATTATTCTACAAGAATGCTTTGAAGTGCTTGGTATTAAGCTGAGAGCTAAAATGTCAGTTGCACATAGACAATAAATTAAGGTTTATAAAACCATGGAAAATTTATTTAATATTGCAATTCTGACCTTTAGATTGCCTTAACCATGGCTTGCTTAAGTTTTCCTCTCTCTTGCCTTCTTTCTTATCTGCCTAATCTTACTTGAATGTTAAAGTTTGTGATACCAGTTATACAAAGTAATGTACATCATTCACACTACTAGTACTTCCCTCCAACTTGTGTACAGTTACACATACTGGCTCAGATGTTTTCTAAATTGCTCAGAATGTTCAATGAGCAGCATTTCCTGGACTGCCAAGACCCAGCTCTCTAATTTTCCATTTCTCCTTAAAAACACCCGAGTTTCAATAAAATGTAAGCCTAAAAATACAAATGCAAGTTCTGACCAAGTCAGAAGTGTGGTGGCATTAGCAACAGGAGAATACAACACTGCTCAAGGGAAAAGCAATGGTTGAAAAACGCAGGTCTACATGAGTGCAGTTTGAAACACATTTTAGCTCACAGTGAACAAAATGCTACTTTACAAAGGTGGGGGATAAATTAACCACATTTTGCTGGATTCACACTTAAAGAAATTCCCTCTCCCCAGACAAAGAAACTCCTATGTCAGAAGCTTACTATCTGAACTATTTTTATCATCTCTCATATTAATTATTTTACTGGTTAGTAATGATCAGAAAAATCAGGTAAGCAATTAGGGAAAGAAATAAATGTTGAACAATCTGCAAATAAAATTCACAGCCACCTACCACCTAGGAAGCACATAATAATAGATTGCAGAATGAGCAGACTGTACATGTAAATTAGAAATACAGCTTTAGTGATGCTTTTTGCTTTGCAGAGCAACTTGAATCATGTAAAAGAAAGTTCATAAAGAAAACACACCAGGTTTTCAGTTTCATGAAAGGAATGGAGGAAGCAGATGTGGAAAACTGTTTCAAAGCCCAAATCTGATGATATTCTGCTATAAGCTTAGCTGTGAGACCCAGATCACTGAAGGGGCATGCAAAATGCCAATGCAGAGTCACTACCTGCGACCTTTCCCTAGACATTTTCTTCAGACGTCTCAGCTGACATAAGGTTAAAAGGTTGAAATTGGTTGAAGAAAGATCAGATATCAAATTCAACTCCACATTCATTTAATATTGTCTGGACTACAGTTTAATGATTCAAAGAGACTACGTTATTTTCTGGAATTTGAAGAAAGTCCTCAGAGATCACTGTGCTACAGCATGCACTTTCCTCTAAAATTCAGAGATGAGCTATAGTAAATGGGCGCACTATATTTTCTAACTCCAAGAGTGTTTTCTAATGTTTTTCTACATTTTCCAGCAAGAAAGCAGCCGAAAATTCCAGCATTTCCAAAGCACCCACTTGTTCTCCTAACTCACCCTAAAAGCAGGGATTTCAAAACAACTTGTAGACTCAAAGAATCATACAATCATTACAGATTGGCAGGGACCTCAAAACATCACCTAGTCCAGTCCCTCTGCAACAGCAAGATCACCTAGACCAAGTCACACAGGAACACATCCAGGTGGGTTTTAAACATCTCCAGTGAAGGAGACTCCACAACCAACCTGGGCAGCCTGTTCCAGTGCTCTGTGACCCTCACTGGGAAGAAGTTCCTTCTCAGATTGATGTAGAACCTTCTATGTTCCAGCTTACAACCATTGCCCCTTGTCCTATCACTAGACGACATTGACGCAGCTCCCTCAGCCTTTCCTCAGAAGGGAGGTGCTTCACTTCCTTCATCATCCTCGTTGCCCTACATTAGATTCCCTCCAGCAGCTTCATGTCCCTCTTGAACTGAGGGGCCCAGAACTGGACACAATACTACAGGTGTGGTCTCACCAGGGCAGAGCAGAGCAGGAGAAGAACCTCTCTTCATCTGCTTCTGATCCACCTCAGGATGCTGCTGGCCCTCTTGGCCACAAGAGCACACTGCTAGCTCATGGTCGTCCTTGCTGTCCACGAGAAACCCACGTCCCTTTCTCCTACAGTGCTCTTGAACTGGTCAGTCCCCAACCTATACTGGTACCTGATTCTACGAGGGAAGTCTTAAGGGCACAGGAGC
>VXBP01004167.1:2192-16392 GCA_013400115.1 Rhinopomastus cyanomelas
CAAGACCCGCCTGGATGTGCTCCTGTGTGTCTTGGTGTGGGTGATCCTGCTGTGTCAGGGGGATTGGACTGGATGATCTTTCGAGGTCCCTTCCAATCCCTAATGATTCTGTGATTCTGTGATTCATTTCTGTTTGATGTCAAGGGGCATCCTATAATGGCTACTCTCTCTTTTCTGCTTTCTCAGGAGACATTTATTTCCTTCACATCTACTCACACTTCTCCTGAGGTGTTGCTATGTGTACTGATGGGAAAACTCGTCTTTCCTCTATTTCTTTCATAAAGAATGGCTTGAAAGTTTGATAGAGAATGTCTGCTCTTACTTTGTTGATGCTATGACAGAAATCTCAATTAGTAGTGCCATGTCTGTACAAATTTTATCCTTACTACTACTTGGCCTGTTTTAAACACCAGCAGAAGGAAGGAAAAGGATTCTTAAAGCAGGTATTACAAAACACTTCCAAAGTACAATATTGCTTACTTTCTAGATTCTATTTTCTTTATTTCTGTGTACCCACAGGAGAAAGCTTAGCAGGAAAACAGGTGGGCAGCCCTAATAACCCAGTGTCAAGGACTTCCCCATTTTGGTGTGTTGCACAGTTTGCTAGGATATTGCTCCCAGATGGAGCTGCTCCATTTTCTGTGTCTCAGAACACTTCCAAGAGTCTCTGTATGAGCTCCACCCTGGAGCCAAACTCCCAATGTCGCTGATATCTCTGGTGACCTCAAACTAGTGAAAAAACAAGGCTTTCAAGGTTTTTTAGTTTATTTCTCATTAAGCCTGAGCATTTGGTTTGTTTCGCAGATCTACCCTATGGCAGAAAACCAAGCAAATACGATTTGAGCAGAGGAAGCACACAGCACAGTGGTGACAATTTACAATGAGTGGGTTATGACTGGTTGCTAGTGTATAGCTTAATTAAATAAAACCAAGTTTTAAAAGGTTATTCTGTGTGCAGCTGTAAATATGTAAGCGCTCAATACTGAGTGCAGAAAAAAAGCTCCAAGGCAAGTTACTTCCCTAAACATAAAAAAGCAAGCACCAAAAAACCCCACCTGGAATTGATAGTCTGATTTTTTTCATTTAATTTTATTAGTTGGAGGTAGCCGCTTAGGTCACAGATTTAAAATCTGTAGACAGAAAAGTCCAATGTGTGGTCTACAAACTCTTAGACCAATATTCATTAGAAGAGGGAAAGAGAATAGGAAAGAATATATTTCTACACAAGAAAATCCCAAGTCTGTCATAGATAACTACAGTTGTTGCTGTATAGGCAAGCAGTGCGTATTTTTCTTACGGGCAACAGAATGCTTTCCATTACGTGTGTAAGCATCCTGTTCTCTGGAACGATATTAACTGGAAATGCTCTAAACCTTCCTGAAACAGTCATACAGGAAAATCTCAGATATGATCATTCCTTGCTCTGTAAAATGACTGGATTTTTTAAAAAAGTATATATGAGATATTGCTCTTAGTATTCCATTGAAGAGATATATGCCTTCACTTAAAATGCAGATAAAAATGGTGTAAAAAAAGCAACTACAAATTTGTCTAAATTGTATCCTAAGTGGGTTTTTTGGCAAGCCCAGAAAATCCGGACAAAGTATATTGTGGGAACATACTGGTTCTCCCTGCTGGCCTACATACCCAGATTTTTTCCTTAGAAAAAGGGGATGTATATATGCATATGTGGATGGAAAACAGCACAGCCTGAATTTGTCCTACAGGGAGTCAACATGCTTCAGGTCTGGAAACTGGGAAGGTTTCCCAGATCCCAAAGTACAGGCACAGCCACAGAATGCTGGAGTCTGGCTCCCTAGTCCTCCCATTTTCATTCTACTGATGTGAACGGCTTCAGATCTCAACAGATTCTCAGTTTGATCAGAAATCAAAAATAAGGGAACACATAGGATGCTAGATTGAGGCTGAAAAGGAAATCTTCAGCAGTATACGAGACATGCATTTTTCAGAAAGTGTTGGTAGTTCAGCTCTTGAACATAAGACCCCAACCATTCTTTCTGTGGGATTAAGAAAGAGCATCTGATCTCTTCCAACATTTACCATTCTATGATTCGATACCAAATTGGAATGTACTGTAAATGTATAGCCACTATGCATAGTGTTTCCTCCTGTCCAATGGTACTGTGAACTACAAACATGAAATTATTCCTATTCTTGTAAATAATTTTTGAGTTTCAAAGAATCATAGAATGCTGTGGCTTGGAAGGGACATTCAAAGGCCATTTAGTTTAAGCCCTCATGCATGAGCAGCAAAATGTCCAACTAGATCATGTTGCTCAGAGCCCCATACAACCTGACTCTGAATGTTTTTGGAGATGGGACAGTCATCACATCTCTGGACAAACTTGTTCCTGTTTCATAGGATTTCCAAGCACTTTTCATAACAAAGACTAAATGAGACCAAAACTCAAGTGCAGCAACTCTATGTCAAATACTTAAGAGTGCAGAAATAATATGAAGAAGTAAGGATTATCAGATTTCACTGCAGCTCTAGAAAGGGGTTTTTGTTAGAGGTTTTTCACAGAAAGCAATAACTGAACTTTGATTACTTTCTGGATCAGACAGCAAAACAACAAATGAGAATCATGTGGTGCTACAACACAACATTATCAGATCTTCTAGACACCGTATGATTAAAAATATTTTAAAAACATTTGATAGAAATATAATCCCTCCACTAAAGTTGCACTTTTGTCCGCATACTTCTGACAATCAGAAGATCGTTAATGTGGTTGGTAGAAACAGAAATCTTATGTATTGATCTCCTCCAGGCTACTAGTAACTTCATCTGTTTCAATGTCAGTTGCCAAGGGAACCAACAAATTGAGTCAGTGATAAACAAAGTAATCAATTTTAGTTATTTTCCTCTGTCTTTATGTACTAAGCCAAAATGTTCTTTTATTTCAGTAAGCTGATGAAGAACAGATTTTTGCTTTTGTTCAATTAACACAGCTCCTATGAAAAACAATACTTGTGTGCATCACAGAAATAGAGCCTGCTAGCTGGGCACCTGTAAACTATCCACATTCACAAACACCCTCTCAAAGCTTGCAAAAATGGCTCTGCTCTTATCAAGTGACTGCTAAGAAATGCCTCATCCTTGAAAGGCAGACCGACAGTGTGGACGTATATGCTGGAATTAATATGATTACAGTTTTTCACTCGCAACTAACTAGCCCTGAACCAAGTAACATTAAAGAATAAAAGCAGAAGAAATAAATTTTGTGCTCAAACTGAAGATACACCTCTAAAAGAAACCCTAAGGCAAGTCTGAGAAATTACAAAATTGTGAAAAACATTTTGGAGTAAAATTTTAGGGGAAGAATTCTCATTGTTTTAAACTTTGCGCAGACAGCAATGTGGTTACCAACCAAAGTCTCTAAAACAAGTAAACAGAGATTAAGATGATCATATAAGAACATGGTATAAAACCCTGCTATTGCTCAGTTCTTATCAGTTGAATGGGGATTGGAAGCAGTCTTGAATAAGTATCCAAACTGGAACTTGTCTTTCAAATGGTGGATCCCAGGATAAAGCCTGCTGATGTCAGTGAGAGGTTTTACTGGAAGAATTTTGCCTTAGATGTCATAATTCAAACGTAGAATACACTAACAATAAATATAATGCACTTAAGTGCATACACTGGAGAAAAGTGACAGTACAAAACTTACAGAAATGTCTAACACATGAGGTGTACTAATGAACTTAGTTACAGAAAGGTCTAGTACTAATTACGAAAACATCATAATTAATATACAATTCAGTCCCAAATAACTGATAACTACTTTTTAAGAGAATAAAAGTGTGTCATAATTGAAATTAGATGAGAAAACAGAAGAAAAAAACAGAAGAAAGAATACTGCTTTCTAACACTGTAAAATAAAATCTGCAGTACTGCAGAAAAGTTTCTATCTATAATTATTAGTTAATTATGCTGAGTTTCTAGCACCTCTGTATTCCATATCACAACTGGAGTTTAATGTACTTAGAAATTACAGGAAATTTATCTGTCCAGTCATTATAATACCACAATAAAGTAGTTTTGAAGCAACAATTCTGAAGGAATTTGAAATCAAAGTAATATTTACTGAATTCCAGGAACAGTTTGTATTATCTCTATGGGAAATACATTCATTGCACTATTGTTGAGGGGTGAAGGGGGATACTCTAGCAAAAGAGCTGCTTAGAAAAGCAGAAAAAGTACAGTCTTGCAGTCAAGACCCACCTGGATGTGTTCCTGTGTGACTTGGTCTAGGTGATCCTTCTGTATCGGGGGATTGGACTAGATGATCTTTTGAGGTCCCTTCCAGTCCATAATGATTCTATGATTCTATCATATCTTCAAGATGGAATAAGGAAAAAAGCATTAACATCCAGAATAGTGTTTCCAATTCCTCTTTAAGGAGCTCTGCTTCAGTTTGTGCCTCTCCTACTGATAGTACAAGCACACAGTAAGGTACCAGATCTTTGAGTATGGTCTCTGAAAGCATCTCTCATTTTACAATTGTTGCAGTTTGAGAACTGCTAGAACCTGTAGAAGTGCTTTCATGAGGAAGAAAAGTTTTGTTGTGTTCTGGGGAACCTGTTCCCAGTTGCACAGGTCTCAGGGCCCTTCCCCAGAATCGTCTCTCCTGTGACCTGCCCCTGAAAGGCGGGCTGGGGCAGGGTCTTTGTTTGCCCTCTTTTCACGGGCTGTGGCCCTGAAGGGAGCGCCCCCCCACCGCCCCGGGAACGGGCGTTGGGGGGGGATGAGGACAGCGGCTCTGGGGTGGGAACTGCGGCTCCGGGGGGGACAGCGGCCCCCGAGCCAGCTGCGGCCCCCCGAACCAGCTGCGGCTCCGGCCTGACCCCACCGCCGGCGGGCACCTGCCGCCGCGGGGGCTGGAAGCGACCCCGGCAGCAACTTGCTGCGTCGTCGCCCCGGACCTAAGAAGTAGTGGCCCCAGACCGGAGAAAAAGCCGCGGATGCACCACGACACCGGACCNTTGAGCTGGAGAAGCCACGCTGAAATGCATGCGGCTGCACCGAGGGATGCAGATGTGGGCGCTGAGAGACTCAGGCCATCCCGAACTGACATGCTTTCCTTCCCAGGTCTCTAAATTGGAAGAAGATCCAAGGCCCAAACTGGAGTGGTTTCCCATTCTATTTTCTCAGGTTCTGTGAGGGCATTGATGACACAGTTTTTATGTACCAACTTGCATAACTTTTTCTGTATATAGTTAGTGTTAATAAACCTTTCTGGAGTTTCCCTAAGCCATCGATTGTCTGGTGAATTTTATCCGAGATGCCATTGAGACCTCACTGCTTTGCTTTCCTTTCTTTGATATGAAATTGTGGTCCTGTACCCACCACTAAAATTGGTGCCGAAAACCCGGGAGCAAAGCACTTTGAGTTTCAACCCGCTACAACAATCTCTTCTGTTTCTCTTCAGGGAGGCTTACATTCACCTATCAAGTAGCTAAGTGATTCCTTTTTCTTTTGTATTTAATATTTGACAAGGAAGAATACATACTTTACACAGAGTTTACACAGTTTATTTGGGTTGTAAAGGGTCTTCAAAGGCCATCAGGTCCAGCCCTCCTGCTCAAGCACAATACAATTTACTGAAAAGCATAATTGCCCAAAAAGCCTAAATCAGTTATATAAAAACACATCAAGATGGGTCTTACACATCTCTAGAGAAGTGGAGGTTGCCCACAACCTCCCTGGGCAATTAGCTGCAGTATTTGATAACCCTTACTGCAAGGAAGTTTTTCCTCATATTGCAGTGAATCTTCCTTTGTTCGAGTTTGCACACCATTAAACAGAAACCAAATTGTTTTGGAAGACTCTTTTTCACTTTCTTTTAAACAAGAAGAGAGATGCTACACTTTCCCTGATATATATGAATGTGATTGCTTTGCTGATATACAGCTATATATTTAAATTTCCCTTTGACAAAGCACTTCAGAAATTAAGCTGATCTGAAGTAATTTCTTTATAAAATGGAAAAACTTAGGAATAAATACAAAAATATGGATGTGAATGCAAACATCATGCACTCAAAAAGATTTTAACCTTTATTGTACATATGATCACATCACCTGAATATCCCTGTGTTTTTCTATCTCATTGTCCTGCTGATGCCATCAGGAAGGACCATTCAGAAATTGCTCCCAATGAGAATGGTCCTTTCTGTTGTTTCATTCCTGACAGCTAGCCTTAAAGACAGTACTCAGCAGGTAGCTATATCCCTTCCTTACCTTTTATGTCTCCCCACGATGTTCAGTTTTTGAATGAAAAATTATGTTAAGATTTATTGGTGTCCTTTTGATAGGCATAATTAGTATTTAGAAAATATATTATCTAATTTAGGATCTAATAGGAATTCCAAGTCTATCTAGTCAGGTCTGTGTCTAAATAGATACAGGTTGCCCCGGGCAACATGGTATAGTGGGTGATGTTTCTGTCAATGGCAGGGGGTTTGGAACTGTATGATCTTTAAGGTGCCTTTCATCTTAAGCCATTCTCTGATCCTGTGATTCTGTTATGCTAAACACTGATCCTCATTAATTTTATTTTTAGAAATAATATCAGATATTCTCTGCATTTTTATTGCATACAAAATTTCCCAGATGAGTAGATAATGAAACCTAGGAAGGGTTTCTTTAAAATTTACCCTGGATGGACTTGTCTGGAAAGAATTAGAGTTGGCAGCTCTGCTTTGTTAAACTCTTACTCTTAACAAGACGTTGCTGTAAGAAAATGACAATGAACAGTAGTTTTGTGTCTTCTCTTGGAGGTATCTCTGGCCACCTTTACCAGACTGAGATAACACATCACTAAGTCCAAATAAATAGAAAGTACTAGGCAATTTGCTTATCTATCTATCTATCTATGTATCTATCTATCTATCGCACTCAGTTTAAAAGCCTTGAAAGTTCGTAAATACACACTTATTCCCTAATCCAGTTTGTGTTGGTGTATGCATTTCATTATCCAATGGCTCCTTTCCTAGAGAAATTGACACCTTACAGCATTCAGCAGGAGGGGAAAGAGGAAAACGTGGTGAGTGGGGAGCATAGAAATAAAAATAAGGTGATTTCTGTTTTCAGCTTAGTCTTTAACTTGAACAAGAAACTAATCTCAAATATTCAGCTTAATAAAGTTCAATAAAGTGAGGAATTTTATCTCCCCTTCAGGATTGGTTGGTATACTCTGTTGTCAATTGCTTATTTTTGTGTTCAAGATAATCTTTTAAAATAACTCCAACAGGCAAATAATTTTTGCTGTCTGATGCGAGACAGTGAGCTCATTTACATGGCGAAGTTTAAATGAAGCCTGTGACAGATTTACAGCACTGCATCTGACAGCCTGCAAAATAAAGCAGTCTCTGCAGCTTTCTGAGAATGATAATTACAAAGCTCCATTTCATTTATCTTTAAATGGCAGAAATTGCCTCACACTGTAAAAACAATTCCACCCTACTATGTTTGCACTTGATCTAGGTGGAATAATTCTGTATTTCATACCTCAGTGTCACACCTTCCTAGAAGCAACTGATCTGAATGACAATAAATTATAATTTTAAAAAAACCACAGCTTTGAATATTGATGTTTCCGCCATAGGAAATATTGTTCTTTGTGTTCACCATTGACAGACATCACTCATTAAGCGACAATAAAAAATGGCAAACAAAAATTCCCATTAATGAGTAAATGTCAAACTACACAGGATTCTTACAACACAGTCATATATAAACCATCCTCTCTCCACACTGTACCCGAATTTGGTCTGAGAAGCACTGACCAACATTGCATGACGATGTTTTCCACTATCAGTTAATGTTTTCAACTAAGCAAAATTCGAGTAGCATAGCAGCCAATTCAAGGACAAGTCTTGTCAAGTCATTCACTTTAATTCTCTAATTGTCAGTTAATTGTGAACTTGTAGAGTATCATAGAATCATAGAATCATTAGGGATTGGAAGAGATCTCGAAAGATCATCTAGTCCAACCCCCCTAACACAGCAGGATCACCTAGACCTAGTCAAACAGGAACATATCCAGGTGGGCCACAAACCCCCTGGGCAGCCTGCTCCAATGCCCGGTCACCTTCACTGGGAAGAAGTTCTTTCTGATATTTATATGGAATCTCCTATGTTCCAGCTTACACCCATTGTCATATCACCAGATGACACTGAGAAGAGCCTGGGTCCCTCCTCCTGACACCCAACCTTCACATACTTTTAAACATTAATGAGATCACCTCTCAGTCTCCTCTTCTCCAAGCTAAAGAGACCAGGCTCCCTCAACCTTTCCTCACAAGGGAGGTGTTCCACTTCCTTCATCATTGTCATTGCTCTATGCCAGACACCCTCCAGAAGCTCTTCTTGAACTGAGGGGCACAGAAATGCACACAGTATTCCAGATGTGGTCTCATCAGGGCAGAGTAGAGGGGGGCGAAGAACCTCTCTCAATCGGCTAACCATCCCCCCTTCTGATCCACCCCAGGATGCTGTTGGCCCTCTTGGCCACAAGAGCACATTGGTAACATGGTCGTCCGACTGTCCACAAGGATGCCCAGGGCCATTTCTCCTACAATACTCTCCAACAGGTCAGTCCCTGGCCTATACTGGTACCTCGGGTTGTTCTTGCCCAGATGTAAGACTCTACACTTAACCTTGTTAGAGTTCATAAAATTTCTCTCTGCCCAGGTTTCCAGCCTGTCCAGGAAAGAAAGCACAGTCTGCAGGAGTGTTGGTGACACCACCCAGCTTTGTGTCATCAGCAAACTTGCTGACAGTGTGTGCCAATCCCTCATCCAAGTCATCAATGACTGGTCCCAGCACTGATCCCTGGGGCACTCCATGAGATACAGGCTTACAACCAGACTGTCCCTTTGACCACTACTCTCTGACTTCTACCCTGTAGCCAGNGACCACTACTCTCTGACTTCTACCCTGTAGCCAGTTTACGATCCACGTCACTACCCCAAAATCTAGACCACACTGCCTCAGTTTGCTGCAAGGATGCTGTGGGAGACTGTGAAATGCCTTACTTAAGTCAAGACAGACCATATTCACCACTCTGCCATCATCTATCCACCTGATTATTCCCTCATCAAAGGCTATCAGGTTGGTCAAGCATGACTTCCCCTTGGTGAAGCAATGCTGACTGTCCCCAAAGGCCCTCCTGTCCTTCATGTGCCTGGAGACAGTGTTCCATCACCCTTCCTGGGATGGAGATGAGGCTGACCTGTCTATAGTTACCTGCATCCTCCTTCTTACCCTTTTTGAAGATCAAAGTAACATTTGCTATCCTCCACCTCTCCTGATACCCATGACTTAGAAAAGATGATGGAGAGTGGCTTAGCAATGACTTCCGCAGTCTCCCTCAGTATGCATGGGTGCATCCCACCTGGTCCCATGGATTTATGCACATCCAGTTTGATCAATTGATCCCTAACCCAGTCCTTATCAACCAAGGGAGGCTCACCTCTTGCCTGTATGTCCTCTGGAGCCTCAACAGTCTGGGGCTTGATATTAACACAGCTCACAGGAGTACAGAGAGAGGCAAAGAAGGTGTTCAGTATCTCTGCTTTCTCTCTATCCTCTGTTTTCAGGGCAGCCACCTCATTCAGCAGGGGGCCTACATTGCCTCTAGGTTTAGTTTTACCTGCAATGTATTTGAAGAAGCCCTTTTTGTTGCCCTTGACCTCTCTTGCAAGGTTTAATTCCAAGGAGGCCTTGGCTTTCCTGGTTGCATCTTCAGACTAGAGCCTTATAATAATCCCAAGTGGCTATCTCCTCCTTCCACGACATATAGACTTTCTTCTTCCTCTTCAGTTTGTCCAGAAGCTCCCTGTTTAACTATACAGATATTTTGGCTCCCTTCCTTGACTTCCTTCCTGTTGGAATACTCTTATCTTGTCCTTCAAAGAAGTGTTCTTTGAACGTTAACCAGCTATCTTGGGCCCCTTTACCTGCCAGTACCCTGTTCCATGGTGTGCTCCTCCACCATTTGCATCGAGAAATTATCACCAATGCAGTGGAGGATCCTCCTGGACTGTGGGTGGCTGGCTGAGTAGGTCTTCCAGCAAGTATCGGGGTAGTAAAAATTCCCCATGAAAACCAGTTCCTGTAGAAGTCCTTATTAACTTTCTCATTCTGATCTGGTGACCTGTAAAATATACACACAACAGCGTCAGACATGGCAACCTGTGCCTTAAACCACACCCACAAACTATTAACTCTCTCTTCATCCTCCCCTGGACAGAACTCAATACATTCCAGCTGCTCTGTCATGTAGATACCAGCTCCTCCAGCCTGCCTTTCTGAGCTGTCCCTCCTGAAAAGGACATAATTCTCCATGACCTCATTCCAGGTATGTGAGTTGTCCCACCATGTTTCTGCAATTGCCACCAGATCATGCCACCTGATTGGACCCAGATTTCTAACTTCTCCTGCTTATTCCCCATGCTGTGTGCACTGGTGTACAGGCATTTCATGGGGCAAGCTGAGCACTTTGATTTCATGCTAGGACAGCAAGAGGCTGCCTAGTTTTCATTAAGACCAGAGCTCTGTTATGGTTGTACTTGATGATCCCAAGGGTCTTTTTCAATCTGAATGATTCTATGAATGAGCCAGTGATTAATTTTGCCCTGAGCCCTTGTGAAGACAAAGGTTCACTGCCTGCACTGCACAGAGCAGTGAGCTGGAGAACCACAGGAGCCAAGAAACACAGCCTGTTCATGACTGATGCTACTGCAAGACCAGCAGAACACTGGGTGCCTGCTGTTGCTAAATTTAAAATAAAACATTAAACAAGATTTAGCAAGGATAAAATTCAGACTATTTAAGGGCAACTGGGACTTTAGCGTGTGCTTGTTTCTCCAGGTCACTGAAGAAAATGATGAATAAATATCCAGTTCTGTGGGCTTCTGCTGCTGATGTATTTTAACTCTGAAAAGTGATAATTAAGCTTAAACCTTTACTTCCTTAAACATAATCAGTTTTCAGTCCTTGAAAGAACATGTTCTCCAAACCTGTGGCAATTCTCAAAAGAAATAATACTCAGAAATTGAACCCTACTTTAATTGCAATAAAGACATTTTTACATGAGCTGCCAACTGAGAATGAAAGTTTAATTTGATATGCCAGGGACAAGGAAGGAGGAAGGGAGACAGGGAAGGAACCTCGGCGCCTTGCTTTTTGAGGGTGCCACGGAAACACTCTTGGAGATTGTGTGACACAGAGCAAGAACACTGCTAGTGGTCTAGTGTTGGTCTGCAAAAGATCCAACAGCGCTGCTGAGCTGATGTCTGGTGATGAAATGATGACTGGAAATGTATTACCGCTCCTGGGCCGAAAGCCGTGGGCTACATCCTGCTGAAGCTAAACTCTTTAGCTAACAGCAGGAACAAGATACTTGGAGATCCCCCGGAGCAGCAAGACTGGAAAGACAATGCTCCAGCAGACACCACTCTCCGTCCATTGTGTGCTTTGATATGTAGCTTGCTGGGGTGATAATCGTAGCTAGTTAGCATGAGATAGTGTTTACTGGAACTGTTAGCTGACCACTGCTATTGTGGAGCATGTATCGAATCATATATAAGAAACTCCTGTATGTCTAATAAACGGAGGAACATGTTGCTTGCATCAAGCAGTGCCCAGTCTCTCAATCGTGGCAGTCTAGTGTTCGGAGGAGCACATTCCAGTATGTTATAGTCATTTGTGAACTAATAAACCATGTTGTATATGATTGCTGAAGAATAACTTGCTTGCAGCATTCTTCTGATCATAAAGAATCCCAGAACGATAGCTGTAGAGAAAGAGCTTACAAACAAAACCAGGTAAGATGGTACAGTAGCCGTGATGGAGAAAAAGAAGTGGCTAAGAAAAATAAATTGTATCTAGAAAACCTAAAAATATTCAATACATACTTTGGTCACTTAAAAATACCTCACCTGTAATGATAGAACAGGTATGCTGCTGGAAAATATAAGTGAGTTAGCCCTTCTAAACTGCAAAATATGACTGAGAAAATCCAGTTTTGAGGAAAAATAAAAATCTTTCTAGTAGAAGTTCTCCACTTGACAGTAAAAGTTTATTTCCCAAAGGCTCTTCCAAAAGTGCTGGTGGTGATGACATTTGCAAATACCTGCATAAATACAGTATGAACACACAGAGTAAAAAGTTCCCTCGGAGAAAAATAATCTCTATCTCATCAAGAGTATTTTCTAAGCACACCTACAGATGCAGATAATGGCATTAGTTAATGTGCTGTCTTCCAAAAAAGAAAAAAACATGTTGCAGAGTCAGAGGCAACAGCAATGTACGTTAGAATCTAGCTGTTGGAGAAGAAGAAAGCAAAGCCCTATAAAGCAAGTAAAAGCAACTGTTGGATTGGAAATTCTTCTTGAAGAATGGCATTTCACAGGCCATGGACATATGGGGCATGATGGACCATCATAATAAATGATGGATTTATTATCAGAAAAGTCACCCTAAAAATGCCACTGTCATTTTGAAGCTATATTCATATTTTGTGCCGTCCTCAAATGCTACTTGTGTGCTGTCTACAATTATTATTTCTTATGGAAGACTGTTGGAGACTAATTTTTTTCTTCACATTGAGTCGCCCACATAATAAAAAGTATAATATTACTACAGTTGGAGAAGTTAATGATCTTTTAGGTATATTCATACTTACAACAGTATTTTTTAATAGAAATGTATTATAAGAGGGCCCGTATTAATGCCCATTTTAGCCATTTGGATTTTTATCATATGCCATTCCTATTTATAACTACCTGAAACCTGCAAATAAACCTCAGTACTTCCATGGAAATTTGTTTGAAAAGAAGAATGCAATGCGGCACTACAGAGATTAATTGAACTACGATGTTCATAAGCAATGTGTAGTGAAATTGCTAAAAGCTGCCCTGGAGTTTTCATTGGCACTAATACATTTGTGCTTAAGACACAAATGATTGTGGTTTTCTTCACACACTATAATTTGTTTAGGAAACAAATTTGATTATTCTTTTAATCCACCCACATACTAATGATTTGAAAGAAGTATCCAACATATTCAACATATTTATTTCACTGAGCAGGGTAACGTGTTTGGCATGGCACTTGTTAGGAGAAGTAATGGAATATTTTGAGTAGTAAATTCTCAGGATTCACTTTTCCTTGTTTCTCTGTATCACAGAATCACATAACTTCAGGGATTGGAAGGGACCTCGAAAGATCATCTAGTCAAATCCCCCTGCCAGAGCATAGTCACCTATATCTTGGAGTGGAGGTTTCTTGCTTGGTGACACTGTTTACCCTGGCTAGTGTGTACACTTTACAGTTACTTGCCACTGCATGCAGAAGTCATGCAACTACAGTGCAATAGTCATACCTGTGCAGGTCTTTTAGCTAGGTATGAATAGCTTCAGTAATAGGTCTTTATCTGGAAGCCTGTGTGCAGTTTTGTTCTACAGTAGAAGCACATATCCTGAACTGGAAAGTATTGTGAAAAAAAATTGAAGAATGATCCTGAGATCCGTTCCCCAATCCCAGCTATACAAGGGAAAACTGTCTGCATAATGTACATTAGGAGATTTCTAATACTGGGCAACATCGTCAAGCACAAATGTAATAATAGAATTCTGCAATTAGAAGCTGACACTAAAAGATGTGATTATTTTCAAGTGTGATAACAATCAGTGCGTGTATGCAATAGAATCATAGAATCATAGAATCATTACGGATTGGAAGGGACCTTGAAAGATCATCTAGTCCAATCCCAGCAGGATCACCTAGACCAAGTCACACTGGAACACATCCAGGCAGGCCTTGAACATCTCCAGTGAAGGAAACTCCACAACCTCCCTGGGCAGCCTGTTCCAGTGCTCTAACATCCTCACTGTGAAGAAGTTCTTTCTCAGGTTGATGTGGAACCTCCTATGTTCCAGCTTACAACCATTGCTCCTCGAACTACAAAACATTGAGAACAGCCCAGCTCCATCCTCCCGACACCCACCCCTCAAATATTTGTAGACATTAATGAGGTCACCCCTCAGTCTCCTCTTCTCCAAGCTAAAGAGACCCAGCTCCCTCAGCCTCTCCTCGTAAGGGAGGCCCTCCACCTCCTTCATCATCTTTGTAGTCCTTCGCTGGACCCTCTCCAGCAGCTCTACATCCC